>JANAVB010042620.1:2401364-2638864 GCA_029216955.1 Iris pallida | reverse complement strand
GTCTATTTAAAAAGCAAGTTTATATATATATATGAACTTCCTAATATATACACATATATGTATAGGGGAGAAAAATGTTAGTTTTACGAAAAGAAATGATAAAACTCCGATCTGGGAATGAAATAGCTCGACAATACTCATCACAATATATATATATATATATATATATATATATATATATATATATATATATCAAAAATATATATATATATATATATATTTATGGACACGTAAAAAAAGAATGCTGCTCTCTTGCTCTGGCGATCGAGGAGCGTCGCGCCCCGTCTATGGCTGCCATGCTCGTCGTCGTGGAGCCTCGCCGGAGCTCGGCTCCCAACGCCCCCCTTCGCCTCCATGGCCTCTCCTCTCGACCTCATCGCCTTGCTAGGGATCCTCGCCGATGTGACGCCTCCCCCGCCGTCCTTCCTCCGCGTCAGGCCCCCGCCACCTCATCCCCCTCCGCCTTCCGCTCCCCTCCCAGCCCCCCCCTCCCCTCCACCTCCTCTCTTCCTCCCTTATCCTCCCATTCTCCCTTCTCCCACCCCCTCCCCTACCCCTTGTCCGGTGCCTCTCCCTCGGAGCCGCCTCCTTGCCTCCCCCTTTCCGGTGTTTCTTCATCGGAGCCGACCCATCTTCATCCCCCCTCCGCCCCCTCGCCCTCGGGTCCCCCTCTATCGTTGGGCCCCTAACCACCATCCCGTCCTTTTTTTTCTCAGCCATTTTCAAATTCTTCGGTTTCTGCACCAGCATGGAGGGTTGTGCCCCGTGGCGCAGTTTGGCACAGCGGGACTGCTGGCCTCGAGCCCGGACCAGCGTGGGGGGTTGTGCCTCCTCGCATAGTCTGGTGCAGAGGAACTGCTGACCTCGATCGTGGGTGCCCCGTGGCGCAGTCTGGCCACGTGCCAGCTGGCTTTGTCAACTGTGGTAGGCCCTTTGACTTTTTGCCTCCTTTGGACGCACCTCAGGGTTCGAATGCTCCTTCGGGAGCCGCACTGGGCACAGTCCGTTTGGACTTAAGCACTGGCGCAGTCGGGCCATCAGCTTGGGCCGTGCCTATGGTTGAGGCTCCTCCTTTCTCGTTGGGCGCGGCTGGCATTGTCTAGGGCGAGCATGTCGTGGCACCCCTTAGAGCGCCTGGCGGCCGTGGTCCGGGAACCACCAGTGGTGGTCTCCATCCTCCTCCTCCTCTGGCGTTCCAGCCGTGGGCCCGTTGGTCCCCCTTCCCTCTATTTTACTCCTTCTGTGCCGACCTTGGTGGTCCCTCCGGACGCCACCCAACCCCTTCATTCCTTTTCTCTTCTTCCGATCCCTACTGTCGACCCGTTGGCCGCTAACCAATCCCCTCATTTCATTCCTCCTTCTGCGCCTCCTCGCACGGCCTCGTTGGGCGCGAGCCTCCCTTTCCTCCCTTCGGTTGTGCCGGGTGGGGGCGCAACCCAACTATTCCCTTCCACTCCACCGTTTGCGCCTCCTGTGGAGGTCCTGTTTTGCGCAGCCCACCCTACCCTCTCTCACCTTCCGTTTGTACCGGGTTTGGGTCTTCCCCTGTCATCCTCTCCGCTCTCTCCTCCTCCTCCTCCTCCTACACCGGTAGATGTGATGTTGCTCTCCGATGCGGCAGGATTGCTGGGCGCTTCCCTCCCTTTTGGCGCACTCCAACCCCCGCCCCCTCTCAACCCCCCTCGGGCACCGGCGTTGGCGCATCCGGTACCCTCTGGGGGTCTGTCCCCCCTCGCTGGGCGCTAGCCCCCCTCTTTCAGGCTATGTCCTCTGGCGCAACCCCACCTCCAGTCCTCCTAGCCCCCCTACTTCTCCTCGCCCGACCACTTCCTTTGCTGACATCCTTCGTCCTGACCGAGCTCCCAAGTCGGTACTCCTGTTCCCGGACGTCCCTCTTCCCGATGTTGAATACCCACATGCATCTCCCATGCCGACAGTGTTTCACATACCAGGAACTTTCATCTCTAGCCACCTCATTCTCCTACTCCTTCGTCCTTAAATTCTCAGCAGGCTGTCCCAAGCTTGCCAGGGTGGCAGAGGTTATAGCTAGTTTGCGACTTACGGCGGAAGAGTACCGGGTAGCCCCCCTAGACCCAAGGCATATTCTGCTACACCTATCATCAAACCTGGACCACATGACGGTGTGGTCCAAAGGCACTGGGAGGGTAGACTCCCACCAGATGAAGATAGTCAAGTGGTCACCACACTTTAACACCAAGGAAGATCAGCGACGGTTGCCGCCTGGGTCACCCTACCCAATCTCCCTCTCATTTGCTTCGTTCCGGCGGCTTTTAAGCGTACAGCTAACTCCTTTGGGACTTACGTGGCCACCGCCACCGAAACCAACAACTGACTAAAGCCCACTACGCCAAGATATACGTGGAACTAGACCTCACCTCAGACCCTACAACCATATCCTCATTGAACTTGACAACCAGACTCACACTCAGCAAATCATCTACGACAACCACATCATCTTCTGCATTCACTGCCATTTACGCGGTCACTTATCAAAGTACTGCCTCCGTCTCCATCTGAAGCTGAGGCAGAAACCAGACAGGTCCGAACCAAATCCCAAAGGGAACCAGCATCACAAAGTTGTCCAACCACCCCTGTTTCCTCTTTCGAACTCCCATACCAGATTCAACTCCAGCGAAGGCAAATCCAGCAGAGGCAACTCAACAGAAAGAGCAGTGATCCCCTACCACCCACCTAACCTCTCCCTGTCCAATCAATTCAGCGCCCTAGCGTCAGAAGCCATTGGCTCCCCCCATGATTCGGTAAGTCATTCTGACTACGACAAGGCCCCCGGTGCAGCTTCCCTTCCCAGAAATTTTTAAAATATTTTTTTATTATTTATTTGATTTAAATGGTGATTTTTAGAATTTTTATAAATGATTATTTAGTTAATTATTACGGTAGACGACTTTAGCCATGGTTGAGTATTGAAGTATTATATGATTAGAAATTATGGCACGGATAGTGCAAGTGGCGTGTCTTGACTAGTGTATTAGCCATGCCATGGAACATCCATCCATAAGTGTGTCCTAACTAAGAAAACCAGGCCAAGTTGCGAGTTAATCCCTATAAATAGTTTAATTAGTTATTTATTAATATTTGGACTTTTAGGAAATTTGATTATACCAAACTAGTCCCGACTGGGCCGAACCGAGCCCAAGCCCGTGTAGGCTTATAGTGAGTCCTAAGACATCCATGTATGTGCCATTTATGTAAATTTTGTATTTTTAAATGGGATAATAAATATGTTGCGATGTGACCGTTACATATATGATAATGTGTTATTGATATTAAATTAGTATTTTATTTTATAATATGGGGAAACCTCCTTCTTGTGATATATTTCTAGATTCCTAGGATTTTATACTATGTATATATTTATTACTTGTGCATGTGCATAAATGTCATCCTAGATATTTGTATATAAAAGTACATGAGATTACGTTCTAATATATATATATATAGAATTATATATGGATTTAGTTTTATATAGTTATAAATATATTTTCTTAAATAGCTATGGTATAAATTATTTTATATGCATGAATGTTAAATTCACTGCAACGTAGGTATGTATTTATATACTATATATTGTATATATAAATATATGTATATATATATATATTCATTGGGTGCATATATAGATATGATTATATATATATATATATATATATATATATATATATATATATATATATATGTATATATATATATATATATATATATGTATATATATATATATATATATATATATATATATATATATATATATATATACATATATGTGTGTATATAGATATTATTTGGTTGTATGGGTGTGAATATATATATATATATATGTATATATATAATATTCGTATATATGTATTTGTATATGTATATAAATATTCGCATATATATATATATATATATATATATATATATATATATATATATATATATATATATATATATATATATATATATATATATATATGTGTAGGAAATAGAAAATGAAAAGAAATAGAATAAGCCAGGCCCAGCAAAACCAAGCCGGGTCGAAGCCGAGCCCAGCTGATAACAGCAGCCCATACAAGCCCCCATCAGTTCGAGCAACCAGCCTCACCTCAGACCAAGAAACCCGACCCAAAGGAGAAGAAATCCTGTGTATACTCTTTATAACCGAGGGAGAGAGGGGATATACGAAAAACCCTAAACCCTCACACTACACCAACACCCCCTGGCCTTCGCTGATGATATCCTTATATACTCATCCGGAGTCGCAGGATCGGTAGAAGTCGTCCACAATACGCTCCAGATCTATGAAAGGTGCTCTGGGCAGAAGATCAACCCGAAAAAAGAGTGTCATCTACACCCACCACAATATCAAGGGAGAGCAAGCGGCTAGCATATCAACCACTACATCATTCCCCATCAAGTACCCTTCATTCCTCTACCTCGGGTGCCCCCTAGTGTACGGGAAATCCAACGCCGGGATCTTCGAAAACCTGACCAATCGCATCAGGAAGAAGCTCGAGGGTTGGCACAACGCCACCCTATCCCCAGGAGACAAGATTATCCTCATCAATCATGTCCTCACCTCTATCCCCATCTACACCCTGGCAGCGTGCTCCCCCCCAAGAAAGTCCTATCTTACATCGAGAGCATATTCAGCAATTTTCTCTGGGGTCACAGCGACGGCCACGAAAAGCACCATTGGGCCAGCTGGGACACGATTGCTCGCCCAACTGGAGAGGGGGGGTCTGGGTTTTACCAAAATTTCCTACATTATTAACGCGTTCTCGATGAAATTGTGGTGGACGCTTCGCACTAGTAAGAACTTATGGTCCAAATTCAAGAAGGCCAGATACTTCAAGCATATCCACCCGTCCACGGCCATCGCTAATAGCAGATCCTTCGTGGCCTGGCGTCGCATCCTTCACGGGCGGTCCCTCGTCGAACCGACGATTCGCCTTAAGGTAGGCACCGGGGAAGCATCTCCATTCCTGGAGCGCTGGGTAGGCGATTTCTTACTTCCCAACACTCCGACGGCTCCTAGGAACAACACTATCAAGGATCTATGGGACCATCCTAATAATACCTGGAACTGGATCAAAGTCTGGTCTTGGGCTGGGCCCGAAGCGAGCGATTACATTCGTCGTAGAGGGTTGAGGATCGGACCAGACGCAGATAAGCTCATGTGGTCGCCCGACGGTGCTGGCGCCTTCTTGGCTAAGTATGCCAGAAGCATTATCCTGGGCAACACGGCCCCGTCCCCTACCGTTGCCTCATTCTGGAAGACGTACATCCCCAAGAATCGGTCTTTCCCATCTGGAGAGCCCTATGCAATATCCTCCCCACTGACGACAATCTCAACAAAATCAGGTTCAACCTTGCCTCTGCATGCATATGCTGCTCTGATCGACAATCGGAAATAGCCAACCACAACCTCCATCAGGGGGACCTACCGGTCAAGGTCTGGAGAGCTCTCTCCCATCATTGTAGATTGCCTCATGGAGGCGACAACTTTCACCACCTCATGGCCACCTGGGCTTCAGCGTCCCATGGCCATCAGATCATTGCTGCGACCACCACGTGGGTTATCTGGAAAAATCGGAACAAAGCGAGATACGAAGGCCACCAGTACAGTGCAGACCAACTAATTTGGGAGACCATTCGTCAATGCCACAAACAGAGACCCCCCTGTAGGCACGGTCAGGAGGCTTTCTGGAACTCTCTTCTATCCTCGACTTAGCCGTTTTGTTTCTAGTTTGCCTCTTCTTTTGTTAGTATACGTGTACAGGCATCGACATTTTGTGCCTCTAGGTATACTTGTAAAGGCTAGGCCTTTTTGGCCTTCTTGAATAAAATGGTTGGTTGAATTAATATATATATATATATATATATATATATATATATATATATTTTTGGTTGCATTGATATATATATATATTATTTTTTTTAAATATAATGTATATATATACATATATGATGGAAATAATTAAATGTAAAATTAACGACTAAAACCCACAAGTCCAGAATCTTATTAACTTCATATAAACTCAGAAAATATGAATTAAATCTTAGAAATTTGAAATATGACAAGACAATTCAAAATATAATATAAATCGAAACCTGAAATCCAACTCAATACCCAAATTGCAATATACACAACTAGAATTCACGAAACTTGGCAAACACGAAGGTGCCTAAGTGTGTGACATGCTCGGGTACTCACGGGGTCGAACCCGTGTCCTTATCGTGTCCACGGAGCGCGTATCGGAAAACCGAATTCGCATGTCGTGCACGTACGTTTTGTCCAATTGGACGCCGCACGCAACGCGAGAAGCCTCGTGCTCGTGCACATAGCTAAGTAGGGTCTTGGGGTAGGTCTAGGACATGATGAAATGACACCACGTCGTGTCTACGTGACACAGCGACACGCGAACACCCGCGTGGCCTGCGCACGTGCGCGTGCGTGCATGCCCGTGGGCGCGTGTCGGGTCTCGTGGCTCGTGATTCGAGCCACGCCGTGACTCAGGATCGGGTCCTTGGGTAGTATTGGTATAGGGCTTCATGCTCGTGCTCCTGGAACGGGTCCTCGATGTGCCATGCTCGTGTATGAAGGCCGTGTCAGCGCCACTTTTCAGCCGCATGCACAGTGCGGGCTGAACCGTGCACGTGAGATTTCTCCGCACAAGCTTCACAAAACATCGTAAAATTTTACAGGCATGTGGGAAGAGGTTGCCCCCACATTCTCATAAAATATCATACAAAATGGAGCCCTGTGCGTCGAGTTAAGACGCTCGGACAGCAGGGCATGCACGGGGCCGTGCACGGGCCTCGTGCACGCGTGTCCGTGTCCAATTCGGACACTGAAATCGTGTCGATTTCAGATCCATCTTCACGAAAGTTGTTACAAATAATATTATCAAGGAATTCGTGAAAACAGAATCAAAAATTAACACTTTTCAGTTCTAAGTGGCATTTCGTCGAACACGTGTTCCATAGGACCGACACGTGTCCGATACTGCTATCAATCGAACTCACAATCCTACCAAACTTCTTATACAGGTCTGGGGTACCTATATGGATTCTAAAATGCAAAATTTTAGAAAGAACAATGGTAGAACGAGGTTTACCTATTGAGAGTTTGAATCTCAATGAAAGTGAATCCTCGAGCGCTATGACGACCAGTTTCTCCCGAGCAAACACCCCCAACTCCTTGCTAGCAATGCTCCAGCAAGTTCTTCTCCTTCCTATGGTCGCAATGCAATTCGTTTGGCACAAGTTGGATGTCGGATGAAAAAGTTAGGATTTTGAGGAAAAGAAGAAACTAGGATTTTGATCTAGTGGAGGCTATGGAATTTCTTCACAAATGAGGGGGGGCTGCTGTGCTTGGCCGGCCATGGGTAGGGGGTTATTAGGGTGAGGGTTAAATCATGGGACAAGCACTTTAAATTTGCTAAAAAGGCCCAATGACAAAAGGCTTTAAGGGCTTATGCAAAAATGACTTAAATCCTGAAATAATTCTAAAGAATAGATAATAATTCTAAATAAAAACTAAAAAGCCAAATAATAAATCTAATTACATTATTAGGCTTCTAGACAAGGTTGACATGGGTTATACCATCTAGGTCCTACCAAATACCAATCAAAATCACATAGCAATCAATTTAATTAATAATTTAAATAAATTCAAAAAAATACACAATGACTAATATACCCCTAATTACGAAAAGTGAGTGTGACAGGTAATTAGGTTTTTAATGTCATGGTTGTCTCTAACCATTGTTAGTGAAGGTTAAACCGACTACTAACACAACACCAATTAAAATATTATAAATTAATCTAAAAAATAAAATTACAAAATTACCAAAATACCCTTATATTTAGAAAAGTGGTGGTTACAAATCTACCTTCCTTAAAATAATTTTGTCCTCAAAATTAAAGTGGTCGTACTCCTTCTTGGTTAAACCCCCAACAATCATAGTCTTAAGAAAACTTATCTAAATCATGTAGTTGGAAGATATCATACAGGGTTATGGCAGGTAATATCAGTCTGAGGTCTTATCATCTAGCCATCATAGTCATACTAGATCAAAAGTAGTCATAAGGTATCAAAACATACAAACAATATGATAGGGTACAGTAATCATTAAGATAGGATAAGGTATAGGTCAAGAACTCACCTCTACTAGGTCTGGTAGCTGGAACTCTCTCCTAGAGATAGGCCTCGACTAGGGGCAGGTGCAGTAGGATAATGTAGCATCCTGTGTCCAGCTGACCCACAGAATAGGCACAATTCTAATCTCTTCCTACTGTTCTTCCAAACGTGCCCAAGCTTCTTACAGAAAGCACACGTAGGTACTCGCTCAACTGGCCTCTGCTAGACAGGAATCTGAACTAGATAGGCTGGTCTAGGCTGGAAATCGGGGGTACTCCTGAGGCTCTGGATATATGCTGCTCTTCGCCCTCTAGGGGCTAGGCTATCCCCTCGAATGCATGTAATCCTACGACAGTTGGATACTAAGACTCTGCTCTCTCATAAGCTCAGCCTGAAGTCTCTGTACCTTCCACGCATCCTGAAGAAGTCTGTAAATTTGAGCCCCATCAAAAATGGCATGGGGTACCACTCCAGGAGGCAAAGGGAGGCCCTCAGTCTTCGGCTGAACTACAGCCCTCTCTTGAAGGATAGGAGATGGAGGAAAACTCTCCGGTGAGGCTGCTAACACCTCCTGAACAATGGAAGGGGGAAGTACAATCTCGGTCTCATCCGGAACTGCAGCTGTGCACTGGGGATAGACTCTGGTCATAGGTGCCATAATGGGAAAGATAAGGAAAACAATAAATCATCGGGCTATAAGACAGTCTATCATCCTATATGAAAACTGTTAATTATCAAAAAATAACTAGGAATTAACTATAAAGCGTTACTATTCTAAAGATGAACAAAACCGAAAGTTTAAAGCACGACTGTCAATAGCATTAAAATTCAATCACGACATATATAAAAGAAAATTTAGTCTCAAAATGATCTAAGTTGATCAATCTTTGGGTAAATCAAGATTTGGGCAAGATGGGGAACAAGGTCATCGAAGTCTGAGCACGAGCATCCAAGGATGGAGATCTAGGTCACAATTAAATTTAATTTAATTGAGTACGACCTAGGATATTAATATGATAAGAAAAGATGTCCAAAGTCGATTGGTCGTGATCAAGGGAGTTAGGATTCAATGACACTGAAAAGTTTTAAAGAATAATTCAAAAATATGGAATAAGTCAATTTCCTCCTTTTGATAGGGAAAACAAAGACAAGGTTTCATAGGAAAGTCAAGTTAATCATCTCTCTCTGATACCATCGAACTTATATAATCATCATTTTCCAATCTTATCTTTATCTCATGATTCCAAATATGAAAATCAACCTTTATATGACTACCACCAAGAATTTATATCCTTTCTTATGAAGATTGGACCTTATCATGATCATAATAGACTCAATTCCTAAATTCCAAAACATTACTCATGAAGCATACCCTTTTATTTATTAGCACTCAATACTAACCACTTAATCATCTTTAAATCCAAATTCTTCCACCTTGTCTTAAATTAGATCCGAAATCTCTAAATCAAGTTTTATGAAATCCTTGAACTTGTACAAATTACTCTTCTTGTGTTATTCAATCTAAAACTACTAGGCCTTACAAAAGTTATCCTCCATTATAAAATCATCCTTCATATTTTCTTCAACGTACACCCTCAAATATTATTCTCCTTAAATTTAAAATTTTCTCAAAAAATCTCTATATTTTCTATAACTCAAAAATCCTTGTCAACTTTCTGTTCTTAACCATTTTCTTGCTATATCTTATTCAAATTCGTATTGACATCGAATACAGTTAAAATCTCCTCTCCATTACTAAATCCCTAAATTTAACATCATAGCCTTAAAGTGAAACGTCTCAAGAATCAATAACCAAAAAAATTATCCAAGTTCTCAAAACTAAGTTGACCTCGAATATCCTCGTCAGTTAGGAAATACATCTATGAATTATTTGTATCCAAAATATTTCTCTTTGTGTGATCGTTTCTAAATTGATAATATAAATCTCTTAATTTCATTCTCACTTTTTACCACACCTCTATCTCAAAATTCTATATCAAGGTCCATCATATTATATTCCTACCTAGATTATCATGAGATAACAAATTACGTCCTTTCCGAGCTAGATGATTTATGTCACTTCTTCGACCTTTCCAGGGTAAAGACATATAGAGATTCAAAGTTTTCAAAGTATAGATGACAGAATTAGATACGAGATAGGTGATTGATGTAATTGGGACAGAGTTAACTAAGATAAGAAAAAAATGGTAATACAGAAATAATGGCAAGAAAGAAATAACGATAAAATCTATTTTTGCTCATCTGTTCAAAGAAAATGAACTAATTTTAAGATATAATCTGATAACCATACACGTCTTCCTGAAATCATGTTGCTAGAATTTTGTCACGCTAGTAAGCATAGCTGCAATAAACAATAGAGTTCGTAACTAAGGTATACACCCTATAATCATGTTATTTAGAATTTTTACACCGCCAACCGGTATGGCTGTAAGAAAATCTAGATTCCACAACTAGGATAAGTATATCTAAATTAGGCTCTACGTCCTTGTTATGCTAGCCAGTATGATTGAGCTAAATTCTAACTCCACAAATAGAGTAGATATTTACCTTTCTCACTGTCCTTATCAAGTATGTTATCAGGTTATACCCTAAATTTCAAAATAAAATAAAGATAAATATATATTTAAATACAAACTCAAAGTTAACAACTAATCATCAAGATTCAAAATTCAACAACGAATCCATCAAAATCAAATTCAATAACAAGGAGTAATGGGTGAATCGAATGAGTAATGGGTGAATCCAAGCAAGGGAAAAGATTTTAAATCGAAGTTAAAATAAGATTCTCAAGGGTCGTCCTAAGAATCTCTCAAGAAATCCTAATAGTGATTGAGTATCCTCTCATTTTAACACTTTACTTCCTATACTCTAAAGCAGGCTCGTAGTAGTACAACTAAGTTACCGTACTACCACGACATTGCACTAATACAAATCTGGACCTGCATGGGCCACCACTAAAAATGCATCACGACCTGCACCCAGTATAAGGGCACGAGAAATGGATACGTCCAGCCTACGTCGCAGTATCGGCAGTAGAACGCTATTTTAGGTCATAATCACAACCATCACAAAATGATATACTCTCCAAACGGAGGATAATCATAAGAGGATACAATCTCAATCACAAAACTAGAGGTAGATAATTAGCACGATAATATACACTACAAAAAAAGTGTCTTTTTGGGACGACATTATAAGGAACCCTAGTCTAAAAAGTCCTAAAAGTATAGT
Organism: Iris pallida; assembly: GCA_029216955.1. Taxonomy (NCBI): domain Eukaryota; kingdom Viridiplantae; phylum Streptophyta; class Magnoliopsida; order Asparagales; family Iridaceae; genus Iris; species Iris pallida. The sequence continues at coordinate 2,627,448 of JANAVB010042620.1, read as the reverse complement.
TCTAGGGACGGCTATATTTTTAGTAACAAAAAGTTGTATTTTTTTGGGGACAGATTGTGAAAATGGATAAACATTTGGGACTAATGAAAATTTTTGTTCCAAATAATACACATTACCGTCCCAAATAGATCGGCGGGAATCTCACACATTTGGCGGCTAATTGCCAAAGTTTATGGGGGGAACTTTACCTTCACGTGTTTTTATCTCAACCATTCGATCAGATGGATTAATCCAGACCGTCCATCCCAAAACATTCATAACTTAGTTGATGAAAACACACTTCTCAATATCAAACTAACCTAAAAAAATTTCTCTCTATCTCTCTCTTTCCGATCAAAAAATTGGGATTCTGCTCTCTCTCTTTCTTCGACCTAGGTGCTCCAGTACTGCTGCTCTTTCTCTCTCCGACCATTATTCCGACCTAGGTGCTCCAGTGCTACTGCTCTCTCTCTCTCTCTCTTCGACCATTGCTCTCTCTCTGTCCAACCTTTCAACCCTAGGTGCTCTATTGCTGCTGCTTGGTATATTATCTCCAATCTTTAGAATTTTTTACCAAAATTTTTTAGTCTTTGCCCTAATTTTTGGATGCATGTTATTTTGTTCTAGATTATTTGCTTGAAATTTGAGTATTTTACACTATTTACATGCATTCATGTAGGAATTACTATAATTATTCGTGAGAAATTGGATTTTTGTGAAAAATTGGAACACATTTGCATGGACAGGAACATGAGTTTGAACATGGCTATGTTCTTTGCAGATTTTAATTTATCAAATTATTGTGATTATGCGTTCATGTAGGAATTACTGTGATTATTTGTAAAAAATTAGATTTTTTTTGTGAAAAATTGGGACGCATTTGCATGGATAGGAATATATTTTTGTACGAACACGAATAAGACACAGAGTGTATTTCCAGAATGATTCTCGGACACAGACTCGGGTCCGAAATGGTTGAAGCCTATTGGTGGTTTCGGCCCGTACTTTAAACCTTGGATAAACATGTGCCACTTTTGTGGCATATACCTGTTGGATGGTTGATGAGTAGAGAGACATATGAGTCTTGTGTTATCTTATGAAAGGGCATAGTTTGTGATAAAAAAATATAGGAATCAACGAAGAGAAAGGTGAAAGAAAGCAATGGAGGAGATGAATTAGAATAATTGGCTTCTCCGTGAGATGAAAATTAGAATAATTGGCTTCTCCGTGAGATGAAAAATCTTCTATTCAATCTTTATTGTTCTTCTATTCAATCTTTGTGTACGATTCTTCTTAAAGTTTTTTTTTTCAAAATTAGAATAATTGGCTTCTCCGTGAGATGAAAAATCTTCTATTCAATCTTTATTGTTCTTCTAATTTATTCGATTAAGGAGTTATTTCAATTAAGTCCTTTATTTTGTTTGAGTGGAGATTATCTAGGTCATTAGTCTATATATTGAAGTAAAAATCATGCCAGTTTGATTTTGTGATTTTCTATGGAAAATAATCCTCGTCTTACTATGGTCATATACCATATTTATTTGTAGAAAAAGTTGGGTATGATTTAAGTAAAGATGCACAGTGTTATATGTTCTGTTTTAAAGACACGCTTACGACACGGGATAAAACATTTGGAGAACAGAAGTAGTTTTAACCCATAGTTGCAAAAAGCTTTGGTCAAATATGATCTTGTTCTGCCTCTAACATCGAGGTAAATATTATCTTAACAAGTGTTGGCTTATGTCTGGATCTTAATGATCTTACCATGCAAATAAATTAACTACTGTTGCAATCACCAAGCGAGGAGGATGCCATAAAGTTGAGGCTTACCGTATTGGCTACAGTTACTGAATTCCTATCTTTTGATACTTCAGTTGTGCCAAATTTTTTTGGAAAAGTTGTTTGCTTATGTAAATGTACGTCTGATTTGGTTTATTGATTATAATGATGCATGAAAACAATATGTATGAACTTGATGTGGAACTGAGCATGCTGAATGTTTTCTGCAAACCTGGTAAGAACCACCAAAGCAGAATTTAAATAAGATATTTGGACATGCTTGTCTCTTTCAAATAGATAATATGTGTTAACATTAACATGTTCTTGATCTTAGAGTTATGAATTGTGTATTTGTGCATTGACAGCCAAATATTATAAGCAAGATTTCCACTTATATGATATTGGCCTAGTGAAAACTAATAATTCCTATATTAGGTAGACTATATTTTTAGTAAGAATCATTTACAAAGTAAAGCTACAAGAAGGTTTGAAGGATTTTTTCTAGTTGTAGCAATATATAGAGAAGTTTTAGAACTTGGTAAAATTACTAGTTTTAAAGATTTCATGGATTTTTATATTCTAATTTTTTATTATCAAAAACTCCCATATTCAGGACCACTGTGATGCTCTTTACTTAGTTGGGTAAAAGAAGAGTACAACAGTCTGTATTATTGTGTTCTAATTGTTCCTATGAGGCCTCTTGAGGCTTTAATCAAGGAATATTTATTTTATAACCCTTTCAATGTACATTCAAGTGGACCCAGGTGATATGCTCTTCTAAGTGCATAGGCACCTTGGTGCACTAGCTAGTACTATGCGGCAAGAAGACATGGTAACAAGATGAGGAAGAGAAAAAGCAAATAGTATAGGAAGGAGAAGAGTGACACTAGGCAGAGCAGTGTAAATCTGGGAAAAAGAAGTGGAAGGTGAAGAATACGAGGAAGAGCCAAGTAGGAAGAAGAGTGGCTATTTTGGATATCATTATGTTAGAGGGGAACAAAATCAAGTTTATTTCAACATGCATAACTGCAACTAATTCTTTGAGTTGATCCTAAATGTATATATATATATATATTAGATATGATTATGGATCATCACCTACTACTCGATTGCTAAGTGCCCTAGCATCACATATTCAATTAATGTGTGACACTAATATTTAGTTGATGAATCAAATTTGGAGAACTGCAATTGATGGCTGCTTGTTTGTCGAGGATGGCAAGTGGCTGGGCACTTGCTCCCCTACTGAAGGCAGTACAAATATTGTTCTGAAGTTTGGAGCTTAAAGATAGGAACTGGTATAAAATTTTGCCTCTAGGTCTGAACCTTAGAAGCCAAAATCTCCTGGGAGCCCAATGAATATCAGTAAGAACCGCGGTTCAGTAGGAGCAACTTGAGAGCTCGTTTTCCCCGGTAACGGGGTGCATTTCTCAAGTGACATGAGCGCTTTGCATAACAGGATCATAATTTTTAAAAGAGGATTGAAATTTTGGGAAGAATATTGGAAATTTTTTAGTACACGTTCATTAAAGTTACAAGAAATTAAAGATTACTTATCTAGACATTATAAAAATTACAATACAAATGATCTCTTTTTAACTTTGAATTGAACTTTATAAATTCTAATAATACTAAAATATTTATAAATTTTGATAATAATAATTAATAAATATATAAAAAATTATTAGTGCACGCTTTTATCGGTCCTAATTTTAGACTCTTCTAAGTAGTCGTGCTCCCCCTTTCCTGCTTCCGCTTCGATTGATGAATCACTTGCATCTCTATAGAGACTTCAGGTACTTGACGGATGTTTTCGAAATATTTTATAATTCTTTTTCCATTTCTCCATCCACACATGATTACCACAGGCTGGTACATACAAATCAATTAAGCTGTAACTGATGTTTTTATACTCGTTATGTTTTAGATATAAATGTTACCTTCCCCCATATTCAATATGCAAGCGATTTAACACCGACGGATTGCATATTTTCACTTTTGTTGTTCTTGATCCAGTTTCGCCGCCCTTTGTTGCTGCTGTCTGCTAGAGGAGTGCTGCAGCATCTGCTTTTAGGAGATTCTGATGATGAACTTCTGGGCTATAAATAATTTTCAGCTTCTCGATATACATAGCCGTCGATTCCATGAGTCTTTACTGTCAGTATTCCAAGAACTCTGCAGTTGTGTACTTGAAAGAACTATATTTGTAGTACTCTTCTTTTGAGTCTCGTTCTGATTATTCACTGTATTGTTCTATATCTTGAAATACTTTACAAAGGTTCCTCGTGTTATTTCAGGAATGAAAAGTAAGTGGTATCTTTAAAATAAGTCCTTGTGTGTCTTTTTGGATATCTCATTTGTACACTTTAAATCACTTTGATCTTTCAGACAAGCATAGAACTGCAACAGCTGGGATGATTGTTGTGGAAATTTAAGTACTCTAAGTGATTGGCTACGTCAATGATCATTTTTGTTTATTTACGGGTATGTTGGGTACAAGGGAATTCTTTTCTTTTTTTTTCTTTTCTTTTTAATTTCCGGGAATACAAGGATGGATGACTAAATATATATATATATATATATATATATATATATATATATATATATATATATATATATATATATATATATATATATTAGATATCCAAGAACTCTGCAGTTTATTTACGGGTATGTTTATCTATATATATATATATATATATATATATATATATATATATATATATATATATTAGATATCATTATGGCAACATATCTTCTTGCCGATGGACTAGCTGTTGTTGGACAGGTATTGCAAACTTCCCTTATAATCCCGTATGTACGCTGTATAACATTTTCAGTCCTGAATTTATATATAGTTGGCAAAACTTTTGCCTAGTTGATTAAGGTATTATTAGTTGCTTTGTAATTTGTATGTGATAGCATTTACCTCTTTGTTGTTTTCTTTTATTCTCTTACAATGGTGACATAATAGTACTGAGAGTTGGGATCTCCTCCATTGCTTTCTTTCATCTGAGCTTGTGTTTATCTTATGAAAGGGCATAGTTTTCTTCACAAAGAGCGTGAGGAGCAAGAGGCCCGGCACAAGAAAGATCTTGAGGCGGTCAAGAGTGAGCTTAGGACTGAGCTCAAAGAGGAAGTTATGGCCATATTCCTTAATGCTCAACTCTTTGTCAACAATCCAATACGTCGTCCAGGTAATTTTCCAACTATCAACTTATTACATTGGTTTTTCTCTGGTGCCAAAGATTGTGAAAGTTCTTCGAACATGAGTACACGATAATGCTAATATTAAGAAAGTAAAATTATAAAGTTTTGCAAGATGTAACCCGAGAATGAAAGCCTGATAACAAATACAGAGATTGTCACTTTACCTTGTAAGTTAGTACTGAATTATTTGGATTGGGGTAGAACTAATTATCGTAAGGACATGAAAGAAAGTGAACTATTATGCCTGATAAGTACGAAAATAGACAATCTAGATGTACCTACTTGATGAGAAATCTACCAGGCTTACGGTTGCATATTTCGCAGTGCCATGCATCCTGAAAATTTTCATATTCATTAACAGTACTATATGCAAAGAATCGTTATCAAGCATTGAAACTTGTGTAAAGAACCAGCCTGAATGCAAAAAACACTAGCAAATATTACAAGCATAAATTTATAGGAACATGAGAGAGACGTAATCAACCTAGCTCAACATAGACTAGCGATGGCGATATCCTAGCATACCTGAGGGAAAACACTAGTACTTTATCGTCCATTCCTATACTGAAATATGCATTGTCTTTTTCTGGCAAGGAGAAAAGTACATGGCAACAAACTTTCTACAGAACTCAATATTGTTATCCTACAGTAGGTAGAATTACAATAAGCAGGAGAAAAGAAGCATGACAACGCAATGCCCCTGCACCATTACAAAGAACAAAAGCTCACATAAAGCCTGTGCTGCTGATGGTACATGTAATGGGTTAGCCTCTGAGCACACATTCCGGGCTCGTACTGGTTTGGCTTTTCTGCCTGAGTCGGCCTCGCGAGAAGGCTCTGATGATGCAACTGCAATCAATTGTTGATTTACAAAAATAATTTGATTTACAAATTACATGGTTCACCATCAGTTTACAACATCCAATCCTTTATCTCAAATTATAGAATCAGTTATTTGAATTCTTTTCTTCCATTAAGCTTTGTTGTCCTTTGTAACATACACGTTCACCTCATTTTGGATAACTAAATCAACTAGTAGGATAGTCAACACAAAATAACTCATAGATATGCATACATATATGGTTTCATGTTTCTGAAATTGTCAATTCAATTAGAGTGACATGCAGTTCTTTCGGGTGTAAGTGCGTTGAACAGTTATTAATATCATATCTTTTGTCAGTTGATATATGCAACTTTGTTTCTGTAGAACAAAAGACCAAAATATACAAGTTATGTTCTCTTCTTGGAAAGAAAAACAGAAAGATAAAATTGAACTGAGCCAGTGCAAAATAGAGAGTTATTTTGGTTGCTAAAAAGGAGGTTAAAAGTCATCAGACAACTTGCCTTGTGGATTGCATCAATTCTTGAAACATAGAGAAGATAAATTATAGAGTCCTTAGCAAGTAGACGACACATTCTTGATTCCAGTATAACAAATTTCTGGGTTTTAGCTATATTTGCCATGACTAGATATACAGAGGTACTCGTCATTTTTCAAATATTGCATAGGCCAAATTGAGTTATAGCTAGGTTCCAAATTTAAATTTACCATGCATTACAATAAATTTTTGTTAGAATTTGGAAACACTGATTCACAAAACCATGCTGCTTCAGACCAAAAAGTAAAGCATTACATTGTCCTAATGCATTCCAGCACCATGAGTATCCATTTAGCACATGCTAAAGCATGGATTTTGCTGATTCCATTGTCATTCTCCATTCTTAACCAACATACAAAGTTTCAACTCAAGTTTGGGGAATATGAAAAATATGAAAGGAATCTTCATATTTTTATAGACAAATTCTTCCGAGTATAACATATTATAAAAGGTAAAAAAGTGGAGGAAATTACAATATCAGTTCACGGATACATTTACAAGCAACCATCAGACATTGGGACAAAACCACAAGGGAGGACCACAACTTCCTTGATAATTTTACTTATTCCTGATAATTTAATATTATCAGGAATAAGTAATTTCACTTTCTTGTGATATAATAGAATTCTTTGTTTTCTCTTTTTCCTGGACAGATTTTTGGACTAAACTTTGTATATTGTCTGTACAGATTTTAACTTTTACATTGGTTTTTCCTAGCTTGTTACTGTAATTCTTGCTAGAATAATTGTAGTTCCCATTTAAAATGTTTTCCAATTTTTGCATCTTCACTTAAAGCTTCTTTTTTCACTTGAAGCTTCCTTTGTCACTTCAAGGTTGTTTTTGTACATTATTTTTTTCCAATTTTTTTGTAAGCAGGTCTGTACAGTTTGGAAGAACTGTTAGCAGGTCTGTACAGATGGATTGATCCTTTTGTTCTGTTTTAAAACATTCACAAACTAATGTAGACTACTTTGTACAATTTGTAAGAACTTGTCTTTTTTTTTCTGGTTGTTTGTGTACAGTTAGCAGGTTGCTAATATATTGGCATATCTTCATTTGCAGGTCCTTTAAAAGCATTCTGGATATGCTAAAATGATGGGCGACGATCTTGTGATGGAAAAAAGTTTGGGTTAATTTTTTGGGTTCGTGTTGGATAGACTAATGTTCAAAAATATGGTGTAGTGCTTAATGTTTTGAGTTCAGAATTTTGTATGTAATGGTGGAGAATGGGTTCATTTTGTAACTGATTGTGTGGGTGATATATTGTGTTTTGGATTTATTTTGGAAATGGTGGTTGAGGATGCTTAATGTTAAGCTTTTTGTTGTTTATCAATTGAACATATATAGTTATATATGGATTTTGTTGTCTTCTACTTAATGGTAAAGAATGCTTGATGTTGTTAAGCTTTCTTTTTTGTATTGGAGCTCTGATACCTGGAGATAGATCTGAGGACAAACTTGACAACAGTCATGATCATATGAAATATATTATGTGTATTTAAATTGTATGTTTTACAGCTGGAAAATACAAACAATAATTTCATAAGTATTTTTTTTGAGACGGTTATGCAATTGTCCTAGATATAAACGACATCCTTTTGTAACGCTGGCAAATTTGTTTATGACGGATGTTATTCGTCACAAACTCTTTTATTTTGGGACAATTTTGTAAACCGTCGTAAACATATAATAATTCAAACTCTTTTGGTACGGTTAGCTTTTTCGACCCTAAAACCAAATTAGGACGGTATTTTTTGTCCTAAAACTTTTTGCCACGCCACCCTAATAGCACTGTCACTTACCGTCCTAAAATTCGTCCCAAACTACAATTTAGGACTGATTTAGGTCTTTTTAAGACGGATTTTTGACGTCCCAGAAAGACACTTTTTTTGTAGTGATAGATATAAAATCCAGAAGAGAATTACAACAAAATAAAAAGTCTCGTTGTTATCAACACCATAAACAATATCTCAATACAATCTCAAATGTCTCATAAAGCTAGATAAAAATATAAGTCTAGACTAAGCTAATGGCAAGTCCTCAGCGACTACTGGATCTTCCTGAGGGTCCAGGTCACCTATGTCAACTAGGCCTGCTCTATAGTAAGTATCACAGCAATCCTCATCATCTGTAATATTTTCAACAGGTCCAGTCAGGATAGGAACGAATACATATCTCTCACAAAGATCATAACATGAAAAGAAATATGAAACAAGCTATAGAATAATATACATGAACTGCTGATAAGGAAATGAGACTGTAAAAGAGAACATGGTATATGGAAATAGATATACATGATATAATGAGAGAAGTGAACTAACTACGTGGTATAGAGCATAATCTGGTTATGTAAACTAGCTTAGGTTATACATGACTTAAATCTAGTTTGGAGTTGTACATGATAAGGGTGTAGATCAAATAACCAAATAAATACTCCCTCTGCCCCCAATCAGTACACAAGGATCTGTCTAGGTTATGTTATTTCACATGATAGTAGTGTGTCACATGGATAGCTAGTCCACATGAATACTGGATTATACATGAAGGCTCACATGATCATGAGTGTACATGAATGTCACATGAGTATACATGAATAAATATGAATACAATGAGTAGACGATGCACATGATAAAGTATATGAGCACAATATACCCGATGTATTTGAGGGGAGAACATCGCATGAAGAGATCCATATAATACTAATACGTGATAACATCGTGACAGCAATAAGTAAACTAGCCTATAACAAGTAAATATGTCCAAGCAAGAATGAAACGGTCAGAGAATGTACTCGCCTGGCAATCCAAGCTGCTGATGAAAAAGTGTAACTGAATTGGAGTGATATAATCCTATTTAAAACAACTACAAGTCACAACAAGGTCTACAATATCATAAGGAATGCCTACAATACAATTCTATATGATTCTAGGTCCTTCTAGGTCAAAGTCAACCATTGGTCAACTCTGGTCAAACCTGGTCAACTCTGGTCAAACCTGGTCAACTGAAGGTCAACTAGTCCGTTTACTAATTTTTAGGTCAAGCACAAGTTTTCAAGATATTATAAGTTCGTTTGAGACAATTTGGATCAAGTTTGACCCAAAGTTGGCTTTTATCAATTTGGTCAACTTGTCGGTCGACTCGGCCATTCTAGGCTTCTTAGGCCAATCCTAAACTGACTCAATACTCCCTAGGTTACATTCACAAGCAAACAATTACATATATATATATATAATATATATATATATATATGGAGAAGCAGAGATTTTATTGATGTATCAGGCACAAAATGCCGAAGCCTATACAAGTAAGCACGCCAAGCGCAAAATACTGACAAAAAGAAAAACTAGCTGCGAGCACCAAAAGGTGCCGCGTACTAGACTACTGTAAAGCCTGCCAAAACCGGTCCGGGGAGTGGGAGCATCGGGGTCTGAGTTTAAGAATTTGTCGGCGAACTTCACTGGCCAGTTGCTCCGTGGTGAATTGTCTACCTTCGTACCTGAATTTATTTCGGTTCTTCCAGAGGACCCAAATACCGGTGGCTGCGGTAATCTGGTGACAATGGGAATCCCCCCAGTTGAGAAGGAGATCGTTGAAGCCCCCGGGAAAATGCCTCTTACAGCATCGGCGTTCAAGGTCTCGCTAAGTCTGACCGACGAGTTCTCCAGAAAGTAGGATGTGTTCAACTGTTTCTGGTTTATAGGAAGAACAACAATGACATCTGGATGCAAGGCTAAACCATATGGTGGTGAGGGAATCGTCGGTTGGAAGCTTCCTGCGCTGAGCTCTCCAAATAAGAAACGACCACTTGATGGGAATGCATGATTGCCAGAAGTGAGCGCAGCGAGTGGTTCGCGTGCCTTCGCCCTCAAGTTCGTGTCTGGCAGAGGTCATAAAGAAAGAACCTCCGGCGTCGGGAGCCCAAATCAAGGTGTCGGGGAGGTTATCTCTGATCGGGACGTTCGTAGCCGCCAGCTCGGTCGCCGCCTCCGTCCCAAGCCACTCTCTGATCTGCTCCCATCTCTATCCTGTAGCGGGGTCCCAGAGGTCCTGGATCGTGCATTCAGCGAAAGCGTAGGCTGACAAGTGTTAGGTTGAGTTGTCAATCTACCGTTCGAAATAAGGGGACGAGTTGACGCTTCTAAGGCGCATGCGGATAAGGGGTTCTGCAAGCTGCCTACCGTAAAGGATACGACATCAGGATGCTGAGGAGCAATTGTTAGCCATCGCTGACACTGGATGAGAGTGTTGGAAGTATCTAGCTTTCATGAACCACGTCCAGAGAGAGGTATGAGCTCTAATCTTCTATCATAATTTCATAAAGTAGGCGTCAATAATGAGAGCTAGTTTAATGAATCTGAGCCCCCATCAGCCATGGGTGTGGCTATCGTGTCACAACTCGCCCAGTGGTGTTTGTCCCTACCGTCCTGTTGGCCCTAAAAGAATTTGGCGAAGAGAGTCTCCAGGGCGGATAGGACCTGCGTGGGCGGAAAGCAGGCGGACAGGGTGTAGATCAGGATGGAGGACAGGACATGCTTGATGAGGATAATCTTGCCGTCGGGCGATAGAGTAGCATTGTGCCATCCCTCGATCTTCTTCCTAATCTTGTGGATAAGTCTGCCGAATATGCCCGCATTGGTTCTACCGTAAACTAAGGGACATCCCAGGTAGGTGAACGATGGGTATGAGGTGGTGAAGGAGGTAAGGTTGGTTAAAGTAGCTGAGTGGTTCCTGTCTACTTTGTGATGAGTGTAGATGACGCTTTTGTCACAGTTGATGCGTTGACCGAAACATCTGGTGTATCTGTCCAGGGTGTTGTAGACCATCTCTACTGATTCGATGTCTTCTGTAGAGAATATGAGGATGTCGTCGGCGTAGGCAAGATGGGTGATGATAGGGCATCCGGCGGTGGTGTGGTAGTGTTAGAATTTGGGGATGTTGACCATGTTGTGGAGGTTTCTGCTGAGGGCATCGGCAAAAATAATGAAGATAGTAGAGGATAGAGGGTCTCCTTGATGCACACTTCGACTAGATTTGAAGAAGCCGTCCGCTTGGCCGTTGATAATAGTGGAGAACCAAGAGTTGCTGATGGATCTATAAATGATGTCAATCCATGTTTTGGAGAACCCGCAAGCTCTGAGAACCCAAATAATGAATTACCAATCCAGGCGATCGTATGCCTTCTCCATGTCGAGCATGATGGCAATATTCCTCCCCCCCGGCCGTGAATTTCATGCAAGTAATCATTTTTTGTGCGAGAAGGATGTTATCCATGATATTACGCCCTGGGATAAAGCCACTTTGTTCCTCGAAAATGATCTTCGGAAAGATGTGGGCCATACAGGTGGCGATAATTTTGGAGATAATTTTGTTGGTAAAATTGCATAAGCTGATCGGTCTGAAATCTTTGAAAGTCTTTGGGTTATCTTTTTTGAGGATTAAAATTAGATTGGAGTGGGATAAAGATTTCGGGTAATGCGCTCCAAGAAAGAAATCCTTGACAGCATCGATCACGTCTGTCTGAATGATGTTCCAGCAAGACCGAAAGAAAACATCATTGAATCTATTTGGACCCGGCGCGTTGTGTTCGTCAGGGTCCCAGATCGCAGACTTCAATTCATCTACGGACGGGGGAACGAGGAGCAAGGCGTTATCCTGCTCATCTTCTAATGTGGGGATCTGCTCCAGGAAGTTCGCATCTTTGACGACGTCCTCTTTCGTGAGCAGTTTGGAGTAGAAGTTGGTGGCCGCCACCTGGATGCTCCGTTGATCTTTGTGTAATATGTCGTTGTCATTTGAGATTTGATGAAGGGTAAGTTGGTGCCTGCGTCCCCTAACGCAAGCGTAAAAAAAGACGATTTCCTGTCGCCTTCGCTATCCCAGGTCAGCCTGGCTTTTTGTTTCCAGAATTCTGTCCCCACCTTTAGGCGAGATTTAAGGGTAGCCTTGTTGAGGTTAAGCGTAGCGCGGTTCTCCGGAGAGCGCTCCTCAGTAAATCTAATCTCGGCTCGAGTGGCGTCGTCTTTCGCTGCTTTAATTTCTTGGAAGATGTTACCGAAAGCTAGTTTGCTCCAGGAGTTGAGGGCGACTGGTGGCCCGGAGCTTCGCAGCAATTCTGGTGAGGGGGTCCTGGTTGTTGGCCAAATTCCAAACGGAGGCAAAGGTGTTGTGGAATTGGGGGTGATATCTCCAGAAGTCCAAAAATCTAAAGGGTTTTTTAATGCGATTGGAGTTGTTGCTAACCTCGATGAGGAGAGGGAAGTGGTTTGATTCTGTGGAGTTAAGGTGGGATAGATTGGAGATCAGATTCATGTCTGACCACTGGTTGTCGACCAGGGCACGATCGAGACGAAAGAATTGACGGCGAACTCCTTCTTGCATGTTGCACCAGGTGAAGGCATTTTCGGAGTAGGGGAGGTGGGAAAGGTTGGCCTGGAAAGTGAAGGAGTTGAAGTCGTTCATAGCCGGTTGGTAGGGGGGCGACCGCCCGATTTTTCTTCAATATTAGCAATCATGTTGAAGTCCCCGAGCCATATATATGGTAGGTTGTTGAAGGAGTTGCGGGTGTCTATAAGAGTGTTCCAGAGCCGCTTGGGCTCGTTGTAATCGCAACTACCGTGAACATCGGATAGAAGGGCACAGGAGGGCAAGGAGGGGTGTTATACCCAGCAAAAGAGCGCCTGGTCATCGTCTATGGTATTGTCGAAGGTGCATTCGTTGGAGAAGAGGATCCAGATGTCGTGACACCCGACAATTGCTTTCGAAAAGCCGAGCTGGAGATGGGTGGATTTAAGTTTTCTTTGTGGGATTTTGGATTCGATGATAACTAAAATGTTGATCCGGTGGGTTTTGATCAGGGATGTTAATCTTCTCTTAGTCGGTTTATTGGCCAGCCCTCTAACGTTCCATGCTAGGATGTTAAGCTTCTGCATTCTTGCAATTTATGGTGATGTTGAGCTTTAAGGCTGACCGTGTGGTCATAACCGATGACTCTTTTGCGGGGGCTTGTTTATCTTGCTTTGATTGGTTTTGGGGGCCCGTAGGACTGTCGTGGTGGTGGTTGGCGTCGAAAAATGAAGACTGTGGTCCTGAACTTTGGAATCTAACTCTGGGGCGAGTTCGGATTCGATTTCGGCTAGAGCACTGAGGGGGTTGTTGGGGTTCAGGAAGCCCGCATCTTGGGCTTGTATGATCTTGTCCTCGTATTCACGGCCTAAAGACTGCTTAGCCTCAGCCAGGAGAGGAGGGGGAGGATCTGCAGAGGCCGGAGGATGGGGGTGGGGGATCCCCAAAGGCTTTGGAGGTTATCAAAACGAGCCGGTTCTCCCCGGGGATGGCCTCGTCGCCCTTTGGAGAAGTGCCGTAGGCACCTGTCGTGGGCAGTGCCTCGTCGGAGAGGAGGGTTAAGTGGTTTTCTACCTCAGAGGAGGAGTTGAGGATCTCGAAGCTGTTGAGGAGGGGGCAAGAGGGCTAGGGGGACCGTTTCTGTCTGCAAAGGATGGGGCAAGAGGGCTAGGGGGACCGTTTCTGTCTGCAAAGTGAGAGTGGGAGTTGGGAAGGGGGAGGATAGGGCCTTGAGAAGGGGGCTAGGTCACTCTGGGATGTATATTTTTTTGTGATGGCTTTTTTTGAGCTCCGGGTGGGCTTTGAAACAAAGCTTTGAAAGGTTGCCTCTGATCTGACAGTGCTGGCAGAAGCTGATGTTGTTGTCATACTCCAGCGTCTGTAGGTGGGACCGCCCCCCTAACTCGAGCTGAATAAGCAGTGGGGGGTCTGATGAAAGATCGATCTCTATACATATTTTTGCGTAGTTACCTTTGGAGAGGTTGCGGGTTTCATCAGCGATGGCTACCAGAGTCCCAAAAGAACTGGCGATTCTTTTAAGGGTAGCTGGAGCGAAGCAAACTAGAGGCAGGTTCGGTAAGGTGATCCATGTGGAGATGATCTTAGAATCTACTTTTGGGTTGAAATTGGGGGGCCATTTTGCGATCTTCACGTTGTAGGAGCCGATGTGGGTGGAGCCCTTGGCCCAGACTAATGAGTAGTCGCGGTCTGATGAGAGGTGGATGAGAAGATGTTTTGAGTCGAGAGGAGCGACCGTAAATGCTGCTGTGAGGCCCCAGCCTACGATGGCTTCTTTGACCAAGGGCATCTTAGGGCAACCGGCTGGAATTTTAGAACGAAGGTCTTTGAGAAGGATACGGAAAGAGAGGAGATTTCTGCAGGAGAGAATGGCACGCTGATGGTGTGCCCTTCGGAGGGAGGGAGAACTCGATTTCTGGCAGAACGATCTCCTGGTCTGCCGAAAGTAACTGCGCCACACGGTCTGGTCGCAAAATATCAGCATAGGAAACCGAAGTGGAACGATTGGGAGGAAGGGGGCTTGGAGGAGAGGTGAGCGGCCGGGGGTAGCGACCAAGGAATCCTGCTGGTAGGGGCGGGGATCGCGGTGCAAACCGGTGGGTAAACTTTATACTGCGAGCCCGGGGGGGGGGACGCCGAGGGACTGCAGGAGATCCCTGTCGAACGACCGACGGTGGAGGGCGTGAGATGCTCTTTGATAGGGAAGAACCTGCTTTTGGGGATGCTCTCTCAGGCTCATAACTGCCCGTCGAGTCTACGGGCGCATGGCCCGCTGGGAAGGAGGGCGCATGCGCCCCCACCATCAAAGTGAGCGCATGCTTAGGGGGAGGACCCTGGGCGCATGTAGACGGCAATGGTAGCAAAGGTGGAAGACTGAGGGTGGTGTCCATGGGCGCATGGCTCGCTTGAGGGGGGAACGTCGGAGCTCCTGCGGGTGGCACTTGCTCCGACGCCGCTGGCAGGAGGGTGAGCGCGCGCTCCGACGAGGAGAAGGAGGGCGCTTGGGCTGCTGCGTGGCTCCCCGTAGGGGAGGGCGCATGCAGGCCAGATCGCGCAAAGGGTACATGCCCTTCCAAAATAGAGGTGGGCGCATGCTTGAGGCCGATGGGAGGGGGCGCATAAGTGCTGCTACTAGGGTAGGGCGCATGAAGCCCGGGAGGCGGCGGGGGCGCATGGAAGGCCGAGGTGAAAGGGAATTCAAAATTTGAAAGAGACGTCCCATCGAGTAGGAAAAAGGACTAAATTTCGAGGTAGCAAGTCCCGAGGCTCTTCTCTGGAAGGAGAGGGGGGGTTGAGCGACTCCGGCGGTGTCGGAGGCCACCGAAGGGGAGCGGCTAGGCCGGGGTGGGGGTCCTCTGATGGAAGAGCTCTACCAGACGCGGCGGGCTGCGACAACGACCTCGACAGAGGGCCGACTTCGGCGGAGGGGGAGGCAAGGGCAGGAGGCCACCTCATCCTGGCGGCGACTCCGGAGGATGGGGAACCCACCAATGCGAGTAGAGTGGGGGAACATGGATGGCTGAGCGACGCGTTTAGACAGCCAGCGGGCGTGCCTGGAGACCGGCGACGGGGGAGGTACGGGTGCGGTGGATGGAGAGCTGGCCGGAGGGAGCGGCCACATCCCCGTCGCCGTGGGCAGTCGGTCGGGGCGGATGGCCACGCGCGGTCGAGAACTCCAAAAGTGGGTGAGGAGAGCAGCGGCATAAGCTCGAGGTCGGGCATAGCTCAAGTATATATATATATATATATATATATATATATAAATATATATATATATATATATATATATATATATATATATATATATATATATATATATATATATATAATATATATACACATATATGTATATATTCCCCTAATATATATTTTTAATATATATATACACATATATAAAAAAATATATTTATATATATATATATTTTTAATATATATACACAGACACACATATACTTAAACTTTTGAAGAGAGATTGTGTGCGTGTGTTTGTGTCTATGACGAGCTTCTGTTAGGGGGTACAAATATGAGATAATTTGGTTATATACACAACTATATGAATATACCAGATATATACATATATACACAAGTCTATTTAAAAAGGAACTTTATATATATATATATATATACATATCCTAATATATACACATATATGTATAGGGGAGAAAAATGTTGGTTTTACGAAGGGGAATGAAAAAACTCAGATCTGGAAATGAAATAGCTCGACAATACTCATCATAATATATATAATATATATTTTTTTATAATATATAATATATATATATATATATATATATATATATATATATATATATATATATATATAAAATATATATATATATATAAATATATATATATATATATTATATATATTATATATATATATATATATATATATATATGTATATATTATATATATATTTAAAAATATATATATATATATTTAACCCCTTCTTTTTTATTAAAGAAGGCTCAAAATGCCGAGGCCAGAACACGTATACAAGCTACAAAAAGGACTAAGCCTATATAAGTATACCACCAAAAGGGGAGAGGAAGGGGAGGAGGGAATCAATCACTAGGATTTAGGGATGGAGCGAGGACCAGAATGCCCTAGGCTGTTGGAGCACCCGATGCTCCTTTTACGGCATTGGTGGAAGACTTCCTGGATGAGCTGGTCAGCTGAGTATTGGTGCCCTTCATATCTCGCCTTGTTACGATTCTTCTATATCGCCCACGTGGCGGCCGCTGCGACGATCTGGTGGCCTTGGGATGCTGAACCCAAGGAGACCAGAAGATCGTGGAAGCATCTACCCCTCGGCTCAATGCTGTAGTACTGGTTAATGGTCCGGCAGATACTACTTGGCTGGCTTCCCTGACAGAAGATGTGGTCGATGGTCTCCATCTGACGCCCTGAGTAGCACGTGCAGGCTGATGCTAAGCTAATTCCAATGGTGTTGAGGATATCGTCAGTAGGCAATTTCTAACTAATGACTCTCCACATTAGGACTGACCAATTTTTTGAGATACAGGATTGCCAATAGTGAGCGCTGGCATGGTGCGGCTGCCCGCTACCTTGGACAGTGATTCTCGCCGATCGTACTAAAAAATCTCCCGCGGCCTCGAGAGTCCACTTCTGTTCGTCTGCCTCGCCGCCGATTCTTAATCCTCTCACTCGAATGCTATCTGCCGTTTCGTTGCCTGACCATTCCCGAATTTTGTCCCAGTTCCAGTCGTCAGTAGTGGGGTCCTACAGGTCTATAATCCTACTGTCTCTCGGGGTCTCAGTGTGACTCGGGATCATGCTATCCCTAACCCATCGCTCCAGGAAAGGATCCGAGTCGCCCGCCCCTAGCTGGAGTCTAATAGCAGGCTCGGCTAGGTCGTGCCTGGAGAGGATACGACGCCATGATGCCGAGGATCTGCTGTTAGATATGGCCATTGAGGGGTGGATGTGCTTGAAGTATCTGGCCTTCAAAAACCTGGTCCATAGGCTGTTGCACGTACGACGTTTCCACCATAATTTTATCGAGAAAGCTTTAACGATGTGAGTGAGTTTAGTAAATCCCAGCCCTCCATGTTGGGTTGGTTGAGCCATTGAGTCCCAGCTATCCAGTGATGCTTATCTTGGCTGTTGCAATGCCCCCAAAAGAAATTATAAAAGATCTGTTCAATCAAAGACAAAATCTTCTTGGGCGGGAAGCATGCTGCCAGCGTATGGATGGGGATAGAGGTGAGCACGTGATTGATGAGGATCAACGTGCCGCCTGGGGATAGAGTGGCATTGTGCCACCCTTCAAGTTTCTTCCTGATTCTTGTGATCAAGTTCTCAAAGATGCCAGCGTTGGACTTCCCTTACACAAGAGGACAACCAAGATAGTTGAACGGAGGGTGATTAATGGAAAAGGACGTTAGATTGGAGAGGTTGATTGCGTTCACTCTCTTGATGTTGTGGTGGGCGTAGATAACGCTCTTGGAGGGGTCGATCTTTTGGCCAGAGCATCTAGAGTACCTCTGCAGGGTATTATGGATCACTTCCACCGCTCCTTCGTTCCCTGATAAGAAGTTGAGTAAATCATCGGCGAAAGCCAGGCGGGGTGATGATAGGGCATCCGCTGGATGGGTGGTAGTGCTGGAAGTACGGGATGTTGACCATGTTGTTAAGGTTTCTACTCAGGGCGTCAGCTGCAATGATGAAGACAGTGGATGATAAGGGGTCACCATGTCTGACCCTGCGATTGGCTTTGAAAAATCCATCTGCTTGGCCGTTGATGACCGTAGAAAACCAGGAGTTGCTAACAGATCTCCACACGATATTGGTCCAAGTTTTCGAGAAACCAAATGCCCTGAAGATATATATATATATATATATATATATATATATATATATATATATATATATATATATATATATATATATATATATATATATATATAAACATCTATATATACATAAAATCACATCTATATATTTTTTTTTCATCTATATATATATATATATATATGTGATTTTATATATATATATATATATATATATATATATATATATATATATATAAGAAGAAAAAAAATATGATAGAAATAATTGAAAGTTAAATTAGAGACTAAAACCCATAAGTCCAGAATCTTAATAAATTCATATAAACTCATAAAATATGAATTAAATCTCAAAAATTTGAAATATGACAAAACAATTCAAAATATAATATAAATCGAAATCCGAAATCTAACTCAATACCCAAAATACAATATACACAACTAGAATTCACGAAACTTGGCAAACACGAAGGTGTCTATGTGTGTGACGTGCTCGGGTACTCACGGGGTCGAACCCGTGTCTGTATCGTGTCCACGGAGTACGTATCTGAAAACCGAATTCGCGTGTCGTGTACGTGCGTTTTGCCTGATTGGACATCGCACGCAACGCGAAAAGCCTCGTGCTCGTGCACATAGCTAGGTAGGGTCCCGGGGTAGGTCTAGGACACGCTAAAATGACACCATGTTGCGTCTATGTGACACAGTGACACGCAAACACCCGTACGGCCTGCGTGCGTGCACGTGCCCATGAGTGCGTGTCGGGTCTCGTGGCTCGTAATTTGAGCCATGCCGCTACTTGGGATCGGGTCCCTGGGTAGTCTAGGTATAGGGCTTCGTTCTCGTGCTCCTGGAACGGGTCTTCGACGAGTTGTGCTCGCGTACGAAGGCCGTGTCAGTGGCACTTTTTAGCCGCGTGCACAGTGCAGGATGAACCATGCGCGTGAGATTTCTCCTCGCACGCTTCACAAAATGACATAAAATTTTACAGGCATGTTGACAGAGGTTGACCCCACGTGCTCATAAAATTCCATACGAAACGGAGCCCTGTGCGTCGAGTTACGACGCTCGGACAGCAGGGCATGTACGGGGCAGTGCACGGGCCTCGTGCACGCATATTCGTGTCCGGTTCGGACACTGAAATCGTGTCAATTTTAGATCCGTCTTTACGAAAGTTGTTACAGATAATATTATCAAGGTATTCGTGAAAATATAATCAAAAAATAACAATTTTTAGTTCTAAGTGGTATTTCGTCGAATACGTGTTCCATAGGACCGACACGTGTCCGATACGGCTATCAAACGAACTCACAATCCTACAAAACTTCATGCACAGGTCTAGAGTACCTATATGGATGCTAAAATACATATATTTCAGAAGAAACAATGGTAGAACAAGGTTTACCTATTGAGAGTTGGAATCTCAAAGCTCAAGGGCTGTGACGACCAGTTTCTTACGAGCAAACGCCTCCAAATCCTTGCTAGCAATTCTCCAACAAGTTTTTCTCCTCCCCACGGTCACAACGCAATTCATTTGGCGCAAATAGGATGCCGGATAAGAAAGTTAGGGATTTGAAGAAAAGGAGAAACTAGGGTTTTGATCTAGTAGAGGCTATAGGATTTCTTTACAAATAAGAGGGGAGGCTGCTGTGCTTGGCCGACCATGGGTAGGGGGTTATCAGGGTTAGGGTTAAGTCATGGGCCAAGCACTCTAAAGTTTCTAAAAGGCCCAATGACAAAAGGCTTTAAGGGCTTATGCAAAAATGACTTAAAAATCCTTAAATAATTCTAAAAAATAGGTAATAATTCTAAATAAAATCTAAAAAGCCGAATAATAAATCTAATTACGTTATTAGGCTTCTAGACAAGGTTGACTAGGGTTATACCATCTAGGTCCTACCAAAACACCAATCCAAATCACACAGCAATCAATTTAATTAATAATTTAAATAAATTCAAAATAATACACAATGACTAATATACCCTTAATTAGAAAAAGTGAGTATGATAGGTAATTAGGTTTCTAATGTCATGGTTAGTCTCTAATCATGGTTAGCTAAGGTTAAACCGACTACTAATACAACACCAATTAAAATATTATAAATAATCCAAAAAATAAAATTACAAAATTACCAAAATACCTTTATTTTAGAAAAGTGGTGGTTACACGTAACCGATACGATATGCTCTGACATGCATGGGCCACCAAAAAAACTTGTCATGACCCGCACCCGCTTTTCAGACTCGAGCTCGTGAGTAAGCCAGCTACGTATTGAGCGGACCCCAGCCCATCTCGAATACGTAAACGCTGTCTGGACTATGGTATAACGTGCCTAATCATGGCAAGATAAATCTATATCTCAATCCACAATAAGAATATGAAACGTGAATGAACACTATGGGTCATGGTCTGTAGCCCACTAGCATATTGTCCGATTAGACTCCATGAATAGTGTGAGTCTATGAAACTAGGCTAACAAGCAAGATATATCATAAGAGCACGAGAAGATAATAAAGCAATATCATTAGCAAAATACCTAAATCAAGCAGATGTAATCGACTACCACATGCTCAGCTAACTAACTCCGTGCAATCCACTACCTGAAGAGATCATCGGGTCCTCAGAGGACTAGTAGGATACATAAAATATGCCTATCTAACAGTTTATCATGTATAAAAAATAACCAGGAACGAGATAGAAACTGACAAGTACTATGAACACGGACACGAGAACAAGTACTCATAAATGATCTGCTAGCAAGAAAACATGAACTATCTACGTGTGTTGAAATATCCTTTTCGACATATGGACGGCTAAGGGATAAATACGGCACCCTACACGTGTCGTTGTTTTCCATAAATAAATTCACTTTATTTATTGTGTATCTGGGAAAATTACAACTGTAGGAATCCAATCTAGAAGACGATCGCTTTATCCCTTGGACTATGCGAAGAAGAAAAGCTCTCAAAATTTTGACAGTAAGTTAGATAACTATGTATCTGTACAATGAATGAGAAAAAGAACTCTATTTATAGAGTCAAAAATAACTGAAAGGATAATTGTCTTCACAACCTGTGCCTAGTTGAAAATCACGCAGGATTTAACATACGCAAGGTTGTGAGCAGTTACTGGACGTGGCCTGTAACTGTGGACACATGGCAATCATGCATGAGTCGTGTGCAAGTTACAAGACACGCAGGCGAGAGATCAGTGGCATGGCTGCCACGTACTCCAATTTGATGAAATCCACGCAGACTTGTGAAGACGAAATCCATGCAGACTTGGGTCAGAAAGCTTCAAAATCCACGCAAACTTGGGGCAAGAAGCTTCGGAATCCACGTAGACTTGGGGCAAAAAGCTTCACAATCCACGCAGACTTGGGGCAGAAAGCTTCAAAATCCACGCAGATGTGGGGCATGAAACTTCAGAATCCACGCAGACTTGGGGCAAAAAGCTTCATAATCCATGCAGACTTGGGGCAGAAAAGCTTCAAAATCCACGCAAACTTGGGGCAGGAAGCTTCAGAATCCACGCAGACTTGGGGCAAAAAGCTTCACAATCCACGCAGACTTGGGGCAGAAAGCTTTAAAATCCACTCAGATGTGGGGCATGAAACTTCAGAATCCACACAAACTTGAGGCCAAAAGCTCAAAATACACGCAGACTTGAGGAAGGAACATATAAGTTCAAAATACACGCAGACTTGAGCCAGAAGGCTCAAAATCTACGCACGATTGAGGCATGACTGCCAGCTGTCTTGATTCGACGTGCCTCGAATGACACAAAATCTTTGACAGTGATTACTTTGTCAGTCGTATTAAATGACAAGAAGCTCTTTTGGTACGCCAACTTGGTGAAGGCTGAGTCTTGCTGAAGAAGATTTTAAAAGTCACGCAATAGTCGGCTGTGATCTCTCGAGTTCCGTATATACGTGGCATACGAGAAGACATTCTTCGACTGTCGTGCTGTCAGTCATAATGACACTCTGACAAAATGATGAGCTGTCTTCCAGCGTGATTTTTTAATATTGTCCTGATCAACTCAGCATGACTTTCGGACCCAGTTCCGATTAACTCAGTGTGACTTTCATTTTTAAGGCCTACAAAACCCCCTTCAAAGTTTTCGAAAGTTGAAAAGACTTCAAAATTTCGAAATACTTTGAAAAGATAAACATGCAAATGAACTTATTAAATGTCATGATGACTCTTCATTTTTCGAGACTGATTGGATCTAATTTATGGTGGAATATGAACCGCCGGCAAGCTCTGTTATATAAACAGGGAGAAGATTCGACTTTAATCTTTATCTCACGTCAACATGACACCGAAGGAGAAAGCTGAGGAAGAAGAACGAAAGTTGGGTTTTTGTGCCCATGGTGAGCCTACTCTCGGGGTAATGAACCGGAGCCTTTAGTTTTTGAGTTCAAAGATGACCCTACACAATTAGCCAAGAACTTCCTGAGCCATTTTGGTCTGGATGGCTCATCTTCTTCCAATGGGCGTAGCCTCGCAGAGCAGCGGGAAGCGCTCAACGCTCTGTTACACCGTATGGGGGTCAACAACGTAGAGGATTTGGGCGCCAAGCTCAGTCGCTCTGCAAAATAGGTCGTGTCCTTTTATGCTTCTGTTTTCTTTTAAAAATATTGCACTTCTTCTTTTCCTCTTTTGTAAGGCCATCAGTGCTCAAATATTTCTGTGGTACACCTCTATGCTGAAAACTAGCTTTATTCCGAATAGCGTGCGCTAATGAAAAGCATTAGGTGGCTTCTTTGACTATTTCAAATGTTATGCTGTCTTTCCAAAGCACACATGACACTCATTCCGTAATCACGAGTGCTTTTTATTCGGATCTTTCCAAAAATAGACTTGCACGTCCATTTTAAAATAAATAGCTGAGTTTCACGCATACTCATTCCTTCATTCTTCTTCTTCTTCTTCTCTGAGAATGACCTTTTTGCAAGATTCCATTCTCAACAAGAAATTAATAATAGCAATGCTTTCTGATCTAGATCTCGATGGTGAGTCTAACATGTTCAATGAAGAACTCTTCAAATGAAGAAGCCATAGATATAGCCGATCTATGATAAGGAACCAGATCTTGATGGCGAACTTCATAAGTGCCCCTTATCTGATTGACAATGAGTTTAGAGTCTCCATACGCCTCCAGATGTTGAATATTCAAATGTTTAGCGAGTTGAAGACCAATGAGTAATGCATTGTACTCAGCTACATTGTTTGAACATGGTTGATCAAGAGAATAAGCTCGTTGGATAGCAAGACCTTCTGGCGACACAAGAACAATTCCAACTCCAGACACAATGTCTCCATTAG
The DNA here is from genome assembly GCA_029216955.1 of Iris pallida. NCBI lineage: Eukaryota > Viridiplantae > Streptophyta > Magnoliopsida > Asparagales > Iridaceae > Iris > Iris pallida. The sequence continues at coordinate 2,603,602 of JANAVB010042620.1, read as the reverse complement.
GACCAATTCTTGAAGCTCCATCAAAGAATATACGCCAAGTAGGATCTTCTTCAGCAATTTGGTTTGAATCTAGAACTTCATCTGGGATTTTATCATAAAGTTTTGAATTTTCTGGAATTGAATGAGCAGCCAGAAAATCAGCTAAAGCTTGTCCTTTGACTGACTTCTGAGGAATATAATGCATATCATATTGAGCAAGTAGGATTCCCCAATTAGCCAATTGAGAATTCAAAACACTAGGTTTCTTCATCATGACCCGTATAGGATTGATCCTGGAAATGACATGAATAGTCTGACCAATGATATAATGTCATGTCTTTTGGACAGCGAACATCAAGGCTAGACATTCTTTTTCGACCGGTGAATATCGAGGTTCAGCTCCGGTCATAGTTCGACTGAGATAGTAAATGGCTTGTTCATGACCATTTTTATTCTTTTAAGCAAGCAATGCACCCAATGAATGACTCATTGCTCGAGTATATAGGAGAAATAGAATTCCTGAGACGGGAGGTACCAATACTGGAGGGCTCATCAGATATTGTTTTATATCATCGAATGCTTTCTGACATTCATCATTCCAGACGAAAGAAACACCTTTTTTCATGAGTTTATTGAATGGTCTGCAGCGTCCAGAAAGATTAGAGATGAATCTCCTTATATAAGCGATCCTTCCTTGAAATCCTCGTAGCTCTTTTAAGGTGCGTGGAGGACGCATCTCTTGGATGGCTTTGATCTTCTCGGGATCCACGTGTATACCTTTTGAGGTAATGACGAAGCCGAGAAATTTACCACTAGAGACGCCTAAGAAGGACTTATAAGGGTTCATCTTTAATTGATGCTTACGCATTAGATCAAATATAGTCTTCAAATCTTGGATATGATCCTCCTTTTGTCGACTTTTGACTGCAATATCATCAACGTAGCATTCGACTGTTTTCCGTAAATGTTCACGGAATATAATGCTCATGGCTCGTTGATAAGTTGCTCCTGCATTCTTGAGACCGAATGGCATCATTGTATAACAGTATGTACCGATCGGCGTTCTGAAAGAAGTGTGATTCTCGTCATCTGGAAACATTTTAATCTGATTGTACCCAGAATATCCGTCCATGAATGACATCCGTTCAAACCCACAGGTATTATCGATCATGACATCAGTAATTGTAGAGGGAATTCGTCTTTAGGACATACCGCATTGAGATCGCGGAAGTCTATGCAAACTCTGATCTTGCCAGTCTTTTTAAGAATAGAAACTATGTTAGCCACCCAATCGGGATGTTGTTCCTCTCTAATGAACCCAGAGGCCATGAGTTTATTGACTTCAGCTTCAATTGCATCCATAATGTCTGGACGAAATCGTCGATGTTGTTGTTTGACCGGTTTAGCATTCGACAAGATATTAAGCTTATGAGTTGCGATTTGTGGATCAAGTCCTGGCATATCTTCATAACTCCAAGCAAAGACATCGATGTATTCACGAATGAGTTTGATCATGTCTTGCTTAACAGTTTCTGAAAGACTTTCACTGATGAATATTGGTTTGGGAGATCCCTCTTCACCAACATCTATTTGAACAAGTTTATCTTCAGTTGGAGGTTCCTTTTGCTCGAAGCGGAACTCCCATTGATTATATAACCTTTGGGCCCATTGTTCTGATTCAGGTGAGATTTCAAACTCATCTTCGTCTTCATCACTTTCTTCAGAACAGTCGATGGAAACCATGTTGGAAGACAGAATATTGTAGTAGAAATCACCGATACTAGTATCCGAATCCCAAGAGGTCGTACTAGAAGAATCAGATCTCTTATCTTTGTCAGATTTGGGATCTTCATGATCAATATTGATAAAAGGAATAGGAGCAGTATAGCCCAATCCGTATTTTGTTCTCCCATATTTCAGAGGAGGAATTCGAACATGCATTTTTCTCCCTTTTCCACTATTGAGGCCAGTTCTGAAGTCATAACCCATATTTTTGATGATGTCTTTAGATTGCTGACTATAACGTCGTAGTTGTAATCTTCCAGTATCATCATTTTTGTCATCGTCTTTAGGGTTAGAAGGATTTTGGGGCCCTTTGTAAAAGAATATTGGAATATCTCCTGGCCTTCTGCTGGGAACTAGAAAGTATGAAGATTTTACTATTCTAAGGATACATCTGTATGAACAGTCTGTACAACTCCTATGGTTATTGTGCTCAAGTCATCTAACAAATGTAAATAACTATGAACATAATTACACATATCAATATACTGCAAAGATGGAGACTTTTCATTAAATTTAAAAGCAGCAATATTTACATCGGGAGAAGGCTGAGCCTTAGAGATCTTAGCCAAATCAATGACTAAAGGAGGAAAAGAAGAACGAGAAGATGTTTTGTTTCAATTAAGATCGATAACAAATGGCTCAGAAGAGGTGAGCTCCCTTGAAGCTTGAGATGGAAGAGTAATCCACCCTCCAACTGGAATTAGCAGAGTATCCTGTTTCATATGTAAAGACACAGGAACTGTAGTACGCCCACTCACAGGAATGATCAGTGTATCTTGAGTAGACGACTGAGGCAATGGAGAAATTCGTCCACTCACTGGAATGATGAAAGGACCTTCTCCAGAGGATTTGGAAGATTGTTGTTGAGTAGTTCGACCTTTAACAGAGATTATTAAAGTCTCACTTTGTGAATCATCTTTCTCCATAGCTTGTATTACCCTTGTATACTCTTCTTTATACATCCGGGAATCATTGAAATAGGCTTCAACCCCATGGAAAGGGTTTATATCAGCAATTTCCTTTTGTACTCTTCCATTGCTGTCAATATATTTAAAGCACTGATGAAGAGTAGAAGGTACCATATTATTTTCATGAAGAAAGGGCCTCCCTAGAAGAAGATTGTAAGATCCCACGATCTCGATCACATAGAAAGTGACTTTGGATCTGAAATCGCCTATCTGAAGTTTCAGATGAATCTTTCCCAAAGGCTCGCTTCTGCTTTGATTGAATCCCAGGATAGTAGTAACTGTCTTGGAAAGCTTGTGAAGAGGGATTTTTAGTTCATCCAACAAACTCTTTGGCATTATGCTTATGGCAGACCCTGGATCAATGAGGATACGATCTATCTTCATTGTATTAATATAACCGGTGTAATAGAGAGGCCGATCATGTCGATTATCCTCCAGTAGCATGTCATCTTGTGTAAAGGTGATATTTGGGATAATCTCCAATACATTGTTGCAATGTAAGCAAGTGGCAGGTTCTGCATCTGGCTTCTTTAATTGTGTAAGACAAGAGTCAGCTTAAAGAAGTGCTTCACTTAATGTCTCCCGAGTCTCTTTAGAAAGACGTAGAAGTTCAAAGAGGGACATTCTAGCAATTTGAGCTAAAATGTCGAAGTTATAAGGCTTCTGAAGCCCAAGAGGAGAGGACTTCTTGATTGGTTTATCAAACCGAGCCTGTTGTTTGCCTTTCTCAAGAGCTGTGGGCTTGGAAGGAGCAGGTTCAACTGGTGCAGTGGAAGGAACAGATGCAGTGGATGATTCTTCTTCAAGAGGAACATTAGGAGCATCTTTATCGACATGAGGGATATCAGGAGTATCCTCAGGATTCTTGGAATAATCTTTTAAATAAGATTTTCCTGTTCGAGTAGTACCGACAAGTGCTTCTTCTTTATCTTTTGGCTCTGTGTCAGAAGTAGACCCAAGAGAAGTCATATGACATGACTTAATTTTTTCCAGTCTTCTTGGACTATCGAGAAGTAGTCTTTTGAAGAGGAGGAGATTCAAAATCTGCCACTAGATCAGGATGAATCCACATGATTTCTCCTGTTTCCATAGTAATTGGCACCAATCCTTCAGTTTATGGTGGAGGAATATTCACTATATCAAGAGTCACCTTGGGAATAGGAACGATCCCACTTTCAAGAAGTTGAGGAGGGAAGTCTCCAAATTGTATAGAGACGACATTGGAGGTGACGGTTTTCTCTTTTGGGGTAAGGGTGATAGCTCCAGATTTAATCATTTCTTGGATCTTTCCTTTCAATACATAACATGTACAAATTGTATGACCCAGCATTCTGTGGTATGGACAGTATTTAGGATGATCCGTCGTCCCAGCTTCATCAGGTTTCTTGATTTCAGGTAATTATATTTTATTACCTTTCAGCAGACATTCAAAGATGCCAAGGACATCGTCGTTATCAAAAGAGTATTCTTCTTTAGGGCGAGGTGCTCTTGGTTGTTGAGTTGTAGAGGTAGGAGAAGTTTGAACATTTGATGCATTTTTGCTCTGAAGATTAACTTCAAGGGTTTCTTTTCCCTTGCGAGTATTGTTTTTAACATTATTGTTAGTACCTTGACCTGTTTCTTTGGGAGTCATCTGCACTCCTAAACCTTTAAAGGTTTCAGCACTAATTTCTGCGGCCTTGGCACTAACTATGAAGGAAGGCCAGTCGTGAAATTGAGTAGATCCTATCCACATGCGGATGATTGGTAACAAGTTTGATTTGCATGTGTCGATGGTGACAGCATCAGGTGTTCCAAGAGGCATCTTCAGAGCTTCTCTTCGAAACCGTTCAATGAAATCCTCTGTAGTTTCATTATTTTTCTGCTTGATTCTAATAAGAGCAGACATAGTCATGTCATTAAGCCCTTCATAGAACCGTTCAAGAAACATCTGTTTGAAACCGACAAATGAGGTAATACACCCATCTGGGAGACTTCTATACCATTCATAAGCCGTTCCCTTGAGACGTCCTACAAACACCCGAGTAAGGAGGGCGTCGCTTGGTTACAACTGGTCAGTCATCACTTCAAAGTGATTAATAAACTGACTCGGAGAGGTGGTTCCATCATAGAATGAGATAGTGGGAGGCTTGTATTTAGGAGGATACGATACTTGCTACCATTCTATCGGATAAGGTTGCTTGATGCCTAACCTTTGTAAACCATCTTTCTGTTTGAATGCCTCGAATTGAGTTTTGAGGTTCTTTAATTCTTCAGAGACAACTCCGGAAGATTGTGGAGTTGTAGCTTGTAGAGAATAGTTGGGAGGAGGAACAGCATTGTAAGCACTACCACCAGCTCCGGAGAGACCAGGAGTATTAGATTGTACTGCTGGAGGAACTTGTACTGGACTTACACCAGTGTCAATTGGTATGGCATCTGGTACAGTCCGTCAATTTTGTATCTGAGTTGCCATGAGTTCATACATCGACTTCATAGTATCAGCCATAGACTTCATTTGCTGTTCCAAAGAAGCAATCCTTTGTTCTTGAGGAGTCAAGGAAGAAGAAGGTTCATCAGTATTCCCATCAACCATATAAGTCGTGACTGTACGAGGGATTATTGATGAACTGGTGGATGTTGTTTGTTCTGAATCATTGCTTTGTGCATCAAAGTCAATTATAGGAGAACTACCCCCAGTAGGAAGAGGTGGGAAATTGGACTCTCCCAAAAATTCAGAATCATCTTCAGAGATCAAAGGTCTTTGACTAGAGGCCAGGACTCTTGCTCTTGTGCCTCTATATAATCCATCTGGACTATCAGCTCTACCCCCAGTATCCCGAGAGGTCATGTTAACAGAAGCAAACAAAGGCTCATCTTCATCCGGCATAGGTTCACACTGAATCCGATTGAAGACAGATTGTCGTTTTGTTTGACATCTACATTGTATTGTGACTCTCGGCTAGAAATCACATTCATGATCAACATAGTCCTGAACCATTGATTGACATCTGTATTGAATTATGACTCTTGGCTGGAAGTCACATTCAGCATGGTCCATTGTCATAGAATTATTCTTTCTCTTCTGTTAAAGATGTTCTCGTAAATCTGTCTGTGACGACTGAGGTACATCAGAGAATACTCTTTATGTATTTTTAGGAATATATTTCTGGTTCTTGGGTCTTGATGGCTCTTGATTATATAAAGAGTGATTAATATGAGCCACATAATTTTTTAGCATACTCTGCATCCGGATCTTTTATTTTTATTTCCGATTGGTGTAGTTTCTTAACACCAGAAGTGTTTCCCAAACGGATTTGATGGAGTTTTGTTCTTAGATCAGTTGGAGGTAATACATTAGTTTTTGAAACTTGGAGTTTTCCTTCCATTGATCTGGATATTTGCAGAGAAGGAAGAGTTGAACCACCCCCTTGATTAGGAGTTGGTAACAGACCTTCTTTTCTAGACAGATTCTGTGCCCAATTCGAAGAAGTCGTAGAAGAAGACACTAAAGAATGTTTCTTCTTAGACTTATTCAAGTTTTGAGACATAGAATGTCCAGAAGGAAGAGTAGTCAAAAGACCATCTCCTTTTCTTTGACTAACAAAATTGTCAGTCAAAGTTGTTCCTGAAGTAAAAACTACAGGAGCAGAAGAAACAACTAAAGAGTTATCTCTTTTCGAAGGGACTTTGTGTGGAAGACCACCCCCAGTTCTAGTAGAACTTGGCACAGAAGAAGAGATAGCTAAAGAGCTATTCTTCTTAGATGAAATACACGCTGAAACATGTTTGGTTAAAGAACCAGTACTGTTAGCGTGACTTTTGAATTTAGAATTATACGCTGGAATAGATTTGGCTAAGGAGCCAGTACTGTCAGCGTGTTTGTTAACTTTAGAAATACACGCTGGAACCGATTTGGCTAATGAGTCAGTACTGTCAGCGTGACTTTTGAATGTGAGATTGCATGCTGGAACAGACTTGGCTAAGGAGCCAGTACTGTCAGCGTGACTTTTGGGATTGAGATTACACGCTGGAACAGACTTGGCTAAGGAGCCAGTACTGTCAGCGTGACTTTTGAAGGCTGGATTGCACGCTGGAACAGACTTGACTAAGGAGCCAATACTGTCAGCATGACTTTCGATTAATGCTGTCATCTTTGAGTGCATAAGAGTGTGCGTGCTTACAGTAGAGTCTTTGCCAGTATTAGGAGTAAACACTATGGCAGAGACTTCACCATTGGCTGCCAACTGATTCTTAGGGACATAGAGAGAGCGTCCCTTCGACTTGGCAGTGGTGATGGAGGCTGAAGTAGGCTTGCCACCCTTAGCACGCTGTATTTCTTCGTAGGCGAGTTGATCAACTTGGATCGATATCACCTTCTTCGTCGAGCCGACTGACGAAGTATCGCATTGAGTTATTGCCATCTCAGAAGAGGAGATGGTTTTCCCCAGCAGAGTCGCCAATTTGTTTTCCATAAATAAATTCACTTTATTTATTGTGTATCTGGGAAAATTATAACTGTAGGAATCCGATCTAGAAGACGATCGCTTTATCCCTTGGACTATACGAAGAAGAAAAGCTCTCAAAATTTTGACAGTAAGTTAGATAACTATGTATCTGTACAATGAATGAGAAAAAGAACTCTATTTATAGAGTCAAAAATAACTAAAAGGATAACTGTCTTCATAACCTATGCCTAGTTGAAAATCACGCAGGATTTAACATACGCAAGGTTGTGAGCAGTTACTGGACGTGGCCTGTAACTGTTGGACATATGGCAATCATGCATGAGTCGTGTGCAAGTTACAGGACACGCAGGCGAGAGATCAGTGGCATGGCTACCACGTACTTCAATTTGATGAAATCCACGCAGACTTGTTGAAGACGAAATCCACGCAGACTTGGGTCAGAAAGCTTCAAAATCCACGCAAACTTGGGGCAAGAAGCTTCGGAATCCACGCAGACTTGGGGCAAAAAGCTTCACAATCTACGCAGACTTGGGACAGAAAGCTTTAAAATCCACGCAGATGTGGGGCATGAAACTTCAGAATCCACGCAGACTTGGGGCAAAAAGCTTCATAATCCACGCAGACTTGGGGCAGAAAGCTTCAAAATCCACGCAAACTTGGGGCAAGAAGCTTCAGAATCCACGCAGACTTGGGGCAAAAAGCTTCACAATCCACGCAGACTTGGGGCAGAAAGCTTCAAAATCCACTCAGATGTGGGGCATGAAACTTCAGAATCCACACAAACTTGAGGCCAAAAGCTCAAAATACACGCAGACTTGAGGAAGGAACATATAAGTTCAAAATACACGCAGACTTGAGCCAGAAGGCTCAAAATCCATGCACGATTGAGGCAGGACTGCCAGCTGTCTTGATTCGACGTGCCTCGACTGACACAAAATCTCTGACAGTGATTGCTTTGTCAGTCGCATTAAATGACAAGAAGCTCTTTTGGTACGCCAACTTGGTGAAGGCTGAGTCTTGCTGAAGAAGATTTCAAAAGTCACGCAATAGTCGGCTGTGATCTCTCGAGTTCCGTGCATACGTGGCATACGAGAAGACATTCTTCGACTGTCGTGCTGTCAGTCATAATGACACTCTGACAAAATGATGAGCTGTCTCCCAGCGTGATTTTTTAATATTGTCCTGATCAACTCAGCGTGACTTTCGGACCCAGTTCCGATCAACTCAGCGTGACTTTCATTTTTAAGGCCTACAGTCGTGTGCAGCTGCTTTAAGTCAAGAATAGACGTTTTGGGGATATTTCTGGGTAGTCCACATGTCTACTAAGATATTTTCCCGCCCAGCTAGTACTCATGGAATCAGGTCACAAGCATGGTAAATCACATGAACGACAATCAAAAATTATAAACAAAATCCATGATACTAATCTCCGTGTGGCAAGCGTGTCAACAAGCAGAAGAGGCATGATCAACCAAATCAAATCTAGAAAACTAAATTATAACATATAACTAAAGGAGAAATAATATAAGCATGAAATAAACTGTAGAGGGAGGCAAGTTATACTTGCCTGGTGGTAGCATGAATAACCAACAATATATCGTCAACTAATAAGCCATAAAGTCCAAACCTCACAACTGTCTCTGAAAGCTAAAATAGACATTACCAACGTTCTCATAATAGTCAAATTAGCTAAGATTGTCTGTCCTTAAGTCCAATTCTAGACACAGGGGCAAAACGGTAATTTTAGATTAAAACGGTGTCCGTCGTTGGACCCGCTTTGTACCGAAAAGCCTGCCAGATTTAATGATCTCTAAATTCATCAAACTGCATGTCTACTGAATTATTTTGATGATACAAATCCAACCATATGTCCAAAGTTGGATTTCGGCAGGCCGTGCACAAAATTGCCAGTTAAATCAGATCGTGGGGCCCGCAAAATGGCGATCTGATCAATTATTTCAGAATTGGACCAAACTTGGCATACAGGACCAGAAAAATGATACGTTTCTGTTGGCACAATTTTTGTCTCGATCTGACGAACATGCATAAAGTAATTGAAAATTTTACAAAGAGGCCGATAGGGTAAATTTTGACGGATACGTATCAAATTCGTCGCACACACGCAACCAATTTGAATTCCGTCAAAGTCCACACATTCGTGAAGTCGATACGCACCTTTCGATGCTTTCGGTTTGTGACTACGTCGCCCGATTTGGCGGGACACACGTCGTATCGGAGAGTTTTATTAAAAATTCACAGTTTTGAAAACAGGTTTTTGTCAATATTTGGGATCCGATTTCTCGACGCATAGTCGATGAAATCGACTTCTGTAAATTGGGTTGCAGAGTCCTATAGGTTTTCTACAAGTTTGGCTAACTAGATTTCAATAATACCTAATATCCTGATAGTAAAATGGCTTCCAAGTTGTGTGTGGTGTCCGTTACGAACTCTGTTTACGAACAGAGTTTTCATCGACTTCGAGTCGATTTGCCTAGCAATCCACGATGGTTAACCACAAACTAGTTGAATGAATTTGAAGGGGGTTGGGTTGTTATCAAACCTGTAAAGTCGGATCATAAATCGATCGAAAAATGGTGGAGAAAACTCGACACGAAATTGGGGTTCCGTACTGCTGTTGCTATGTCCTATAGCTGTGAGCGCACGCTGTTCGGTGCATCTGTCGGCGGGTCGACGACGCTCAGGTGGACGAGCGGTGGCCCTGGCGGTGCACACAGGGATAGGGTGGCCGAGGTCGTGCACAGAAGTCGAGGGGAAGGATGGGTTAGGGTTTCGGCCAACTCATCTCTCTCTCTCTCTCTATTTCTATATATATATACACTATGTATCTATAACTTGGGGTCGGCTGTGAAGAGCTCGAGCTGGGATGAGTTCATCCAGGCCTGGGTCTTAGTGGGGGGGCTGGGTTTGGGATTGCTTGTGTGATTGGGGGGGCTTAGGAGTGGTCGGGCTGGGCTGGCTTGGTTGGGCTGGGATTTGGGTTTTTTATTATTCTTTTTATTCATTATATCTATATACACACATATATCTATATATGTACATATGTATATACATATATATAAATGATATATATACACCAAAAATAAAACTTTAATCAATAAACTTTTCTAAGTATATTCAATATTGCCATATAGAATTCTTAATGTATATACACAACATTTTATATAAATAGAATAAAATACTATTGTTTTATAAATATAGAAAAGCCTAATTTTTATATACCATGAATATACTTCTATATATATACACATGTATATATAATCTAGATAAATCCCAAAATTCAACATATTTGTTAAAGAAATTATTTACTATATTATCAATAAAACATTATTTAGTATTAAGAACTTATAATATATATATACAACCACCTTTTGTGAAATCAGCTACCAGGTCACTAAATTTGAATAGTGATAAGACATACGTCTACATGGATGCCTTTGGTCTCACTAGATGCCTACACGGTTTTGGGTTGGGTTCGTGTTAGTTTGGTACGACCGAGTCTTCTAAAAGTCAATAATCTAAATAATAAATAATTAAAATATCTTTAGAGGTTAAGTTGCAACTTGGCCTGGTTTTCTAAGTTAGGACACACTTATGGCTTGGCATTCCCCTACCATGGCTAAATACTAGTCAAAGTACGCCACTGCACTATTCGTGCCATGATTCCTAGCCGTCTGGTACTTCAAAACTCAACCATGGCTAAAGTCATCTACTGTAATAATTAACTAAATAATTATTTATAAAATTCTAAAAATTACTATTTAAATCAAATAAATAATAAAAATATATTTCAAAATTTTTTGGGAAGAGGAGTTTCAATTGGCAATCACCGACTATTTCTCTAAATGGGCGGAAGCAGTACCTCTCACAGAGGTGAAAAGCTCAAAAGTGATCAGCTTCATCAAGCATCATGTCATCTACAATTTCGGGTTACCTCGAAGGATTATCCACGACAACGGCCCGCAATTCATCCGCCACACGTTCAGTTGGTTCTGCGATAAGAACCGTATTCAGAACGTGGCATCAACCGCTTAAAATTTGGCAGCAAACGGATTGGCCGAAGTTTATAATAAGACCATCGTCAAGCTACATAAAAAGGTCGTATCATCCAACAAGTGTGACTGGGACGAGAAGCTCGGCGAATGCCCTTGGGCCTATCGTATAACGGTTCGAACCCTGACGGGCAAGACACCATTCTTCCTAGTTAAAGAAGCAGTGGTACCTCTGGAGATTCAAATACCCTCCCTACGGGTGGCAATCACAAATCAGTTAACGGAAGAGGACAACCAACGTCGCCGTCTGCAAGAGTTGGAAGTGCTGGATGAAAAATGCCTCTTGACTCAACAATGCATCGAACTTTATCAAGCCCACATATCACAGGCTTTCAACAAAAGAGTCCGACAGAGGACTTTCTAAGTGGGCGACCTGGTTCTGGCAGTCAGGAGACCAATGGTGATGACTCACAAAACACCGGGAAAGTTCGAACCCAAATGGGAAGGACCCTTCATCATAGAGACGATATACTCAAACGGTGCTTATTGTCTCGCTCAAGAGGACTTGTTCATGATGCCCATCAACGACAAGTTCCTAAAAAAGTACTACTCTTGACCACCGTCGAGAACGTACTGCCTCACCCTAGAGAGAGGATCAGTGGAATTGACCAAACCAAGTTCACACCCCTTCTTTGAAAATTCATATGCTCTTGGAACCCAGCTGTTTCGTTGCATTTTATCCCCAGTAGAAGAACAACCACGTTCATATTACCTCTGAGTTGCTTCTCTACACCTCATCAAGCAGGATCTTTCAACGTGTAAGATCATGCTTAAGGCAATGTTTACCACGTCCACATCACCTCTGAGTAAATATTTTGTACAACAATTCCTGTGTTGTTGTACCATAGAACATCAACGTACATATTACTTCTAAATTTTTCTATAATACCCCACAGTGTTGACCTCTACCATGTCCATATTACCTCTGAGTAGGAAAACTCTACCATTTTAGCCTATATTTACCATATCCACCTTCCCTCTGAGTAAATATGTCGGTCCTCCCTCTCAACTTATTATTCGTACCTAACACCAAGGTACGCCAAGGGTGATAAGTCTACACAAAAATTATCCCATATTCACCACGTCCATATTAACTCTGAGTGAATGTGACGGTTTCTTCCATGAGTAACTTATTATCTGCACCCAGAAACTAAGGTGCGCAGTAGATAATGGGCCCACAAAAATCACAGAAAATGAACAAAGCAGAAAGTTCTTTCATTTTCTTCAACTAAATTAAAAGTAAAAGATTATGTCAAAAAAAAGTAAACTACATCTTCGGGTTTCTTCAGATCTCAGAAACACTAATACAAAATAGGGATAGTGACTTTATTTCATATTCTCGAAAACGACGAGTGCAAGGCAATCTACGAATCCTCACAGCTAGGGATCATAGTTGTGTTGAGACATGTACCATTTCCTCAGCCATTTTACATATGAAGGCTCTATCTGACTAAGGTCCTCAGCATGGACAGGTGGATCAGAACTCCCGGTGCTACTACCCTCTGGCAGCGGCTCCTCCTTATTGGCAACTACGATCATGAGAGTAATCTCTTACCAGATGGCCATCGGTTCTTCCTTGATTTCAACTTTGGGAATCACCTCCTCCTTAATGTACACTTATCATTTGATAAAAGGAAGCGGTGTCTCCTCCTTTACAAAGGCCTCTGTCTTCGGTATGGAACCTGCAAACAGGACCAAAGGGAGAAGTCAGCACATATCAAAGATGTATTAGCAACATGACGCAACGTCAGGTCGAAACCTATGTATATAGATCAGATCCAAGCTTCGACGCATCATCAGGACTTAAGTCCATGCACGTCAGCTGAAAGCGCTTCGGCGCATCATCAAAAGTCCATGCACGTCAGCTGAAAGGGCTTCGACGCATCATCAGGACAAAAGTCCATGTACATCAGCCTAAGCACATCAACATGAGGCGACTCATCTACCGCCGGGTCATCCCAAAATTACTGCAACAAAAACCAAGGCAAAGGAACACCCGCCGAAGACCTCCGGGCGAACGTTGGCGTGTGTCGCCAAAATAACGGGGGTGACCTCTACGTCAACCTCCAAGGGTTCCTTTCCCTTGCCCCTTCCTCGTCCAGCAGTGTTGGCCCATTGGTCATATGGTCAACCTGATTTTAATAATTGATCAAACTCTGTCTCGATATGTGAAGCTAGTCAGGATGTATCGGACTCTTGGACATGATCAAGAACAGCTATCTACACAGTTCAAGATCGAAGTGATGTTTGCCTGTTCGAGTCTGTATTTCCTTTGAGCAATGCATTTTTTGTTTTATTGAGTCTAGGAATATGTTGTACACCGAGTCGTACTGGCAAATAGGCTATTCCAAAATATTTTCAAAATGTCTTTTAAAATGTCCTTTGTTTTAAAAAACATTTGTTTAAACAAAAGCTTTAAAAAGGTTTTCAAAAAGGTTTTCAAAAATCATCAAAAACTAATTTTTAAAACCTAACCTAACCCTGACAGAACTCGACCAGAGTTTGGTTGGTGGCCGTTTGATTTTTGAATTCTTCTGAACTTGGTCCTCCTGCAGTTACGGATTTGACCGAGATTTCCTCATCGAGTTCTGCCCGAATTCTGCCCGAATTCTGCCAGAATTATGTCTTTGGAATTCCTATAAATAGAGAAGGATTTTGATCACTTCAATTCGCTCATTCACTTTCAATCTTCTCTCTATCTAAAGCTTTCAGTCTTCCAAAGAGTTTTCTTGAGCTTTAAATTTCAGATCCCAAGCCAATTACAATCCTCTAGTCGATTTGCCAGTACGGTACGGTCTAGAAGTTTCTGAGAGATTGTAGTCAGAAGGCTTGATTGAAGAATACCTCTTCACATTTGAAGTTGGACGATTTCTTCGTATTAAAGCTCGCGTTGTAGAAGTTGCAAGGACTTCGTAAGAAAACTTGCAATTTTGCCAATAGTGGATTCAACTGGTAGCAAGAGTTCTACCGACTGGATTAGTCCTCAACAGAGGAAAACCAGTATACATCGCCGTCTTTGCGTTTTCATTCTTATCTCTGTCTTTACTTTAATTAGTTGTGAATATTATTTTGTGATCTTGCTGCTAACATTTTTTAATTAACAATATTCCGCTGCCAACTCTATTCACCCCCTCTAGAGTATTGTGCTTTACGATTTCGTTCCAACAATTGCTATCAGAGCGGATGTTATAGGTAAAGCAAGGTAACATTGTAATTATTTATTTTTTTAATTAATTGTTATATAGATCACAGCACAACACATGGCAACTGTGAAATTCACAAGTGAAGGCCAGGCCACAAACAGACATCCACTGTTTGATGGTACGAATTATACCTATTAGAAAATATGGATGAGTTTCTTCTTGAAATTACTTGACTTTGATTTATGGTCTAATGTTATTGATGGCTATCAAAAGCCACCTCGTATAAATGTTGATGGAGTTTTAGTTGAAAAACCCCATAACAGATATACAGAGGAGGAAAAAAAAAGGCCAGTCTTGACGCACGTGCTATTAATGCTCTATTTTGTGCTTTAGACAGAACTGAATTTAATAGGATGTCTATCTGCACAACGGCTAATGAAGTGTGGAAGCTACTTGAAGCACACATAAAGGCACGACTCAAGTCAAAGAATCAAAAGTCAGCAGACATACTCAAGAGTATGAGGTGTTCAAAATGAAGCCCAACGAAACAGTTACTCAGATGTTCGAAAGATTCTTGGATATTGTAAATCCTTTGTCCTCTCTAGGCAAAGAGTACAGTAACCATAAAAAGATTCGCAAACTCCTGCGAGCACTTACCAAGAACTGGATTCCAAAGGCTACTGCAACTATTGAAGGGAACGACCTCACAACTATGTCCCTCGAAGTAATCATGGGTAAGCTACTCACTCATGAACTGGAGCTACAAGATTTTGAAGAGCCTCCACCAAAGGAGAAGATAATCGCTTTCAAGGCTCAGCACAGAAAAGCTGCTGAAGGTGACTCAGACAGCAGTGAATCTGATGCTGAAGATCAAGCACTCCTAGCAAGGAAATTCAAGAGATTCATGAGACATGAGAAGAGAGCCAAAGAAAACAACAGCAACAACTGGTATCAAGATGATGCTGTCTGCTATGGCTGCAAGAAGAAGGGACACATGAAGAAGGATTGTCCTACAAACTCATCATCAAGCAAGAAGAGCAACAGGTATGAAAAAGAGAACCTGAAGAGATCAACATCTCGGAGATATGCCAATACCAGCATATGGCATAAAAGTGAAGCCAGCGACTCAGAAGATGAACAATCAGAAAATGCTGCAAACGTATACTTTATGGCATCCGATCAGGTACCTACTGAACCTGTAGTTGATACTTATGATGACTTCACCTTTGAGCAATTAGGAGATGCCTTCAGTGAACTGATGACTGATTACAGGAAACTGCGTAGCAAATATCAGACCTCTAAGAAGGTACTCAAAGAGTACAAAGGAGAAATAGGAAGACTTACCGACCAACTAGCTGAGGTTAGAAATAATGTTAGTGAGTCTAGTGAGCTTTCCTCTATCAAGCTCTTATTACACGAAACTACCAATTCATCTGAAGAGAAAGACAAAGTTATTGACCAACTAAAAGAAGAACTTTCTATTGAGAAGAAAAGTCTTCGATGTGCACAAATCAGAATGGAAGCACTCACTTCTGATTATACTAAGTTATATGACACTTCCAAAAGATTAGAAATTAGGTTAGGAAAACAGCCTGAGACTGCTGCTTCCTTCCCTAACACGTGTCACTTACCGAAAAATCGGAACATTCCCAAGCCAAATACTGTCAGACCTAACCCTATCAAACCTTTACCCCAAAGGGTTAAGCCCAAACAGGATTATAGGTATGCTTTCTTCTATACTAGAAAACCTAAACCTACCAACCATGCACACTACTCAGCTTTCAACACTCGACATGCAAAATGTCATTATTGTGGCCTCATTGGTCATATTTCATCTGCATGTAGAATCAGAATGCTTGTTGATTTAAATATTTATGCTTGGATACCAAAGGCTAACATTTCAGGACCCTACAAGAAATGGGTACCAAAAGTTTCATCTGCAAACTGTTTTGTAGGTGGAACACCTTTCACATGCTAGAAGCAAATGGATCCTCGACAGCGGTTGCTCACGGCATATGACCGGTGATGCTACACTATTTGTAACACTGTCGAAGAAAAAGAAGGAAGGCTATGTCTCCTTCGGTAATAACTTGAAAGGGTATACTATTTGTATCGGTGATGTTGGTAAGTCTCCCTATCCTGTTATTAAAGATGTTTGTCTGGTTACCGAGTTGAAACATAATCTACTCAGCATAAGTCATTTGGCTGATCATGGTTATGGCATCCACTTTGGCAAAGACAAATGTATTATAGTTGATAGCTCAACTGGTAGTACTATCTTTGAAGGTATCAGGGAAGACAACATATCTGTTTTCTATTTGTTAGAAGAAACTAACATTTCAGGTAGATGCTTAATGGCTAAAAGCGATGAGAGTCATCTGTGGCATATGAGACTCGGTCACGCAAATATAGACACAATATCAAGATTATCCACAAAGAAGCTAGTACGCGGTTTACCGGATATTACATTCAAGAAGGATTCGGTATGCAGCCAATGTGAAAAGAACAAAGCTACCAGATCCACATTCAAGTCAGTAAATACAGTATGTACTACTAGACCTCTACAATTGCTTCATATGGACTTATTTGGTCCTAGCAGAGTTGCTAGCCTCGTAGGTAAGCTTTATGCTTTCGTAATTGTGGATAATTTCTCTAGATACACGTGGGTTTACTTCTTGACATGCAAGAATAATGCATTGTCCGAATTTATCGCCTATTGTAAGAAAGTTCAGAATAAAAAAGGTTACATGATCACTCGTATTAGAAGCGATTATGGTGGCGAATTCGAGAATGCAGAGTTTGAGCATTTTTGTGACACACACGATTTTGTACACGAGTTCTCCTGCCCTAGGACTCCATAACAAAATGGAGTTGTGGAACGTAAGAACAGAACTCTATCCGAAATGGCCAGAGTAATGTTAAACCAGTTTAGTCTACCCAAATATTTCTGGGCTGAAGCTGTCAATACAGCTTGTTTTGTTCTCAATTGAGTTCTAATTCGACCCAAATCGAAGAAGACACCATTTGAGTTATGGTTTGATAGAATTCTATCTGTTTCATATTTTAGAATATTTGGTTGTAAATGTTTTATTCTTAATACTAAAGACAATTTGGAAAAGTTTGACGAAAAGGCCGATAAAGGTATATTTTTAGGTTATGCGGCCAAGAGCAAAGGATACAGAGTCTTCAACAAACGGACCATGATCATCGAAGAGTCAATCAACGTCACTTTTGATGAATTGAATCAAATGACTATCGATGACAATGACGAAGATCCAACTGTACCAAGCTCAACAACAGCTGATTCTCAACCAAGCTCGGCACTAGCTGATCCTCCGAGAGAAGATCCAGGAACCAGCTACCTTCAGAATCTGCCGAAAAGATTAAAATTTACGGCTGATCATCCAAAGGATTTGGTAATTGGTGACATTACCAAAGGTGTAAGTACTCGTACATCCAGTAGATATTGTTTCTAGTGTTGCTTTTATTTTACAGCTAGAACCCAAAACAATTGATGAAGCATGTAGTGATAGTTTTTGGATAGATGCTATGCAAGAGGAATTAAACCAATTTGAACGGAATCAAGTTTGGGAACTTGTTCCCAAGCCTATTGATCGTCCGATCATTGGCACCCGTTGGGTATTCCGAAATAAACTTAATGAGAATGGTTTAGTGACTCGTAATAAGGCTCGACTCGTAGCTCAAGGATACAATCAGGAAGAAGGTATCGACTACGATGAGACTTATGCCCCAGTTGCGAGATTAGAATCCATTCGTATGTTATGTGTATTTGCATGTTTTCATAATTTCAAATTATTTCAAATGGATGTCAAGAGTGCATTTTTAAATAGTTTTATAAAAGAAGAAGTTTTTGTAGCACAACCCCCAGGGTTCACAGATTTTAAAAACCCTGATCATGTTTTCAAGTTGAAGAAAGCTTTATACGGTTTGAAACAAGCCCCTCGTGCTTGGTATGATCGTCTAAGCTCTTTTCTACTTGACAACGATTTTTCAAAATACAAGGTTGACACTACACTTTTTATTAAGTCCTTTAATGGTAAGATTCTTTTAATACAACTCTATGTAGATGATATCATTTTTGGATCTACTGATGAATCTCTGTGTCAAGAATTTTCTAAGTGTATGCAGAATGAGTTTGAGATGAGCATGATGGGAGAGCTGAAATTCTTTTTCGGACTGCAAATCAAACAAACTGACAATAGGACATTCATAAATCAAGCCAAATACACAAAAGATTTGCTAAAGAAGTTTGACCTGGACAATGTCAAACCTATTGGCACTCCGATGGCAACTTCAACAAAGCTTGATATTGACCTTGTATCAATATATGATCGGTAGTTTACTTTATTTAACTGCTAGTCCTCCAGATATAATGTTTAGTATTTGCCTGTGTGCACGTTTTCAAGCTAATCCAAAGGAATCACATCTGTGCGCAGTTAAGCGTATCTTTCGATACCTTAAGGGCACTTCTTCTGTTAGCTTGTTGTATCCCAAAACTAAGTCCTTTGACCTTACTGGTTATTCGGATGCAGATTTTACTGGATGCAAAGTTGATAGAAAAAGTACCAGTGGCACATGTCATTTCTTAGACAAAGCTTTAGTCTCATGGTTTAGTAAAAAGTAAAATTCTGTAGCCCTATCAACAACAGAGGCTGAGTATATAGTCGCAGGACGTTGTTGTGCTCAGATTTTGTGGATGAAGCAAACCTTGGAAGACTATGATTTATTTTATACACATATTCCCATTTTCTGTGATAACACGAGCACTATTAATTTGACTAAGAATCCTGTATGTCATTCTCGTACAAAACATATCGAGATTCGACATCATTTTCTTAGAGATCATCATCAAAATGGAGATATTGACCTTGTATACATAGATACTGAGAATCAATTAGCTGACATATTCACAAAACCTCTAGCAGAAGATCGTTTCAATTATTTAAGTCGAGAATTAGGAATTTTGGACGTCAATAATATTAATTGATTTTATTTTATGATTTTATTTCAATATGCAAAAACTTTGTTAGAGACAAGCCAATAAAGAGTCTGTCTGTCACCACAACTACAGTTGAAACGAAGCGGTACTTAAGAGTTCCCCGGTGAACCTCCGCCAGCTGGGACAGTACTCCTACAGCTAATCTGAAACAGTCGCTGTGTAATAATATTTAATCTATAAAATAATATTAATTATGTTAATTGAAGGTTAAAATTACTAATCTTTGAATTAAATATTTGAAATGAGCCAATAAAAAAGAAAGTGTTCTAAACCAAATCCAGGCAAATTCGGCCAGACTTCGGACCGAATTCGGCCTGAGTTCGGTTGAAGGTATCAGGTTATATAATCAGAACCCGAGAGCCTTTCTTCCTCATTACTTTTAAACCACATCAACAGCAGCAAGCAGCCGTACGAGGAGAACCCCAAACCCTAGTTCTTCATCACTCCCTCTCTTCCAATCCAAGTGGTAAAATCAATCCAAACTTTGGATTCGTGCGGAGTTCTTCATTCTCTACAACATACTCTAATCTCGGGAGGTATAACTCCTTGTTTCCTCTCCGCTTAATTTCGTGCTATTTCCTTTTATTTTCACAAATGGCACCTAAGGGATTCAACCCCTTTAAGAGGAAAAAGACAACCAACCCAAGTAAGGAAGGTTTATCTTCGGATCCACCCACTAATTCCCTATTTTCGCCAGTCCAATCTAGCGACGGCGCATTCGACGGGTTTTACTTTCAAACCCTAGACCAAGCCTTACTGTGGTATGGAGACTTCTCCATGAGATCCATATGCACAGGCGCACCCATCAAGTGGACTGTATTTCCTGATCATCGCCATTTCTTTCAGGAATTAGGGTTACAGCATTTTGTTAAACTCTGTTTTCTCGTAGCAACTAATGCCATTAGACTGTTTTACTGCAATATCATATTAAACACTTTTGATGTAAGCACACGTGTTGGAGGATTAGATATCAATTTCAATGATGTTCTCTTAGCGGAGATCCTTGGTATTTCCAACGAAGGTGAACCGCTTGTTGACATCACTGAGTTTGATTTCCCCGAAGGCACGACACTTACCAGTTTCAAAGCTGAACTTTGTGCACCTGATAGAGTTCGCTCTGGAAAGTTCAAGGCAAACAACCTGAACTTGTTTAATTATGAATTACATCGTATCATTTATTCCACTCTCCTTCCGAAGTCTACTTCGAAGGATGATGTCACGTCTCTTGAATTATCTGTTATGTATCACATTCTTAAGGGAATTCCTTTTTCTGCCCTAAGACCATTATTCAGATGATAGGACGTTGTCGTGCAAGAGATAGAAATCTCTCTTATACGATGATTCTCTCACGCATCTTCCAGCGTTTCGATATTGACTTATCTACTTGTGCTCAAGACCCTGAGCCCAAGGTTCTCAAGTTATCTCGTCGCAGTATGACTGCATCTGCTCCTCCTACTGCTCCTGCTATTGCTCCACCTCCTCCACCTCCTCAGCAGTATGCTATGACATTTGAGGGCATACACCAGCACCTTTCAGATTTGCACGTCTCTATGACGGACATGGCTCGCGAATGTGAGTACCGCGACGTCACCCGTTATCAGGCGATTGCAAATTCATTAGCTGATCTTCGTTTCGCCTAGACTGGACATTCAGCCGGTTCCATCCCTAGAAATCTAGCTTTCTCTGGTTACCGCTGTGAGGATGAGGCTGTTCATGCCTACTTCCAGCCCGGTAATGCATATGATTGGTACCGTTCTGACAGTGCTCCTTCTCGTGATTATGTCGGTAAGTTTTATACTGGCGCTTCTCCTCACCCTTCTGGCGTGGGTACCTCTGGAGCTGGTCCTTCTGGCCAATGCTGGTCATCATACTGATGATGATGAGGAGGAGGAGGAGGAGTTGTGATATGTTAGTTGATATGAGACTTAGACATTATCTTCTGTATACTTGGAAATGCTATGACATTCCAAGTTTTTCTATTTTCAGACTTTATTATCAGTATTTTTTTGAGGACTTGTACTGGATTTGTTTTATTTGATGACATCTGAACATCTTTATCTTTATCTTTATAAGATTTGTACTTTATGATTCACATCAGTTTATTTACTTAGCATTTCTTTATCTGCTTCTCTACTATAAAGTGCTTGTGATATAATTCTTCGTTTATTATAAACTGCCTGCGTACAAATACATGCCTGTGATGTCATTCAAATTTTCTTTACTATCATTTATCATGTGTATTCTCTTGTTTCTTCACTGTTTGTTATTTATGCATTGATTGCGGGGGAGTTTTACTCTTTTACAATTATTTTGCTAAGTGACAACGGGGGAAAAAAAAAAGATCTAACATTCTTTTGAGAAAATGCAGGACATGAACAATTATTGATTTTATTTCAAGCTTAAATGTTATATCATTCATAGTTTGTCAATTATCAAAATGGAAGAGATTGTTGGCCCATTGGTCATATAGTCAACCTGATTTTAATAATGGATCAAACTCTGTCTCGATATGTGAAGCTAGTCAGGATGTATCGGACTCTTGGACATGATCAAGAACAGCTATCTACAGTTCAAGGCCGAAGTGATGTTTGCCTGTTCGAGTCTGTATTTCCTTTCAGCAATGTATCTTTTATTTTATTGAGTCTAGGAATACGTTGTACACCGAGTCGTACTGGCAAATAGGCTATTCCAAAATGTTTTCAAAATATCTTTTAAAATGTCCTTTGTTTTGAAAAACATTTGTTTAAACAAAAGCTTTAAAAAGGTTTTCAAAAAGGTTTTCAAAAATTATCAAAAACTAATTTTTAAAACCTAACCTAACCCTGACAGAACTCGGCCAGAGTTCGGCCAGAGTTCGGTTGGTGGCCGTTTGATTTTTGAATTCTTTTGAACTTGGTCCTCCTGCAGTTGCGAATTTGACCGAGATTTCCTCATCGAGTTCTGCCCGAATTCTGCCCGAATTCTGCCATAATTCTGTCTTTGGAATTCCTATAAATAGAGAAGGATTTCGATCATTTCAATTCACTCATTCACTTTCAATCTTCTCTCTATCTAAAGCTTTCAGTCTTCCACAGAATTTTCTTGAGCTTTAAATTTCAGATCCCAAGCCAATTACAATCCTCTAGTCGATTTGTCGGTGCGGTACGGTCTAGAAGTTTCTGTGAGATTGTAATCAGAAGGCTTGATTGAAGAATACCTCATCACATTTGAAGTTCGACGAGTTCTTCGTATCAAAGCTCGCATTGTAGAAGTTGCAAGGACTTCGTAAGAAAACTTACGGTTTTGCCAATAGTAGATTCAACTGGTAGCAAGAGTTCTACCGACTGGATTAGTCCTCAACAGAGGAAAACCAGTATACATCGCCGTCTTTGTGTTTGCATTCTTATCTCTGTCTTTACTTTACTTAGTTGTGAATATTATTCTGTGATCTTGCTGCTAACATTTTTTAATTAGCAATATTCCGCTGCCGACTCTATTCACCCCCTCTAGAGTATTATGCTTTACGATTTCGTTCCTACAAGCAGCACCGCAGGGATTCTTGGGAGCCATTTCTCAAAAGAAGGAGATAAGACTCTGAGGAAGAAGAAAGCATTGGAAGAAAGTGGAAGACTCGCTCTCTCCTCACAATCGCCTAATTATAGGCTTGGCCTCGCGTGTAAACCGATAAGGCGTGACATCATCAATAAGTCGCTTCAGGTCTCATGAAACCGACGGGTGCTTATCTTCGAAAGATCATCATTAATCTTTCCTAAGATCAAGGCATTATCTCTTCAGAAGAAGCATGCGCCCTATCAGTATGCACCAAAGCAACAAAGCGTCCCCACAGCGACGCAAAGAATGACTATACGCTAAGAAGTGCCATGCACCTAGGCGAAGGGCATGTGCCCCGAGTCGTTACTCCCCATGCTTCTTATTCAATTTATTCCAAAACTTGACAGAAAGTTTTGAAAACTTTGAAGGGGATCTTGCAGAAGCATGGAAGTTCAGGCACATCTATAGGCCATAATTTCTATGCGCTTAACACCATGCGGCTAGACTCAAGCATACGCTAGGGAGTGTTAACAAAGTACTTGGCACAGCAAAGAACAACAAAAGTATAGACATCAAAAGTTGGCTTTTATTTCATATGAAAGTCTATTACATGTCTAAAAAAAGAGGCTTTACAAAGGAGAACTTCTACAAAAAGAAAGATCCTAAAGCTACAACCAGGAGCAGCAACTGCCAAGCGCCCCATGTAGGCGCATCATCCGTCAGGTGCATCACTCTGATGTCTTATCCGGGTGCATCATTCCAGCATCTTAAAGTATGTGCATCTTCATGTATAGTCAGAGCAAATCACTATCTCATCAGCACCAACCAGCCCTTGTGTAGTAGGAGGATGAGCTCTCCTAACTCGACAAAGATCGTGGCACGATGTCCCGGTCTTCGGAAGAAACAGACACACTCGGCAGCCTATTGCTCTTCCAATATAACAAAGATCGCAGCACGACCGCCCCGACCTTTGGATGCAATAAGCACCTTCAGCCTGTATCGGGACACGATTATCCCGATATTTGGAAGCAACAGGCACTTTTACAGCGCCGATGGAGAAAAAGAACCAAACTCGGCACATCTTCGTCTTCGGAAGGAGTTCATCGTCAACTCGCCAAGGCAGGGGACCGATCGAGTTCGTCTCCATGAAGGAAAGAAAAGTGAAATGGGAAACAAAACTTCTCCTCACGCTGCTACCTATAGGCCAGGGCAATTCAAACCCATGCGCTAAGTGGCAACTTCCCCGAAGTCAGTGCAATGAACTTACATTTATGGTTATGAATCTGCCCCTTCGAATTCAACCAAGTTTAAACAACCATTAACGCCTCAAAGAACTCAACAGACAGGCCAAAGAGAATGTAACACCTGGCTGATGTGCCGTCAGCACCATGTCCTTCGTACTGATGCGTCCAGTGCGACATAGAATAATGCGCCTAGATCAGAATTAACCGATGTGTCCCTTTCAAACTTGTCATTATCAAGCATTTAATGCTGAATGACAAAGGCGACAATGCATTCCAAGAGCCGTCCAATCAGCAGCCCTTTACAGAAAGCGAAGCGTCGCTGATGTCAACAACATTATTTCACCTTGGGTCGGTAAACAACCGCCACATGGCTGATCAATCATCTGTATGCGCCTCATGGCCATGTGTCCAGAAAAATATGTGTGCCCTAGTGGACATACGTCCCCTTACCTCACTTCTGATCTCAAGCAACAGAAGACTTAAGCTCTGCATGTGCCTCAAAAGTCATGCGCCTGGACTTGATCGTGACTCCTAAAAGTCATAAAACCAAGTCGCCTCCCCTGTTCCTGATCCTAGGCGCACCCTGATGCGAAGCTCTGCATGCGCCTTAAAAGCCATGCGCCCAGACTTGTCTATGATGTCTAAAACTCATAGGACAAAGTCGTCCCCCTGCACCCAATCCTAGGCGCACCCCGACAGATCACTCTCCTCCAAAACCGAGATCTTTGAGCCACAGGCATACGCCACGCGTCTTTTGACTCAGTTATATTCAATTAATGGGTGCTAACCATCCATTATCTCAACAACAACCAAATCTCAGCAATTGCCATGTGTCTTCTCCTCTGCAGCCCAATAAAGCAGTTCAAGCAGATTCCACTACAACTTGGGGCACATCGTCCATGCACCCTGGCCAGTATCAGCTACATGGCGTCCCCAATTCCAGGAACATCCGACAAATGCGCACATGAGCAGCCAACCTGCTACCTATAAATAAAAGGATCATTCCTTCATGACCACACACACAAATAGAGAGAGATATATACAGACAGACTGCTATATCCACATGTGGGGGCTAGAAGAGACACTTAACGTCCACTTCTTCTGACAATGCTCCAGCATTCAGAGCAACCCAGACCTTCAGAGAGTTCAAGATCGTCGTCAGATCGTCAACGGAGTCAACATTTTACCACTCGCTCGATCGATACGGTGCCCAAATAAAAATAAAAGTGTACTCCTAGGACTACGTCTAAGTCCTATATTATACTATGTTCTGTTTGTAATTAAAAATACCAATCCCAAAGAGTTTTAATGGCAAATAGATGTTAGCAAAGTTGAATGCGGGATTCAAATTACGTCGGACAAGAATGATTTAGACTTGATCCACAATCGACGGTGCGATATGGGTTTTGAGGAATGGTTCGAATGGAGTTTTGAAGTAATCGAATGTGACTCAAAAATTGTTTTAAGGATTTGTCGAATGACTTCATCCTTGAGTGGTGTATGGGACAGTCTCAGGGATGTCGATCTATTATGGATGCGGGGTGCCAATGAGTCCATCAGCAAGCGTCGTAGATGTAAAGCCTTAGATTGAGTATCGTTGAGTAAGTTGTAGTCTTAAAGATTTTGACGAGTTGATTCAAACGAATTAGAAACAATACGCACAGGATTAGAAATACGTAAGTACGAAATGCAAAAATGATTGTGTAGAAAACTTGAATTGAAGAAAAGTTAAGATGTAACGAACAGATGACTCGATCGAGAAAATTGATATAAATCCTATACAAAAAGTTTGCATGATTGGATGATAGCGTGCATAGAAATGATTCAAATATTTGAGAATGACTCTATAAATTTGAGATAGATATTGCTTGGTGATTTGAGTTAGCATAGAACAATACGACTTGAAAAAGATATTGCTCGATGACTTAAGATAGACAGATGAATATACGTGATTTTGAGTTTCAACGAAGTGATCATGTAACTAGTGTGAGGGATAATGATCAAATTTGATCTTAAATATCGAGGAGATTATGGTATATCCAATTCAGATGATAGCATCAGCTACACGACTTAAAATTTATTGCAAAGGAAGATCGTCAGGTTATGTACATCATCGGTGGTATTGAGGCATATCAAAGATCGATATACGATAACTCAGGGGTACTCTAATTCCAAGAATAACGATCGTGTAAAATATTATGTTTTAATGGATGATATGCTTGGAATTTTGATTGGAATGAATGCTTGGATAAAAAAGAAAGTATCTTGATTGCTTCGATAATAACCACAATATCGACGTTCTTATCTTGTGCGAGTGCAACTCCATCCTCGTACATACGTCACTTCAGATTTGGGGCAATCGTTCTGTATGAGCGCTGACGTGGGGATTTATGTCCAGCGAGAATGATCAAACTCGGGAGATCATGGCATGGCAATTTGGATTGCTTCGACTTGTGGCTTGATACAAAGGTGAATTTGAGGATTGGTCGGACTTATGATTAATGATTAAGTAAATTTGAGGATTGAATAGATCCAATCTGCGTATCAAAAATGAATTAATCTATACTCAAAGTAAGAGTTATCCCAATGAGAACAATTATCCTGCAGGAATGCATGGTGATTTCATATCCAACATGGATGATCGGACATGCATGAGATTAGGGCGTGACATATTATTAAGCTAGACGAGCTTGCGATCGATTACATAAATTGTGATAAATGACTTAGGAAATGTGGAATAAATTTTTTTGGTTTAGTAATAAATTGTGTCATAGCGTACTCGACTTGGAAAAGATGGATAGATGGATTATATCGAATATGTTTGAAGAGATAGAATACACAAATTGCTAGTTTGCATATGTGATAATGATATGCAGAGGATTTGGTTGAGTAAAACTTATTATATAATGGCTTTGCTGAGTGACTCGGACCCCTGTACTGAACGCTATAAATACGAATAGGAGAAATCTATGCTCAAAGTTTAGAAATTGGAGTGATACATAGCTTGGGTAGAAAACCCCATACTATTAACTTGGTTTGACCTTAGGATTGGGGTCAATGTTGATATTATTGTTTGGAAACTATGATTCCAATACTGATGAATAACTTTAGCCTAGAGGGATGGCATAGTGTTTAGACAAGACATCCTTGTCTCGAGAGGTAGCATCGGTGTGATTGATGTCAGTAACTGATTAGTGAATTGAATATGTGGGATTAGATTCACTATCACGAGACTTGGCTAAAATGCATATATTTCTGGGATGCTTTAAATATGTGCACGATCCAGCTAAGTGATACATTAAATTCAAGTGAGAATAAAGGAACGAGAAGATATTTAGGATTATGAGATCGTGAGTTTCAAAAGAAAATATTGATGGTAGTGCAATCGTTGGATTCGAAACAAACTCGGATATTGATTGATCGGGTGGTTTGCCTCGAATTGAGTTATCTGTGTGTGCGACGAATGTAAGTTACCCAAGTTGAGATATAGTTGTTCATTTCGAAAGATAACCAAAGCAGGAGCATAGCTCATATTGAAGAAACACATAGGTAGAGTGTATGCAAGAATTGTTGGATGTTGAATCAAAGGAATATAAGTCGATAAATGTACTCAGTAAGTTCTTAGGAAGAAACTTTTTTTGAGTGGTATATAATGTAATGCCCTATCCCGCTCAGTCCAATCGGAGGAATCAAAATGCCAAGAAAGTTCAGACTTAGCCATGCAACGGCTTGCTCGAAGTCCCGCTCGGTCAAGACGACTACTCGCTAAGGTGGGTGGCTTCAGTGAACTTGTCTCAGCTTGGCCTTCACACTAATAAAATGAATATTTTCAACTACACAAGTAGGCTTGATAATAAAAAAAGACGAATCCACATAGCTAAGAGAATAATCCCAACTTGGGTCGGATTGAGTTTGAATATAGAAAGATCCCACGATCGACTTAGATGTGTTGCACAACATGCTTTCAAAATTGACACTCGTTCCTTCATCTCCTGGCTTGGGGGAAGGAAGTTATTTTAAATTGCCATAAAGCTATGAACTTAGCCCAAGTCATTGGCGTCGCACGTATAAATGCTTGATAAAGCATGCACGGTCCTATCGTCCAAGGCTTGGCATGGCCTTTGCCCGTCCTACAAATTAAGTTGTTGTACGATTGATTATTAGGCAAAAGTTATGTTGGGCTGTCAAAGTCATTCTAAGAACTGTTCTGTGCTTTCTGCTGTTGTTAAGTCATATAGTCCCACGATCTCAAGACTTGTCATATAAAGTATGACTTAGACGATAGTGTCGCGTAGAAGATGAGTCGATTTAAGGCTCGAGCCACGGTTGGCTTGATAAAAAGTTAGCCACGGTCTATGGCACTTAAGGAACATGTTTTGTTCAAGTTAAGTAGGAAGGCTATGAAATAGTCGTTTCCTGGGTTTCAAAGAAGATAATTTTCATGCGACCGTTTGTCGCTGAGGCGGTCCTTCTGTTTGCCATTGATTGTAAAAGTATAAAATAGTTTTATGGGAGGACTGAACTTAGACTAACAATACAAACTCGTTCGTACAAAGAAAGCCTAGGAATAAAAACCTAGGTACAACAATCTAAGTACAATTGTTTATTTTTGATTCTGGGGGATAAAGGTAGAGGCTCGGGAGAGTGCTATCAACTCTGCCTTACTCCTTGGACGATCGGATGTAGCCTTGGCTCTGATGAAGAAATGCTCTCGAGATATCTGGGGAGACTCTTCTGTGTGCCGCCGCTTTCTTTGTGTGTGCCTCTGTATCTCTATGTGTCCAGGGTTTGCAAGAGAATGGCACCTTGGTATTTATAGGAGTGGGGTATGATAAGTAGGGTTTGCAATGATTGCTCCTTTAAAAGTGGGCGGTTAGGATTTGGTTACGATCTGCCTTGATCTTGTTTACTGGAATTTAATCTGGGCCGTCAATATTGATTGTAACAAATCCGGACAGTTAATATTGATTGCACCAAATCTGCATGGGCAATTAATGTTGATTGCGACAAATCTGCATGGGATGATTTGTTGATATCAACAAATCTAGGTGAATAAATCTTGGTCAATCTTTTGCCACGTGTCCCAACTGCTTGTTATGTCTATTGCCAAAAATATAAATTATTGAGATCTGATCAGCTCCATCCATGTGTCCCAACTACTGTGAGCCGCATGGAGGACTGTCATAGTTGGGCCGTATGAGTGTGGCCTTGTGTCGGAGTCGTATATGGGTGGCCTTATCTGAACCGCATGGAAGTTTTTTAATCCGAGCCGTATGGAATTCCTTCGCTCTGAACCGCATGAACGTCCTTTAATTTGAGCCGCATGGAAGTCCTTTAATCTGGGCCGCATGGAGGCCCTTGCAACTGAGCCGCATGAAGGCCCCTTACAACTGAGCTGACTGAGCCACATAGACGTCCTTTAATCTGGGCCGCATGGAGGACCTTGCAACTGAGCCGCATGAAGGCCACTTGCAACTGAACCGCATGGACACCCTTGTAAATGAGTCGCATAGAGAGTTTTCTTGGAAATGGGTCGTGCCAGCTGTAAAGAGTTTCCTCGTCTTTCTAGGAACACGTCAAGGGTCATCATTTCTACTTTATGTCAGAGCAGTCAATCCGTCATTGTCAGAGTAGCCACTGTGTCAGGGTAATTAATGAGCCAACTACTCAGAGCATTTATGGCCCGCTGCATGAGGCCACGTGGCTTCTCCTGAAGCTCTCGAGCCTTTTGAGCCGCATGAAGGCTCCTTCAGCTATGAGCCGCATGGGGCTGATTCTCTGGCCGCATAGGAATTTATTTATATTTTTCCATGCTTCTACAAGACCCCCTTCAAAGTCTTCAATTTACAAAATTAGAATACTTTGAATAAGAAGCATGGATATGTCTGTATAAGCTCTTTCTGTCGTATAGACTTCTCCAGCCGCATGGGATGTTCTGGCCGCATGGATCGCTCGGACCGCATGAATCGCTCTGGCCGTATGAACTTCTTAGCCGCATAATGGTCATGTGCCACGTGAGTGTCTCATTATTGCTCTTGATTCGTTTTGATTTGAAGCCGTCTTTTGGGATTGCATCCCAAGAGTCAGCTTTAAATATTTAGATTTTGCCTTAATGATTAGGATTAATCTTTTCGCATGCAGGGGTTAGAAACCCAAGAGTCGGCTTTGTTTTCTAGGCGGCGCGTCATGCGAAGGGTCCCTTGATTCTCACGCCCCCTTCAGCCTATAAATATGGGATTTTTGGGAGAGAGGGACTCTTTACTTCCCTTTCTTGCTCAAGATTTTCTTGCTGTCGTCTTCTCTCTCGATCACCGATCAACGATGGCCCCCAAAGCTTCCCAGGCTTCCTCTACAACGAAGGATAAGGAAGCGGCTTCTTCGTCGACTGTGGCGTCTGAAGTTCATCCTGACGTCCACCCTTCTATTGCTGGTAAGAATTATGTGGAGGATCATATGCTTCAAAAACCCTAACAAAGATGGCTCTATTGCATGTTTTATGCACAAGCCTTTAATGCATCCTTCGTCTTCATTGAACTGTCCAAATTTAGTACGATGAAGCCGCACATGTTGTATGGGCCACATGAACTTCTCATGTCCGAGCCGCATGGGGTATACTCCATATTTGAGCCGCATGAGAGTAACTGGGCCGCATAAGCACCTTTATAACTAAACCGCATGAAGGCTCACTAAAATAGAACCGCATGAGCTCCTGATATACTGGACCGTATAAGGTGAACTGTGCCGCGTGAGACTCCATTAAACAGAACTGCATGAGACTCCGTTGAACAGAACCGCCTGAGTCTCCGCTGAACGAAGCCGCATAAGCTCATTTGAATTCGGCCGCATGAGGCCCCTGATGAACTGGGCCGCATGAAGTTCATTAAACAGAACCGCATACGAACCCATCAAAACAGAGCCGCATGAGCTCCATTAAATGTCTTCTGGCCATCTCCTGACTTTTGTTCATTTTTTCTTTTATTCTTGCAGCCTCCATGTCGAAGGCTGAGATCGTAGTGAAGGAAGAGATGTTGCCTCCTTTCGTCGAACAAGAGTTATTGTTCGTTAAAGAGGAGGTAATACCAAACATGGATGCGCAAAAAGAAGAGCTGGCGCCCATCGGGCAGGAGAACACTCCCAATATTGAAGCTGCTGTAAAGGAGGAGCCCAGTCTGAGGGTAGTAGTACAGGGAGTTCTAATTCTCCTGCTCTGGACGAGAATCCTAATCCAATAGATCCTTCGTATGCAAAATGGTTGAGGGAATGGTATATGCGTCCCCACAACTAGGGTTCCCATAAATGTCCGTCTTTTGTCTTTGTTATTTCTGTCTGTCTTTAGTTGTAGTTTATGCTTCGCTTCTTTTGGACATCAATGTGGTCTTTTTCTTTTTGTCCGAATGAAGCGATGGAGAACTTTGTTTGGCTTGCTCATGAAATGTAGTAATGTGAATGTAACTGATTTTGAATAAACAGAATACATTCACTCCCTTCTTTGCTTGTAGTAGTTGCCCTAATGGGGGACTTTTTTGTAGACCTATTATCCTTGGCGTACTCCGGTCTTGGGTACGGATAATAAATCGAGAGGAAAACCAACATATTTATTCAGAGATAATGAGAACATGATAAATATGAGGGTTTCTTCGATGGAGCCTTCCTACTCAGAGGTAATGAGGACGTGGCAGGAGTGGGCTCCATGAAGGGTACATAGAACAACTCAGAGGTAATGAGGACATAGAAGTTCTACGTGAGGGGTGGTTTATTTTTTATTGAAGGAAAACAACTCAGAGGTTACATCGATGTGGTTGTTTCAAGGAATTTGTGGATCTGTTACCCTTTTTATGCACCAAAAGTGCGGGTATTGGATCATGAGGAGGGAGCTCTTTTAGGAAGAAAGTTCAGAGGTATGATCATACATGACTTACTACCTAGAAGATGCAATATAGACTCATCTGGATGTAGGAACGAAATCGTAAAGCACAATACTCTAGTGGGGGGTGAATAGAGTTGGCAGCGGAATATTGCTAATTAAAAAATGTTAGCAGCAAGATCACAGAATAATAATCACAACTAAGTAAAGTAAAGGCAGAGATAAGAATGCAAACGCAAAGACGGCGATGTATACTGGTTTCCCTCTGTTGAGGACTAATCCAGTCGGTAGAACTCTTGCTACCAGTTAAATCCACTATTGGCAAAATCGCAAATTTTCTTACGAAGTCCTTGCAACTTCTACAACGCGAGCTTTGATACGAAGAACTCGTCCAACTTCAAATGTGAAGAGGTATTCTTCAATCAAGCCTTCTGATTACAATCTCTCAGAAACTTCTAGACCGTACCACACTGGCAAATCGACTAGAGGATTGTAATTGGCTTGGGATCTGAAATTTAAAGCTCAAGAAAACTCTTTGGAAGACTGAAAGCTTTAGATAGAGAGAAGATTGAAAGTGAATGAGTGAATTGAAATGATCGAAATCCTTCTCTATTTATAGGAATTCTAAAGACAGAATTCTGGCAGAATTCGGGCAGAATTCGGGCAGAACTCGATGAAGAAATCTCGGTCAAATTCGCAACTGCAGGAGGACTAAGTTCAGAAGAACTCAAAAATCAAACGGCTACCAACCGAACTCTGGCCGAACACTGGCCGAACTCTGGCCGAGTTCTGCTAGGGTTAGGTTAGGTTTTAAAAATTAGTTTTTGATGATTTTTGAAAACCTTTTTAAAGCTTTTGTTTAAACAAATGTTTTTCAAAACAAAGGACATTTTAAAAGACATTTTGAAAATATTTTGGAATAGCCTATTTGCCAGTA
The DNA here is from genome assembly GCA_029216955.1 of Iris pallida. NCBI lineage: Eukaryota > Viridiplantae > Streptophyta > Magnoliopsida > Asparagales > Iridaceae > Iris > Iris pallida. The sequence goes on along the minus strand of JANAVB010042620.1, from coordinate 2,570,613 downwards.
CGACTCGGTGTACAACGTATTCCTAGACTCAATAAAATAAAAAATACATTGCTCAAATAAATACAGACTCGAACAGGCAAACATCACTTCGGTCTTGAACTGTGTAGATAGCTGTTCTTGATCATGCCCAAGAGTCCGATACATCCTGACTAGCTTCACATATCGAGACAGAGTTTGATCAATTATTAAAATCAGATTGACCATATGACCAATGGGCCAACAATCTTCCCCATTTTGATAATTGACAAACTATGAATGATATAACATTTAAGCTTGAAATAAAATCAAAAAAATTGTTCATGTCCTGTATTTTCTCAAAAGAATGTTAGATCTTTATTTTTCTCCCCCGTTGTCACTTAGCAAAATAATAGCAAAAGAGTAAAACTCCCCCGCAATCAATGCATAAATAACAAACAGTGAAGAAACACAAGAAAATAAACATGATAAATGATAGAAATAGTAAAGAAAATTTAAATGACATCACAGGCATGTATTTGTACGCAGGCAATTTATAATAAACGAAGAATTATATCACAGGCAGTTTATAGTAGAGAAGCAGATAAAGAAATGCTAAGTAAATAAACTGATGTGAATCATAAAGTACGAATCTCATAAAGATAAAGATAAAGATGTTCAGATGACATCAAATAAAAACAAATCCAGCACAAGTCCTCAAAAAAATACTGATAATAAAGTCTGAAAATAGAAAAAACTTGAAATGTCGGAGCATTTCCAAGTATATAGGAGATAATGTCTAAGTCTCATATCAACTAACATATCACAACTCCTCATCATCATCATCATCATCATTAGTATGATGACCAGCATGGCCAGAGGACCAGCTCCAGAGGTACCCGCGCCAGAAGGGTGAGGAGGAATGCCAGTGTAAAACTCACCAACATAATCACGAGGAGGAGCACGGTCAGAACGGTACCAATCATATGCGTTACCGGGCTGGAAGTAGGCATGAACAGCCTCATCCTCACAGCGGTAACCAGAGAAAACTGGATCTCTAGGGATGGAACCGGCTGAATGTCCCGTCTGGGCGAAACGAAGATCAGCTAATGAATTTGCAATCGCCTGATAACGAGTGACGTCGCGGTACTCACGTTCGCGAGCCATCTCCGTCATGGAGACGTGCAAATCTGAAAGGTGCTGGTGTATGCCCTCAAATGTCATAGCATACTGTTGAGGAGGTGGAGGAGGTGGAGCAGTAGCAGGAGCAGTAGGAGGAGCAGATGCAGTCATACTGTGACAAGATAACTTGAGAACCTTGGGCTCAGGGTCTTGAGCACAAGTAGATAAGTCAATGTCGAAACGCTGGAAGATGCGTGGGGGAATCATCGCATAAGAAAGATTTCTATCTCTTGCACAACAACGTCCCATCATCTGAATAATGGTCTTAGGGGCAGAAAATGGAATCCCCTTAAGAATGTGATACATAGCAGATAATTCAAGAGACGTGACATCATCCTTCGAAGTAGACTTCGGAAGGAGAGTGGAATAAATGATACGGTGCAATTCATAATTAAACAAGTTCAGGTTGTTTGCCTTGAACTTTCCAGAGCGAACTCTATCAGGTGCACAAAGTTCAGCTTTGAAACTGGTAAGTGTCGTGCCTTCGGGGTAATCAAACTCAGTAATGTCAACAAGCGGTTCACCTTCGTTGGGAATACCAAGGATCTTCGCTAAGAGAACATCATTGAAATTGATATCTAATCCTCCAACACATGTGCTTACATCAAAAATGTTTAATATGATATTGCAGTAAAATAATCTAATGACATTAGTTGCTACGGAAAACAGAGTTTAACAAAATGCTGTAACCCTAATGCCTCAAAGAAATGGCGATGATCAGGAAATACAGTCCAGTTGATGGGTGCGCCTGTGCATATGGATCTCATGGAGAAGTCTCCATACCACAGTAAGGCTTAGTCTAGGGTTTGAAAGTAAAACCCGTCGAACGCGCCGTCGCTAGATTGGACTGGCAAAAATAAGGAATTAGTGGGTGGATCCGAAGATAAACCTTCCTCACTTGGGTTGGTTGTCTTCTTCCTCTTAAAGGGGTTGAATCCCTTAGGTGCCATTTGTGAAAAATAAAAGGAAATAGCACAAAATTGAACGGAGAGGAAATAATGAGTTATACCTCCCGAGATTGGAGTATGATGTAGAGAATGAAGAACTCCGCACGAATCCAAAGTTTGGATTGATTTCACCACTTGGATTGGAAGAGAGGAAGTGATGAAGAACTAGGGTTTGGGGTTCTCCTTGCGCGGCTGCTTGCTGCTGTTGATGTGGTTTAGAAGCAATGAGGAAGAAAGGCTCTCGGGTTCTGGTTATATAACCTGATACCTTCAACCGAACTCGGGCTGAATTCCGTCCGAAGTCTGGCCGAATTCGCTTGGATTTGGTTTGGAACACTTTCTTTTTAATTGGCTCATTTCAAATATTTAATTCAAAGATTAGTAATTTCAACCTTCAATTAACATAATTAATATTATTTTATAGATTAAATATTATTACACAGTGACTGTTTCAGATTAGCTGTAGTAGTACTGTCCCAGCTGGTGGAGGTTCACCGGAGAACTCTTATGTACCGCTTCGCTTCAACCGTAGTTGTGGTGACAGACAGACTCTTTATTGGCTTGTCTCTAATACAGTTTTTGCATATTGAAATAAAATCATAAAATAAAATCAATTAATATTATTGACGTCCAAAATTTCTAATTCTCGACGTAAATAATTGAAACGATCTTCTGCTAGAGGTTTTGTGAATATGTCAGCTAATTGATTCTCAGTATCTATGTATACAAGGTCAATATCTCCATTTTGATGATGATCTCTAAGAAAATGATGTCGAATCTCGATATGTTTTGTACGAGAATGACATACAGGATTCTTAATCAAATTAATAGTGCTCGTGTTATCACAGAAAATGGGAATATGTGTATAAAATAAATCATAGTCTTTCAAGATTTGTTTCATCCACAAAATCTGAGCACAACAACGTCCTGCGACGATATACTCAGCCTCTGTTGTTGATAGGGCTACAGAATTTTACTTTTTACTAAACCATGAGACTAAAGCTTTGCCTAAGAAATGACATATGCCACTGGTACTTTTTCTATCAACTTTATATCCAGCAAAATCTGCATCCGAATTACCAGTAAGGTCAAAGGACTTAGTTTTGGGATACCACAAGCCAACAGAAGAAGTGCCCTTAAGGTATCGAAAGATACGCTTAACTGTGCACAGATGTGATTCCTTTGGATTAGCTTGAAAACGTGCACACAGGCAAATACTAAACATTTTATCTGGACGACTAGCAGTTAAATAAAGTAAACTACCGATCATACCTCGATACTTACGTGTGTCGACCTGCTTGCCTTGTTCATCAATATCAAGCTTTGTTGAAGTTGCCATCGGAGTGCCAATAGGTTTGACATTGTCCAGGTCAAACTTCTTTAGCAAATCTTTTTGTGTATTTGGCTTGATTTATGAACGTCCCATTGTCAGTTTGTTTGATTTGCAGCCCGAGAAAGAATTTCAGCTCTCCCATCATGCTCATCTCAAACTCATTCTGCATACACTTAGAAAATTCTTGACACAGAGATTCATCAGTAGATCCAAAAATGATATCATCTACATAGACTTGTATTAAAAGAAGCTTACCATTAAAGGACTTAATAAAAAGTGTAGTATCAACCTTGCCTTTTGAAAAACCGTTGTCAAGTAGAAAAGAGCTTAGACGATCATACCAAGCACGAGGGGCTTATTTCAAACCGTATAAAGCTTTCTTCAACTTGAAAACATGATCAGGGTTTTTAAAATCTGTGAAACCTGGGGGCTGTGCTACAAAAACTTCTTCTTTTATAAAACCATTTAAAAATGCACTATTGACATCCATTTGAAATAATTTGAAATTATGAAAAATGTAAATGCACATAACATGCGAATGGATTCTAATCTCGCAACTGGGGCATAAGTCTCATCGTAGTCGATACCTTCTTCCTGATTGTATCCTTGAGCTGCGAGTCGAGCCTTATTACGAGTCACTAAACCATTCTCATTAAGTTTATTTCGGAATACCCAACGGGTGCCAATGACCTGACGATCAATAGGCTTAGGAATAAGTTCCAAAACTTGATTCCGTTCAAATTGGTTTAATTCCTCTTGCATAGCATCTATCCAAAAACTATCACTATATGCTTTATCAATAGTTTTGGGTTCTAGCTGTGAAATAAAAGCAACACTAGAAATAATATCTCTACTGGATGTACGAGCACTTACACCTTTGGTAATGTCACCAATTACCAAATCCTTTGGATGATCAGCCATAAATTTTAATCTTTTCGGCAGACTCTGAAGGTAGCTGGTTCCTGGATCTTCTCTAGGAGGATAAGCTAGTACCGAGCTTGGTTGAGAATCAGCTGTTGTTGAGCTTGGTACAGTTGGATCTTCGTTATTGTCATCGATAGTCATTTGATTCAATTCATCAAAAGTGACGTTGATTGACTCTTCGATGATCATGGTCCGTTTGTTGAAGACTCTGTATCCTTTGCTCTTGGCCGCATAACCTAAAAATAAACCTTCATCGGCCTTTTCGTCAAAATTTCCCAAATTGTGTTTAGTATTAAGAATAAAACATTTATAACCAAATATTCTAAAATATGAAACAGATAAAATTCTATCAAAACATAACTCAAATGGAGTCTTCTTCGATTTGGGTTGAATTAGAACTCTATTGAGAACAAAACAAGCTGTATTGATCGCTTCAGCCCAAAAATATTTGGGTAGACTAAACTGGTTTAACATTACTCTAGCCATTTCGGATAGAGTTCTGTTCTTACGTTCCACAACTCCATTTTGTTGTGGAGTCCTAGGACAGGAGAACTCGTGTACAAAATCGTGTGTGTCACAAAAATGCTCATACTCTGCATTCTCGAATTCGCCTCCATGATCGCTTCTTATACGAGTGATCATGTAACCTTTTTCATTCTGATCTTTCTTGTAAAAGGTGACAAATTCGGACAATGTATCATTTTTGCGTGTCAAGAAGTATACCCACGTGTATCTAGAGAAATCATCTACAATTACGAAAGCATAAAGCTTACCTCCGACGCAAGCAACTCTGCTAGGACCATACTGTATTTACTGACTTAAATGTGGATCTGGTAGCTTTGTTCTTTTCACATTGGCTGCATACCGAATCCTTCTTGAATGTAATGTCCGGTAAACCGCGTACTAGCTTCTTTGTGGATAATCTTGATATTGTGTCCATATTTGCGTGACCGAGTCTCATATGCCATAGATGACTCTCATCGCTTTTAGCCATTAAGCATCTACCTGAAATGTTAGTTTCTTCCAACAAATAGAAAACATATATGTTGTCTTCCCTGATACCTTCAAAGATAGTACTACCAGTTAAGCTATCAACTATAATACATTTGTCTTTGCCAAAGTTGATGCCATAACCATGATCAGCTAAATGACTTATGCTGAGTAGATTATGTTTCAACTCGGTAACCAGACAGACATCTTTAATAACAGGATAGGGAGACTTACCAACATCACCGATACCAATAATATACCCTTTCAAGTTATTACCGAAGGAAACATAGCCTTCCTTCTTTTTCTTCGACAGTGTTGCAAATAGTGTAGCGTCACCTGTCATATGCCGTGAGCAACCGCTGTCGAGGATCCATTTGCTTCTAGCATGTGAAAGGTGTTCCACCTACAAAATAGTTTGCAGATGAAACTTTTGGTACCCATTTCTTGTAGGGTCCTGAAATGTTAGCCTTTGGTATCCAAGCATAAATATTTAAATCAACAAGCTTTCTGATTCTACATGAAGATGAAATATGACCAATTAGGCCACAATAATAATATTTTGCATGTCGAGTGTTGAAAGCTGAGTGGTGTGCATGGTTAGTAGGTTTAGGTTTTCTAGTATAGAAGAAAGCATACCTATAATTCTGTTTGGGCTAAACCTTTTGGGGTAAAGGTTTGATAGGGTTAGGTCTGACAGTGTTTGGCTTGGGAATGTTCTGATTTTTCGGTAAGTGACACGTGTTAGGGAAGGAAGCAGCAGTCTCAGGCTGTTTTCCTAACCTAATTTCTAATCTTTTCGAAGTGTCATATAACTTAGTATAATCAGAAGTGAGTGCTTCCATTCTGATTTGTGCACGTCGAAGACTTTTCTTCTCAATAGAAAGTTCTTTTTTTAGTTGGTCAATAACTTTGTCTTTCTCTTCAGATGACTTGGTAGTCTCGTGTAATAAGAGCTTGATAGAGGAAAGCTCACCAGACTCACTAACATTATTTCTAACCTCAACTAGTTGGTCGGTAAGTCTTTCTATTTCTCCTTTGTACTCTTTGAGTACCTTCTTAGAGGTCTGATATTTGCTGTACAGTTTCCTATAATCAGTCATCAGTTCAATGAAGGCATCTCCTAATTGTTCAAAGGTAAAGTCGTCATAAGTATCAACTACAGGTTCAGTAGGTACCTGATCGGATGCCATAAAGCATACGTTTGCAGCGTCTTCTGATTGTTCGTCTTCTGAGTCGCTGGCTTCACTGTCATGCCATATGCTGGTATTGGCATATCTCCGAGATGTTGATCTCTTCAGGTTCCCTTTTTCATACCTGTTGCTCTTCTTGCTTGATGATGAGTTTGTAGGACAATCCTTCTTCATGTGTCCCTTCTTCTTGCAGCCATAGCAGATAGCATCATCTTGATACCAGTTGTTGCTATTGTTTTCTTTGGCTCTCTTCTCATGTCTCATGAATCTCTTGAATTTTCTTGCTAGGTGTAGAAGCAAGGAAAATATCAGAATAATGGTCCATGCGGCTCCGGATACGAAGCCTATACGGCTCATATGGGGGTTGTCTTATACAGTTCAAAGGAAGACTCTCTGTCTCATGCGGCTCGAGAGTGTATGCGGTTCAGCAGGAATATGCGGCTCGATCCATGCCACGTGTCCCCCTGAGATCCTTCCCTACAGCTGGCCCTTTGAATAGTGGCCTCATTTAATGCTCTGATACGATTTGACGACTGTGGCGGCTCTGGCATAAAGTGTCATAATGACTCTGCCATAACGACAGACTCTTCGGGAAAAGAAGAAGATCTCTGACCCGATCCGTCAGAAATCCTAGGTAGCCACGTAGCAAATCTCATGCGGCTTAAATAGAGAACAGCTTCATGCGGCTCACGGAGAAGTCATCCTATATGACTAGCAAAAATCAGCCATATGCGGCCCACTGAGAGCTCAGCCCATGCGGCTCAATACAACGCTAACTCATGCGGCTCGCAAAGACTATGCATATGCGGCTCATTGAGAGTTCTTTCCCTGCGGTCCGATGAAGCATTGGCCTATGCGGCTCACGAAGAGTATCTCCCTGCGGTTCAAGTGTTGCCCATCCTATGTGGCTTTGGCAGGACCCACAATCAAAACACGTGGCATCGGATCAATCGACGATTTAACCGAATCTCAACAAATATATCTGACATCATCATCATAATTACTGAGATCAAGGCATATCATTTGTCATCAAGCCAATGGGACACGTGGCGAGCAATCGGGCATTGGTATAATCAATCATGAAGATTTAAAACAATCAACATTAATTGCTCACAAGATTCGGTGCTATCCTCATTAATGGCCGAGATTCATTGTAATCAGGACCAAGGGTTCAGATAGATTGAATGAGCGCCGACATTCCAAAACAATAATCATTAGCAAACCCTAATGATCATACCTCACTCTTATAAATAGCCAGCATCATTTCTTTGCACAGGATGGGCAACAAAAGAATAAAAAAATATACAGAGTCAGAGAGAGAATACACACAGAGAGAGAGAGAAGCCAGGAGAGCAACAGAGGAGCAAAAAGAGCACTTCTTCGTCAACGCCAACCATCTTTTCACAAGGAGCCAAGGCTGTATACCGATCGTCCAAGGAGTAAGGCAGGGCTACCGTCGCCTTCCCGAGCCTCTATCGTCACCCCCAGAATCTAAAATAAACAATTGTACTTAGATTGCTGTACCTAGGTTTTCGTCCCTAGGCTTTCTTTGTACAAGTGAGTTTGTATTGTGAGTCTAAGTTCAGTCCTCCGATAATTGTTCTGTACTTTTACAATCAATGGCAAACACGATGGCGACTCTGCTGGGGACAAACTTCTCCACGGCTGAGGAGTTGGTGATGCAATCGGATGCAGCCAAACTTGGCTCCACGCAACAAAAGTTGGTCGTCTGCTTCGACCAACAAGCGTTTGAAGAGATGCTCTCCGAAGGAAGCGCTGGCCCGGTCCAGAAGCGCACCCGCACGACGAGGGCTCGCAAAGAGTGGAGGCCAAAATCATTTGCTCCTCTCCAAGCCCCCGACGGTGTACCCTCTGTTGCTCAAGACGGTGAGAAGGACTCTTCTGCAGCCCCACTTCAGACCGTAGACAACTCTGCTGTCTCCATGTCCGGCAGAAGAAAATACTATGATGCTTTTCTTGCAGAGGCAAAGAGGAACTCTATGCGAACTGAGCCGCATAGGGGTGCTAGCCGAGTGAAAAAGGCTCATGCGACCACAGTCGTTGGCCGTATGAAAAAGAATCATGCGGTCACATCTGGCAGCCGCATAGTTTATGCAGCTACAGTCGCCAATCACATAGATGAAACAAATGAGGCTACAGGAGGCAGCTGCTCGCAGAGAACCCATGCGGCCACTATTGCCAACCGCATGTGGCCAGCCTGCACGATCGTGACTCCTAACCGCCCAAAGACAACTCATCCGACAGCAGAAGATGACCGCATGCAGACAGCCTGCACGGTACCCAACTTTGGCGGCATAGCGTCCGTTCCACGCTTCTCTCGATCGGTCTTCGACCGTCTCTCATATAGTCCCGACCCTGATGATTCTCTGTATGATAAGCCAGATTCTGTGGCATTCAACTTGGACTCCTCCTATTACGCACCCACAAGTGCTAGAAGGAGGAAGTCTAGGGCAGCGCAGGCTCATCGAGCCCAGTCAGCTGTCCCAACCTCTGACTATCGGAGCGTCCCGTTGACTATCACACGGACCTCGGATGGAAAGTTGTATACAACCACTCAAGTCCAGCCCTCCGCGGCAAACAGACAGAGTGGTTCCTCTGACCTGCAGAAGACGATCCTCCCCAAACGTAAGGAAAAAGAAGGAGTGTCGGTGTGCAAAAAGTCCTCGCTTGGGCATCGCTGCACCCAAATCATCGTCAATTGCTGCTGCAACAACGCGGCAATGACGGAAGCTCGGCCATCCGCCTTCCAAAGGCTACAGCACCCGAACTCAGAAGAAGAGGCACCTCCTGTTGTCTCCTGCAATTCTGCTCAAAAAGTTTCTGCCGAAGAGAGGAGGAAGAAAACGAGCGTCTCCAGTCCGAAGATATCAACCATTACAACTAAGAAACTGTCGTCTAAATGGCTGCCCTCCACTGGTGTATTCCAACACACCCGTTCAAAGACGAAATTTACCTCGATAGCAAAATTCATCATCCACATCGCTGGGGGTTGAAGGAGCTGGAGGTAACACTCCTCCGAACATCCGCAACAATCCGATGTTCCAAGGAACCGAGTCCGCACAAACAACTCTTCCATCAGGAGCAACGGACGCTGATGCCCCCGAAGACATCCGTAACTCTCAAGACAAGGCAAGCTCTGAAGCTGGGGATACCGTTCCCTCCGAGTCCGAGCCCGAAGAGAATATTCCCACCTATCCCGATGACTTCTCGGTGCATGGGTACGACTCAGAGGGCACATCCTCCACCGTTCCTTCCACCACTCCTCACGTAAGAACGGTGTTCATGACGGACAGCGATCAAGGTGGTTCCAGTGATCGCCAGCGCATCGACAGTCTCGAAGCTATATTACTTACTTTGGTCAAGTGTGTAGACGAGATTAAAGTGGCCCTGCCAACTTTATAAGGAGGAGCGCCTGGTCAAACAAACACAGGCCCCGCGGTCAATATAGATTCGAACTCAGCGGCACCAAACCTGGGCAATAATCCTCCCGAAATAACAGCCCCTGCCGCGACAGATGAGACCCGAGAAGTAAGAAGAGAGGTCCAAGAGCTCCGTGCCATGTTTCATGCCCGAGAAAATGCTCAAGATCTCAGAATACGGCAACCATATCCTGCTGAGTGGAGGGATGTTCCATTCCCACCAAGATATAAGCCGTTCAACATCAACCCGTATGATGGCAAAACCTCAGCAAGTCGATACATCACTTACTTTGAGGTCACCATCGACCATCTGCCCCATGAAGATGCGATCCTCACACGGTTATTCATTGGAGCATTGGAAGGAGTCGCCTTTGATTGGTACCGCAATCTACCGGACAACTGCATCCATTCCTTCGCCGGCTTCAAGCGCATGTTCTTGGAAAGATTCTATGAAGTAGGACAAGACATCACTATATCCACTCTCATGGACGTTGTCCAAGGGGAGAAGGAGCTAAAAAGGAACTACATCGAGCGGTTCCGCCAGACCGCCATGAAGCTGCCTTCCAGAAATCCGGATTCTTCTTTGATCGAAATCTGCCAAAAGAGACTGCTTCCAACGATCAGTCTCTGGATGGGCGAGAGTCAATTCAAAGATTGGAAGGCGTTTATCATCAGCGCCACAAGCGCTGAAGAACGACTGAAGAAGGCCCGCCAACTGGGGTTGTACATCTCAGAAGGAGAAAACAAGGGCAAGCGTCTCAACAACGATAATGGGGGTAACCCCTCCAACAATCGGGACAGCAAGGGAAAACAGGCTATGGTGGCCGACACGGCCCAAAAGCCCGAGCCACAGCCAGCAGACAAGCAATGGCCTCAGATCACTTACTCTTTCGACGACGGCCATGTCAAGCCTATCTTAGACATGCTTATACAAGGAGGTAGAATTCAGCTTCCTCCACCAAGACGGGAGCCTCGGCCGGCTGATTTGGAGAACCCGAAGTTCTGCCATTACCACCGTTATGTACACCACGCTACACATGACTGCTACCAACTAAAACGGTACATCCAAAGCCTCATCGATTCGAACGCTCTGGCCATCGACTTCGAAGAGGTAACCGTAGCAGCCAATATGGTGTCCGTACAATTCAGCAACTTCCCTCCAACGGAGACCCAAGACGGGGTAATTCCCGTCCCTCTCGCGATAATGGAGATTACCAATCTTCCTCCGCCCCGAGAACAAGCTGCTGGTCTAGTACCTCTCACCACCTCAAGAGGAGAGGTCATGTGGGTCCATCCAGACTTGGTATCAGAAGTAACTCGGCCCACACCATCTTCCACCAACAAAAAGAGTGGAAAAATCAAGACCTGCCGCAAAATTTCAGCAGACGACGAGGAAGCTACAGCCGTCGTCACGCGGTCCGGAGCGCAATCCCAACCTGTGGTTGATAGTCCAGCTGAAAATCATCAACCCACTGCAACTGATGCTCTGGGACCGGCTCAGCCTTCGACGACCGACAAGCCTAGGCCGAAGGAGACTCGCTTCGACAAATCTCTCCGAAAGGACGCAGCCCAAGGGCTAGAGAGGCCCTACAACTTTGATATCTTAGCACAATTGGCTAACACTCCGGCCAAATTGTCATTATATGAACTCCTGAGGCTCTCCAAAGACGTTCGTATTGCATTGAGCGAAGCACTCCAAAATGCCGATGCCTATCTCGCTCAATCTAACCTCACAGGAGAGGACTCAACCATGGATCTCCAAGATAGTGCCTATACGGGAGCAATGCCCAACATCGTCTTCACTCCGCAGGACATGCTCATCAAAACCAACCTACATGATCGCCCGCTATACTACACGGGATACATCGGCGAAGTAAAAGTGGATCGGATACACATTGATCCTGGCTCTTCCATAAGCATCATCCCGAAAGGTCTGCTACATCATCTCCGCATTCCAATGCATCGCCTAACACCTACAAGCACCGCCATCAACGGTTTTAATTCGGGCAGAAGCTACCCTATCGGAAAGATTCGTCTGAAGTGTCAGATTGCCGATCTCCAATCCGAGGTCACCTGCTACGTCATAGATGCAGACACTTCTTACAACATCCTCTTGGGGCGCCCATGGATACACGATTATATGATCGTGCCTTCCATGCTACACCAGTGCTTCAAATATGTCGACAAACACGGCTTCGTAAAGACAGAGTTTGCTGACATCGATCCCTTCAAAGGGGTCGAATCTTACTACTCGGACTCCTGTTTATACGAAAAGTCGAAGAGGCACCTGGATGAAGGAGACGCACAAGCTCATACTGAGACAGCCACGGGATCAGAAGGACCCCTGACGATCCACCTCCAAGCTCGCAAAACGGGCAAGTCTGTACCCCTTACCGCCACTCTGCGGAAGGACGCGATCAGCCTCTCGGCACAAGAGGAGCAGATGACAATCCGGCTGCCGATATCCGGCCAAGTGCCGAGACCCACAACGGAGCCACTAACAATCAGATTGCCAAGAGTCAGTCAACCACAAACAGGGAAGCTCAACCCCTCGGATAGGCCATTGACAATACGCCTTCCCAGGAAAGGTTGTCGCCTCGATGCAAGGTCTGACACTTCCAGCGAACCAGCCACTCCTTGCTCCACATCGAATGCCAAACTGGGGGTCGCTAGTCTGCCAACTACCCCATGCTCTGCTCCATCAACTGGACCACTGACAATCAAGCTTCCTAGGTCGTCCTCTCAGTCTTCGTTCACACAGGGGGTAGTCGAAGAGGAACCGGAACTAGCCAAGTATGTGGCCGCCCACACTAATGTCCCCACCGCTGATGATGTAATCCCCCTAGAAAAGATACCTTACTTCATCAATAAAGGGTTATCTTTGAACTACATCAAGCTCAATAAGCTATGTACGATGTATGCTATGGAATACGGCATAGGCGCTCACCTACACACATAGGTGACAAATGTGTACACCGCAATCCAGCTTACTCCAGTAGAAGACGCCTACCGAATACACAAGGGAAGGGATCATCCAGTCATCTTCGGTCGGACGAACAACCCTTATCTCTGCACCATAGAAGAAGACGACCTCGGGTCAGATTCCGGGAGACTGCCTCTGTATCTCTATAGCCCTCAATCCAAGTATCTCATGCAGAAACAGGGGTATGATCTAGAGACTACGCCAGGATTGAACTATGACACTGGGCTACGATTACCTTTGAAGCCGCCAGCCCCGGCGGGCAAACCATGGAACTACTATAACAAAACTCGATGCGGGTTAGGGTATGTAACGCCTACTATGACCCCGGAAAGTTCAGATGAAGAATGCGACTGGCAGTCGCATTCAACCGGATCGCCAACTTCTGACTCAGATACCAGCATCGGAGATGTGTTCAGGCAAGTCATGTCAGTTAACATGACGTTCGCCGACACTTACGAGGAAGACGAAGACATCCCCGAAATCCTCGAGCTAGAGCCATGGGCCCAGCAATTAGATGCGTAATGGGAAAAGCGATTCGAACTGAGAGTACCTCCTACTGAAGATAAGGTCATACAAGTGGATCTCGGCAGCGAATCTTCTCCAAAACCGATCTTCATCAGCGAAAGCCTAACCAACGAAGAACGGGAGTCGCTGTTAGAACTTGTCAGGGAGTACATTGATGTGTTCGCCTGGAGCTATGAAGACATGCCAGGGTTAAATCCTGACATCGCTCTTCATAAACTCAATATTCGGCCAGATACGAAGCCAGTCAAACAACAACAGCGACGCTTCCGCCCAAGCATCATGGACGCGATCGAAGCTGAAGTCAACAAACTAATAGCCAGCGTCTTCATTCGTGAGGAGCAACATCCCGATTAGGTCGTAAATATAGTACCTGTCCTCAAGAAGAATGGGAAAATTCGAATCTGCATCGACTTCCGTAATCTGAACGAGGCATGCCCCAAAGATGAATTCCCCCTTCCTATCACAGACATCATGATCGACAATACCTGCGGCTTTGAGCACATGTCATTCATGGATGGCTTCTCGGGATAGAACCAAATCAAGATCTCTCTCCACGACGAAAAGCATACATCATTCCGAACACCGATTGGCACGTACTGCTACACAGTCATGCCTTTCGGTTTAAAGAATGCTGGCGCCACATATCATAGAGCTATGAGCATCATCTTCAGAGACCACTTACGCAAGACGGTGGAGTGCTATGTTGATGATATAGCCGTCAAGAGCCGTAGCAAAGGAGACCATCTACAGGATCTAAGGACGGTATTCGACCTAATGCGGACGCACAATTTGAAGATGAACCCTACAAAGTCCTTCCTGGGCGTATCTAGCGGGAAGTTCTTAGGCTTCATCATCACTGCAAAGGGTATCCATGTAGACCCCGAGAAGACAAAAGCAATCATGGAGATGGGTCCTCCGAGAAATCTCCGCGAACTCAGAGGCCTTCAGGAAAGGCTAGCTTACATCAGAAGGTTCATTTCCAACCTCTCCGGGCGATGCCGGCCATTTACGCACCTCATAAAGAAAGGAGTCTCATTCGTATGGGACGAAGAATGCCAGCGTGCTTTCGATAGCATCAAAGACTATCTGTCAAATCCTCCGGTCTTGGTAGCCCCAGTCCCTGGAAAACTATTTCTGCTCTATGTACGAGCAATGGAACACTCCCTCGGTGCTCTGCTGGCACAGAATAATGATGCAGGCCATGAACAGGCCATATATTACCTCAGCCGAATGATGATTGGACCAGAGCACCGATACACCGCTGTGGAGAAGGAATGCCTCGCTCTGGTGTTCGCTATTCAGAAAATACGGCACTATGTCATCGGACAAACGATACATGTGATCTCACGAGTTAACCCTCTCAGGGTCCTCATGACTAAACCAGGGGCACTCAGCTCTCGCCTCGCTACATGGGCAATACTGCTGTCCCCTTATCATATGATCTTCGTCCCCCAAAAGGCAGTCAAAGGTCAAGCCCTGGCAGATTTCTTGGCAGCCCACCTAGGCTCGGAGTTCTCCAGGATATACGAAGAGATCCCAGATGAGGTCGCCGACTCGCATACAACCTCCCACGAAAATATATGGCGAATGTTTTTCGACGGCGCTTCGAGAACCGAACATAAAGGCAATATAGTCGTCGGAGTCGGAGTAGTACTAATCTCTCCTTCCGGATTGGTGATTAACCGCGCTTATTCCCTCACTGAACCCTGTTCTAACAATATGGCCGAGTACAACGCTCTGGTCATTGGCCTCCAACTTGCAAAAGAGCTGGGGGTAGAATACCTTGAAGCGTATGGCGATTCCCAACTAATCGTCAATCAGATCCGGGGTTTGTACGAGGTACGCCATGAAGACATGATCCCTTATCATCAAATAGCGATCAATATCATCTCGGCATTTGAGGGGTTCTTCATCGAGCACGTCCCCAGACTCCGAAATATTGAAGTCGATGCCCTAGCTGGTCTCGCCGCTTCCCTAGCAGTTCCGAATTATGATCGGCAATCAGTGGAAGTGATAGGCCATGAACTGGTCTATCCCAAAAATAATGTGCAATTCATCGCAAGTTATTCCGCACAGACGATCGATGACGCCCCAGATTGGAGACAACCATTCATCGACTTCGTCGTCTACGACATCCTGCCTGAGAACCCAAAGGAAGCTACTTCTATCAGAAGGCGTTCCCTCAGATTCCTCTACGATACAGAGACGAAAATGCTGTATCGCCGCTCCTACGACGGATTACTGCTTCGGTGTCTGTCAAACGCAGAAGCCAAAGAAGTCGTACGAGAAGCCCATGACGGTGTTTGCGGGGCCCACCAGCCCGGCCCGAAACTGCAAGACCGTCTTCGCCGAATGGGCTACTATTGGCCCACAATGGTGGCAGATGCGATAGATTATGCTAGAAAATGCAAAGCTTGCCAAGTCCACGCAGACTTCATCCACCAACCCTCTGAATTTTTACATCCGACAGTGGCGTCCTGGCCATTCGAAGCATGGGGAATGGATATCATTGGTCCAATCACCCCACCTTCCTTCCGAGGACATCGCTTCATACTTGCGATCACTGATTACTTCTCTAAATGGACAGAAGCTGTCCTACTCGCAGAAGTCAAGACTTCAAACGTGATCAGCTTCCTTAAACACCACGTCATCTACCGCTTTGGACTGCCCCGAAGGATCATCCATGATAATGGTCCGCAGTTTACAAGCCACGCATTCTATCGGTTTTACGATAAGCACCGTATTCAGAATATCGCCTCAACGCCGTACAACCCGGCAGCAAATGGGTTAGCAGAGGCGTTTAACAAAACAATCATCAAACTTCTCAAGAAGTTTGTCTCCTCCAACAAACGTGACTGGAACGACAAGCTCGGCGAGTGCTTATGGGCTTACCGCACCACGGTCCGAATAGCCACCGGAAATACACCGTTCTCCCTGGTATACGGAAGTGAGGCAGTCCTCCCCTTGGAGACACGGATCCCCTCACTACGTGTCGCCCTCACACACCAATTGACAACCGATGATAACTATCGACGTCGACTGCAAGAGTTAGAGGCCTTAGATGAAAAGCGCCTCCTAGCTCAGCAAAGGATCGAGCTATACCAAGCACGCATCTCAGGAACCTTCAACAAGAAGGTCAAAATCAGAACATTCCAGGTAGGCGATCTCGTCTTGGCAGTCCGGAGGCCAATGGTCATGACTCACAAGACCACCGGCAAATTCCAGCCAAAGTGGGAGGGCCCATTTATCATTGAGACGGTATTCTCCAACGGTGCCTACCGCCTTGCAAAGCAAAACAGAGACTTGCTCATGCTGCCCGTCAACGACAAATTCCTGAAGAAATATTATGTCTAAACGACATTCCCTACAAGTTCATCGAGTCATGTACCCGCTGGTACCACTGAACTCACACCCTCAGCATTTCAGATTATCGAGTCATGTACCAGCTGGTACCACTGAACTCATACCCTCAGCATTTCAGATTATCGAGTCATGTACCAGCTGGTACCACTGAACTCACACCCATAACATTTCAAGATTATCGAGTCATGTACCTGCTGGTGCCCCTGAACTCACCCCTACATCCCCTTTAGTTTATCGAGTCATGTACCCGCTGGTGCCGCTGGACTCCCACTTTCTCAATATGTTAATTTATCGATTTATGTACCCGCTGGTGCCTTTGAACTCACATTTCGGTCACTCTTTCAGATAGTAAGTCACGTATGATTATACCTCTGAACTTGCTTCCCTGGAAGAGATCCTCCCTCATGATCCAATACCCGTACTCCCAGTACACAAAAAAGGGTAATCGATCTACAAATTTCCGAAAACGGACATGTCCTCATTACCTCTGAATCGTTTTCACTTCCACCAAAAACAAACCGCCCCTCACATAGAACCTCCACGTTCTCCAACCTCTGAGTCGTTCTATGTACTCCCTCTTCATTGAGCCCACTCCTGCCATGTCATCATTACCTCTGAGTGGGAAGGCTCCGTCGAAGAACCCTTCATGCTTGCCATGTCCACATTACCTCTGAGCAAGTATGTCGGTCTCCTTTCGACCTATTATCTGTACCCACAACCGGAGTACGACAAGGATAATAGGTCCACAAATGTCCGCTGTTGACCACGAATATCCCCCGTGAAACCTTCCCTGCCATGTCCTCACTACCTCTGAGCAGGAAGGTTCCACGGTAAAACCCTCATGCCTGCCATGTCCTCATGACCTCTGAGCAAATATGTTGGTTTTCCTTTCACCCTATTATCTGTATCCCAAACCAGGGTACGCCAAGGATAATAGGTCCACAAATATTCCTTTGCTAAAGCTTCTTAGCATAAATCCACTACCCCACCATGCCCCGGGAGCCCAGCTGCTCTACGGTATTCCTTTTTTTTGTTAAGCATCGAGAACATCCATGACCACTTTGCCACGGCTGTTCCGGACATCCTGTCCAAACTTGTTATCCGTACCTAAAACCAAGGTACGCCTAGGATAACAGGTCCACAAATAAATCCCCCAGCAAGTCCAAATTCCACAGATGCCACAAGTACAAGAAAGAGATGATGAGTTGAAACAGGCTCATTTATTCAAAATTCAACGTACTACATTATTTGGGGATCACACCCCTTACAAAAAAAAGAGAAGAAAAGAAAGCAAAAGAAAACAGACGGCTGATCACTGCTCTGGGGCACATAACGCCCTGAGACGGTCTGTCAGAAAAGCAACCGACCGCTCAAACCTCTGGGAGGCTCGACGCTCTGCCTCGTGGGTCAGCACTGCCTCATCCTCCAGATGAGCGTGAGCCTGCCAGTTATCCTCAAATTTCTTAAAGGCCCGCTCCAGGTTATCGGAAGATCGAGAAATCTTCTCGGCCTCCCGAACGATCGACTCCTGCTCCGCCTGAGCAGCCTCCAGCTCTGACTCTAAGAAGGCCAGTTGCCTCTGGAGCCCAAGAATCTGCTCCTTCGTATCAGCAATTCCACGAGAAGCAGACTCTTCCCGAGCACGGCAAGCCTGACTCCTGCGACCCAGCTGGTCATACGAAGCGGAGAACTTATCAAGGTCCCCCCGTACAACTGGCCCAGTTGTATCGCGGGCTAGCTTAATCCGATCCCGAGCAACAATGAGGAAGCCCCGCTCCCGCTCGATTGCAGCAGGCAAGCCCGCCTGTCGTATCGCCAGTAGCTGGGTCACAAGCTGATCAACTTCCGTCAGCTTAGGCTCCAGCAGTGCGGCCAATCCCACCCCGCTAGGAAGGGACTTCAGGGTTGTAATTTGACCCCGAGTGCACCGAAGAGATAGAGAAAATGGGGTCCCCCGCCCTATGGCAGCGTCTACGCCCCTATTCAAATAACGATAGAAGCTGTCTACCACGTCCTGCGTCGCCTCGTTCAGAGTCTCCGTGGAGGCCGGTGTCAACGGAAGCGTGGCTGGCAGCACCGAAGAAGACGCAACAGAATCTGCCGCTCCTGCTACGAGAGAAACCAGCTCCGCACGAAAGAACGCTTGAACAGCGGCCAACTCCTCTTCGGCAGCCTGCAAAACTTGAAAACTCGGCAGGGTCGAGAGGTCGGCCTCCGGAGCCGTATAATCTGCAGAGGATGAGGCGGAGACCATCGCCAAACCCATTCCCATCGGCCCAGAGCTGGCAGGAGGCTCCTCGACGTGAGACGGCAAAGGAGAGGAAATGCTCCTTCCTCTCGTATCACGGCAGACCGAACCTTCCCCAAGAACATCTACGACGGGAAGTAAAGGGTCAGGACCTGCAGGGCCAAGGCAACCATGAATCGATTTGACCCGGAGGATATGTTGATAGAGCAAATAAGCCCCCTCACTAGTCAATATCTAGCTTATCTTACCAGTTGAGGAGTGTGGAGGCCGAGGTTCGCTTACAGCCACCGCAGCCTCTTCACCAACAGTTCCCGAGTCAGGTATAACAGACTCCTCCCCCCTTGCGTCCTCGGGAGGGGATGCACCGAGATCAACGGCACCTTGTTGAAGATCAGCAGTCTCGGAGACGGGTCCGAGGGAACCTTCGTCACCCCGGGCCGAGACCTCAGCAACCTCGGAGCTTCCAGCCGCCGCTGAGAGAGCCCCCGCAGAAAGGACTGCAGCACACATGTCACTAATCAGAGCAGCAAGGGCCGGATCAGCTTCAGGGGTGGTAGACGATTCAGGAGAGGTCGGCTCATTGACGTCTACAAAGAAAAGTGATTAAGTCATATCCCCAAGAGAAAAGAAAACTACAACAAAGAGATGGCTATGACTTGGTCTTACCTCCAGAATAGCGTCTGTATCTTCACCCTTCTCGGTGATAAGTAATCCACGAGACCTAACAGCGGCTCTCTTAACGGAAAAGGTCGCTCTACTGTCAGAAGACTCGGGTCTGACCTGTTTACGCGAGGGACCAGATACGGCTGAAAGTTGTTCTTCTATCATTACTCCCTTTTGCGTAGTAAACAACAGATCCTCCGCCGGTTCGTCGGGTGTGGGAAGCGGTTGATCCGCTACTTCTTCACCCCCACCAGAGAGGGAACCTTCGCTGTCATCATCATCCTCGTCTTCAGCCGACTCGGAAGGTTCTGATTCAGGGAGGGGGACCTGGAGCGCCAGTTGCTTTCTAACCTTAGCCCCTTTGGGCTTCTCCTCTAAACCGGTACCTACGATAAAACTGGTACTCAGATCAAAGTTAACAGGAGGCTTGTTCGCCATAACGTGATATAAAGCAGCCACGTACAAAATTTTCTTCGGCGCCTTAGCATCGGGAATTGAGAAGCTGGCCCGAGAATGATAAGCGTCGTAATAATTCCACGCTCGGACGCCGTCAAGAATGCTGCCTTCAAAACCCAAACAAGGGTTGGGACAATCAAGGAACAACTGGCTATAACCAAACTGGCGGGAAAACCTGCTAGGTAGGTAAGGCTCCAAGTATACATTATCTCGGTTGCGATAAACCAGATGCGCGGGGCGGATATTGCGCAACCAAGCAAGCATATCCGGAGATAGAAAATGAGAAGGTCCAGTACCATCAAGGTATACCTTCCTCACTTCCTCATCAAAAAAAGGAGGAACAGACACAAAGAGGTCACACCCATCCACTGTCGCCAGCGCCCTCCGACAAGCTGGCATAGTGTTGTATTCCCAAGACCGGTGATGGCATTTGAAGAGGAAAGCATCTTCGGCTGTAGCATCTTCCGCTATCCCAGGTCCCAGCAAAGACTTGTAGTGCATCGCCAACCACCCCATCAGGTAGTGGAAAGGCAGTTCTACGCGCTCAAAATCCAAAGTCTTCTTGCGAGCAATAACCTTGGACGAGAATGTCCGCAGACCATGGTGTATGCTGCACACCATAGCAGAAAGAAGGGTCAATCTAACTCCGAATACTAGTTTAACGGCAGGGAGGATGAAATGACGACCAATCCTCTCGATAAAACCCGCTCCTCCCGAGACTACGCAGTTCCGTAGCCATATCATCAAAAATCCAGCCAGAAGTGCCTTCTCCGACATCTGTATGGTCCCGTAGTAAAAATAACTAAGAGGGTCAACTTGACTCCCGAATATATCGCTCTTGGATCGCGACTTCTTGACACTTGACATCAGATCCCTTACCTCTGTATGCGTTCGAGGGGCTCGGGGAGTAATTTCGCCAGAAGGATCAACTCTAAAAAGATAATTAATCCAGGATGTGGTATGGGGAGCGGTCCCCTCGGAGCTATCTGTCGTTTTTATAGCCATCTGATGACAAGCACTATGGTGGCACAACAACTCCCGATACACCACAACCGAACCCGGGAGTTGCCTGTCCAAGGCCTCGAACTCCTCATTCGATGGGGTATACACCTCGAAAGGCTCATTCCCCCATGGAAGTTTAGAGACAGTATACATCTCGTGAAGAGCAAGCCCCAGCTCCCCTACTGGTGCAAAGAATGTCCCCGTTCGCCGGCTATACATCTCCAAGAGCGCTACGAAAAGTGGTTTATTAATGGAAAGCCCGTGACAAGTGCCCCGAATGGCATGGTAAAGCTCCACCTCCCGCAAGAATGTTCCATAGGTCTGCAAAACCCAAGTAGTCAACTGGGCCCACGCAGAGGTAGGGTTTATCCAGTTCGGCAGTGCCAGCCTACCAACAGGATAAGACTTCTTGCGAACGAGCCGATTCAGGAAAGTATCAGCTTGAGTAAGTGTGAAGTTGCGACCGTATACATTCATGAAAGAGCCCGGGGCCAGACCTATCATATACCGGAGGATGGAATCCTTACCCGCATACGCTGACCGCATGTTTAGATTATAATGGATGTTGCCCATCAACATCCCTGATTGGGTAGGAGTTAAGTTACACACCATCTTCCTGTCCAGCAACACCATATTGAACCATGACAAAGGATAATGACGTTCCATGAGAGGAATATGGATTGCCACCCCATCCAAAGAGAAATCCCAGTTCTCGGTAATCTCTAAAACTCGAGGATTCTTGATGATTAAAGCATCTCCAAAAAGGAACAAAGGCTTCAGGTATTTCCCATCCAGCTTCCCAGTATTCATCATGGAACAGAGGTAATGGAGGGTCTGATTCTCAATGGCCTTTAACCTCTCCGAAGGCTCATCAGTAGGGAATTGATTCAACACATGCTTAATTAAGTCATCAAAACGTACGCCCAGGACGAATTGATTTGAACCCACTATAAGCTCCCCAGCAGGATTTACGGGCAGACTCACTGAAGAAAGACAAAAGAAACAAGGTTAGAAGATAGTCAAAGAAAACAGAAGCATTGGAAAGATCATTTGAGTCTATGCGGCTCGGGTCGTCACAGTCACATGCGGCTCAGTATTAGATACGTCCATGCGGTTCCGAGTTAGTCGAGTCCGTGCAACTCAAATTCAGATGAGCTTATAGACCCATGCGGTTCAAATTAAGCATGCCTACGAAACCAGACCCATGCGAGCTGACGCGGATACAAGAAAGCGAGCCTATACGGTTCGAAAGTGAGCGACGCTTATGCGACCCAAATCGAAAATGCATATACGGCTCAGATCGAGTATAAACAAGCTCATGCGACCCCAATGGGGGAAGTGCTTATGCGGTCACATCGATAAGCCTCGTACATGCGGCTTGTGCATAAAGTATGCAGCAGAGCCATTGCAATAGTTAGGGTTTTCAAAACGAATCCTACCAGGAATAGGCGGGTGGACGTCGGGGTGAAAAGTAGGCACGTCAGCCGGTGGAGGAGCCGCCATGTTCGTCGCCGCAGTCGATGAAGACGCGGCCTTCTTGCCCTTCGCAGCCGCAGAGGATGATGGGGCCTTCTTGCCCGCAGCAGCAGCAGCCTTCTTGGGAGCTATTGTCGATCGATGAAGGGAGAAGACGAAGAGCAAAGTCTGCAACAGGAGATTTGAGCAAAGAAAGAAGGTAAAGAAACCCAAGGGGATTAAAAGACTCTTATTTATAGGCGAAAGAAACCCATAAAACGAACAAACGTCTCGGATTACGCGCCGCTTCAAAAAATAAAGGCAAAAATGCTTCGGTCAAGACATAACCGACCCTTGGGACCCTCTCCCAAAAGACGGCGTTAAATCAAAACGAATCAAGAGCATTTAATGAAGATTTGCACACGTAGTCAGGACACGTGGCAAAAAGCCTATGCGGACAGATGAATCTATGCGGCTGGGACACTTATGCGACATGAACGGTTACCATGCTTCTTATTCAAAGTGTTTCAATTTTGCAAATTGAAAACTTTGAAGGGGGTCCTGTAGAAGCATGGAAAATATCAGAATAATGGTCCATGCGGCTCCGGATACGAAGCCTATGCGGCTCATATGGGGGCTGTCTTATACAGTTCAAAGGAAGACTCTCTGTCTCATGCGGCTCGAGAGTGTATGCGGTTCAGCAGAAATATGCGGCTCGATCCATGCCACGTGTCCCCCTGAGATCCTTCCCTACAGCTGGCCCTTTGAATAGTGGCCTCATTTAATGCTCTGACACGATTTGACGACTGTGGCGGCTCTGGCATAAAGTGTCATAATGACTCTGCCATAATGACAGACTCTTCGGGAAAAGAAGAAGATCTCTGACCCGATCCGTCAGAAATCCTAGGTAGCCACGTAGCAAATCTCATACGGCTTAAATAGAGAACAGCTTCATGCGGCTCACGGAGAAGTCATCCTATATGACTAGAAGAAATCAGCCATATGCGGCCCACTGAGAGCTCAGCCCCTGCGGCTCAATACAATGCTAACTCATGCGGCTCGCAAAGACTATGCATATGCGGCTCATTGAGAGTTCGTTCCCTGCGGTCCGATGAAGCATTGGCCTATGCGGCTCACGAAGAGTATCTCCCTGCGGTTCAAGTGTTGCCCATCCTATGCGGCTCTGGCAGGACCCACAATCAAAACACGTGGCATCGGATCAATCGACGATTTAACCGAATCTCAACAAATATATCTGATATCATCATCATAATTACTGAGATCAAGGCATATCATTTATCATCAAGCCAATGGGACACGTGGCGAGCAATCGGGCATTGGTATAATCAATCATGAAGATTTAAAGCAATCAATATTAATTGCTCACAAGATTCGGTGCTATCCTCATTAATGGTCGAGATTCATTGTAATCAGGACCAAGGGTTCAGATAGATTGAAGGAGCGCCGACATTCCAAAACAATGATCATTAGCAAACCCTAATGATCATACCTCACTCTTATAAATAGCCAGCATTATTTCTTTGCACAGGACGGGCAACAAAAGAATAAAAAAATATACAGAGTCAGAGAAAGAATACACAGAGAGAGAGAGAGAGAGAAGCCAAGAGAGCAACAGAGGAGCAAAAAGAGCACTTCTTCGTCAACGCCAACCATCTTTTCACAAGGAGCCAAGGCTGCATACCGATCGTCCAAGGAGTAAGGCAGGGCTGCCGTCGCCTTCCCGAGCCTCTATCGTCACCTCCCAGAATCTAAAATAAACAATTGTACTTAGATTGTTGTACCTAGATTTTCATCCCTAGGCTTTCTTTGTACAAGCGAATTTGTATTGTGAGTCTAAGTTCAGTCCTCCGATAATTGTTCTGTACTTTTACAATCAATGGCAAACACTAGGAGTACTTGATCTTCAGCATTAGATTCACTGCTGTCTGAGTCACCTTCAGCAGCTTTTCTTTGCTGAGCCTTGAAAGCGATCGTCTTCTCCTTTGGTGCAGGCTCTTCAAAATCTTGTAGCTCCAGTTCATGAGTGAGTAGCTTACCCATGAGTACTTCGAGGGACATAGTTATGAGGTCGTTCCCTTCAATGATTGCAGTAGCCTTTGGAATCCAGTTCTTGGTAAGTGCTCGCAGGAGTTTGCGAATCTTTTCATGGTTACTGTATTCTTTGCCTAGGGAGGAAAAAGGATTTACAATATCCAAGAATCTTTCGAACATCTGAGTAACTGTTTTGTTGGGCTTCATTTTGAACACCTCATACTCTTGATTAAGTCTGCTGACTTTTGATTCTTTGACTTGAGTCGTGCCTTTATGTGTGACTTCAAGTAGCTTCCATACTTCATTAGCCATTGTACAGATAGACACCCTATTAAATTCGGTTATGTCTAAAGCATAAAATAGAGCATTAATAGCACATGCGTCAAGACTGGCCTTTTTTTTCCTCCTCTGTATATCTGCTATGGGATTTTTCAACTAAAACTCCATCAACATTTATACGAGGTGGCTTTTGATAGCCATCAATAACAATAGACCATAAATCAAAGTCAAGAGATTTCAAGAAGAAACTCATCCGTATTTTCCAATAGGTATAGTTCGTACCATCAAACAGTACAGGTCTGTTTGTGGCCTGGCCTTCACTTGTGAATTTCACAGTTGCCATGTGTTGTGCTGTAATCTATATAACAATTAATTAAATGAATAAATAATTGCAATATTACCTTGCTTTACCTGTAACACCCGCTCTGATACCAATTGTAGGAACGAAATCGTAAAGTACAATACTCTAGAGGGAGGGTGAATAGAGTTGGCAGCAGAATATTGCTAATTAAAAAATATTAGCAGCAAGATCACAGAATAATAATCACAACTAAGTAAAGTAAAGGCAGAGATAAGAATACAAACGCAAAGACGGCGATGTATACTGGTTTTCCTCTGTTGAGGACTAATCCAGTCGGTAGAACTCTTGCTACCAGTTGAATCCACTATTGGCAAAACCGCAAGTTTTCTTACGAAGTCCTTGCAACTTCTACAACGCAAGCTTTGATACGAAGAACTCGTCCAACTTCAAATGTGAAGAGGTATTCTTCCATCAATCATTCTGATTACAATCTCTCAGAAACTTCTAGAACGTACCGCACTGGCAAATCGACTAGAGGATTGTAATTGGCTTGGGATCTGAAATTTAAAGCTCAAGAAAACTCTTTGGAAGACTGAAAGCTTTAGATAGAGAGAAGATTGAAAGTGAATGAGTGAATTGAAATGATCGAAATCCTTCTCTATTTATAGGAATTCCAAAGACAGAATTCTGGCAGAACTCGATGAAGAAATCTCGGTCAAATCCGTAACTGCAGGAGGACCAAGTTCAGAAGAATTCAAAAATCAAACGACCACCAACCGAACTCTGGCCGAACTCTGGCCGAGTTCTGTCAGGGTTAGGTTAGGTTTTAAAAATTAGTTTTTGATAATTTTTGAAAACCTTTTTGAAAACCTTTTTAAAGCTTTTGTTTAAATAAATGTTTTTTAAAACAAAGGACATTTTAAAAGACATTTTGAAAACATTTTGGAATAGCCTATTTGCCAGTACGACTCGGTGTACAACGTATTCCTAGACTCAATAAAATGAAAAATACATTGCTCAAATAAATACAGACTCGAACAGGAAAACATCACTTCGGTCTTGAACTGTGTAGATAGATGTTCTTGATCATGTCCAAGAGTCCGATACATCCTGACTAGCTTCACATATCGAGACAGAGTTTGATCAATTATTAAAATTAGGTTGACCATATGACCAATGGACCAACACTGGAGTGACCAGAGTATAACTTCAGCAGTACTTGCAAGTACATAACTCAACAATCTGGGAGATTTAGAGTCAGAATGTAAGTTCAGCAGTATCAGAGGGTACATAACTCAACAATCTGAGAGATTCGGAGTCAGAGTATCAGTTCAGCTGTACCAGCAGGTACATAACTCAATAATCTGGGATTTAGAGGATGTCGTTTGAGACATAATACCTCTTCAAGAACTTGTCGTTGATGGGCAACATGAGCAAGTCTCTATTTTGTTTTTCGAGGTGGTAAGCACCATTGGAGAATACAGCTTCGATGACAAGTGGGCCTTCCCACTTTGGCTGAAATTTGCCAGCGGTTTTATGAGTCATAACCATCGGCCTTCGAACTTCCAAAAGAGATCACCCACTTGGAATGTTCTGATTTTAACTTTCTTGTCGAAAGCCCCCAAGATATGTGCTTGGTACAGCTCGATTCGTTGTTGAGCTAACAGACGCTTCTCGTCTAGAGCCTCCAACTCTTATAACCAGCGGTGGTGATTATCCTCCGTTGTCAGTCGATAGGTAAGGACGACACGGAGCGAGGGGATTTGAGTCTCTAGTTGGAGAACTGCCTCACTCTCATATACCAGAGAGAATGGTGTATTCCCAGTGGTCGTCCGTACTGTAATACGATACGCCCATAAGCATTCGCCAAGCTTCTCATTCCATTCGTATTTCTTGGAAGAAATAAACTTCTTGAGCAGCTTGATTATAGTTTTATTGAATGCTTCTGCCAACCCATTCGCTGACGGATTATACGGTATTGAAGCAACATTCTGGATTCGGTGTTTATCGCAGAATCGATAGAAGGCGTGGCTTGCGAACTGCGGACCATAATCGTGGATGATCCTTCGCGGCAGTCCATAGCGGTAGATTACGTGATGCTTGAGGAAGCTGATCACGTTTGATGTCTTCACTTCTGTAAGCGGAACAGCTTCTGCCCATTTGGAGAAGTAATCTGTGATTACGAGTATGAAGCGGTGTCCTCTGGATGAAGGTAGAGTGATTGGGCCAATGATGTCCATTCTCCATGTTTGAAATGGCTAGGATGCTACCGTCGGATATAGAAACTCGGATGGCTGGTAGATGAAATCTATATGGACTTGACAGGCTTTACACTTTCGTGCATAGTCTATTGCATCTGCAACCATCGTGGGCCAGTAATAGCCTATTCGGCGAAGGCGGTCTTCGAATTTTAGGCCAGGTTGATAGGCACCACAGACGTCGTCGTGAGTTTCGCGTACAGCTTCCTTGGCTTCTGTATTTAACCGACATCGAAGCAGTAATCCATCATATGATCACCGATACAGCATTTTTGTCTCTGTATTGTAAAAGAATCTGAGGGAACATCTTCTGATAGAAGTGGCTTCCTTCGGATTCTCTGGCAGGATGTCGTAGACTACAAAGTCGATGAATGGTTGTCTCCAGTATGGTGCTTCATCGACTGTCAAAGCGGAGTAACTCTCAACACATTGAACATTAATCTTGGGACAGACCAATTCACGGCCTATTATGTCAACCAGATGATGAGCCTGATTCGGTACTGCTAGGGAAGCGGCCAGGCCTGCTAGGGCATCGACTTCATTATTCTGGAGTCTGGAAACATATTCTATGAAGAACCCTTCCAAGGATGAGATGGTGTCGATCGCTATTTGGTAATAAGGGATCATATCTTCATGGCGACCTTTATATGAACCCTGGATCTGGTTGACGATTAACTGTGAATCATCGTATGCTACCAGATACTCTACCCTCAGTGTGACGCGAACATCTTTGGAGAGTCTCAGGAGCTCGTATAGCGATAATTTGGCCGGTGTGTTGGCCAATTATGCCAAGATATCAAAGTTGTAGGGCCTCTCCTGCCCATGAGGCATCTCTCTTCGGAGCAGTTTGTCAAATCGAGTCTCCTTCGACCTAGGCTTGTCGGTCGTCGAAGGCTGAGAAGGTCCTGGAGCATCAGCAGCTGCCGGCTGATGATCTTCAGCCGAGTTACCCGATGGAGGTTGAGTTTGTGCGCCGGATTGGGTAACAACTGTAGTAGCTTCTTCGACCTTTGTCGAGATTGTGCGACATGATTTAACTTTTCCACTCTTATTCTTGCTGGTGGAGGGTAGTGCGGACAGAGTCACTTCAGGTACCAGGTCTGGATGGACCCACATGACCTCCCCTCGTAATGTGGTAAGGGGTACTAGACCAGCAGCCTGGTCTCGAGGAGGTGGAAGGTTAGCGACCTCCATCTTTGCTCTGGGGACATGTACTACTCCATCTTGAGTCTTTGTCAGAGGGAAGCTGCCGAATTGTACTGACACCATATTGGATGCTACGGTCACCTCTTCGAAATCAATGGCCAAGGCCTTAGAATTGATAAGATGCTGGATGTATCACTTCAGTTGGTAGCAGTCTTGTGTAACATGGTGGACATAGCGATGGTAGTGGTAGTACTTGGGGCTCTCCATCTCTGCAGGATGAGGTTCACGTCTTGGAGGAGGGAGCTAAATTCGACCTCCTTGTATGAGCATGTCCAAGATGGACTTGACATGGCCGTCCTCAAAGGAGTAGGTCATCTGAGGCCACTGCTTCTCTGCCGGCTTCAGTTCAGGCTTCGGAGCTGTGTCGATCACCATAGCCTGTTTGTCCTTGTTGTCTCGATTGTTGGAGGGGTTACCACCATTGTTGCTGTTGGTGTTAGGGCGTTTACCCTTGTCCTCTCCTTCCGAGACGTGCAATTCCAGTTGGCGAGCTTTCTTCAACTTGTCTTCTGCGCTAGTGGCGCTGATAATGAAAGTTTCTGTCATGCCCCAGAACCAGAATACTGGAGAGCGGGGGCAGACATAGCCAACTACGTATATTGAAATAGAAACCACCTCGATATACGGTCACGGCTGTCTAGAAAATATGAGGGTTTACTACAAGCCAACAGTCTCTTATGGTCATGTACAAGCCTAGTGTCTCAATCCCAAGCAATAAGTAAGGTCGCAAGATGTATAATCATTAAATATACAATAATAAGGCGTCCCAAATATCACATATTCAGCAGATCATAAAGCTAGTCATTACAAAATGTTAGGACTAGCAAGAGTTAAGTCATACATGATCAACCCTAGGATTTGTTAATCATGTCTACAGTTCGTAGGCGTACAGTAAGTAAAGTGCATCGAGCTAACAGGTGCTCGTCGGCTAAACGCCTCAAAAGAATAGTTTTACAATAGAGTGAGCGAAACAAAATAGAAAACCCACTCGTAGCCCGGGTTCCTTCTAGTCGCCACCATTGGGCTGGAAGCTTGGTAGATCCTCGGGAGCTGCTCCGAAATCTGGCCACACAAAACCAGCTGGGTCAACCCCAGAAAGAGCAAGTGCCACAAGGGGGCCACGAAATAAGAACAAAAGCCAGCAATCAGCACAAAATCTAATAGTAAAACTAAAATTTATGAAAACATGTCTGGAGGATATACGACAAGATAACCATGGAACTTTTCCGATAGCCAGGTTACAACCCGTAAACCAAACAAGGACCGGGGTTGTAACCCTTCATCTGAACAGAACTTGGTTTCCCACTATTTATCGGCAAGAAAATAATTTAAGAAATCAAGACAGGAAGCAATCTTGTACTGGATCAAGACATGGCTAAACTAGTTATACCTCATTCAATCAATCACGGCCAAGCAGATACTACGGCTTACTACTTTAACTAACTAGGGTTATCACAGGCCTAATTACTAACAAGATGCAGTGAGATTGTTCCACAACCACAAGCCCTGCAAACCATCCAGGTTACCCAGGTCAAAAATTAGGGGTTGAATTCAGGTGGGTACATCGTCCAGGAAATGCATGTACCCTTAGGTGACTTAGAGGGTGCAACACGCGACGGTGTGCTGGAAATGTGCCCTACTCGACAGCAGGCTACAGATCCCAAGAGCGCCCAGGTAACGGGATTGCCTGTAGCTGTGTCATCTCTTCATGACTACTGTGTTATTCTAGTTATTAACCTTAATCCATTTTAGTAGGTACTCCTGACCGTGGTACTCAGGAGTCCCCTCCTAGACATGATGTAAGACAGGACAAGTGGATTTAACAAGCAAGCAAGAAAGAACTACCCACGGTGTCAAGGCATGTCAAGTTAAGCTAGCCGTCGCAACAGCATCAAGATAAATCATGTCAGGGTACTTGTCAGGAGTGCGCCACGACGGGCCACTATCATGTCAGGTTGGTCATGTCAGGAGTGCACCACTACGGGTCACTGTCGTGTTATACTAGTTCCTTGTCATACCATGCCATGTACAATAGTCATTCCAAACATATTAAGTAAAATCAAGTTCATGACAAAAACTCCAAGAGCCAATGGGTTAAGCAAGGGGTTCAGGGGAGCAGCGTACGCACAAGGGCACATACGCAGGGGAGCAGCGTACGCACAAAAGCACGCACGCAGGAGAGCAGCGTACGCACAAAAGTTCGCACGCAGGAGAGCTAAAGTACACACGCAGGAGAGCTGCGTACACGAAAAGTCACGCACGTAGGAGAGCTGCGTACACGAAAAGTCACGCATACAGGAGAGCTGCGTACGCGAAAAGTCACGCACGCAGGAGAGCTGCGTATGCGAAAAGTCACGCACGCAGGAGAGCTGCGTACGCGAAAAGTCACGCACGCAGGGTCTGGGTACGCGTAAAAACACGGACACAGGGTCTGGGTACGCGTAAAAACATGCACGCAGGGTCTGGGTACGCGTAAAAACACGCACGCAGGGTCTGGGTCTTCTTCTCCATGGCTGAGAAGAAACTCCAATGGCTCCAAAACTTCAAAGCATCACAACTTGGCCACCCGAACTCCAAATCCAGATTTCCAAAGTTCCAACCAGGGTGGAATTGAACTCTCTTCCACAAGAAAATATTAAAACCCATAAAAATCCAACTTAAGTAGATCAAAACCATACAAAACCAAAAATAAAGAAAACTTAGATCTAGAACAATGGAGGCTCCAAATCACAAAATGCTAAATTATAATATTGATCACCATGTCCTAATCTAGCAAATGGACAAATAAAAGAGGGTTCTCATGTGGTGGCAAGGTGCACTTACCTATGGGTGGGTGTTGTGGAGAGGAAGGAGAAGAGAGTTGTGTAGAGGAAGGAGAAGAAGAAAATTAATGGAGGTTTATGAGGAGAGAGAAAAGGTTGGTGGAGTTTTAAAGAGGGTGGGATGTGGTGTGTTGAGGGTGGAGCATAGGCTAAGGTGTTCCAATACACATAAACCAAACCAAACCAAACCAAACCAATCCAATCCAATTAAAACTGAGTCATGACAAAACCAAGAATATGAGAAATACCGAAATTCCACAAGTTGAGAAAAAAAATAAAATACATGCCAAAATCCAGATACGAGTATAAATACGAAATACGGGAAATACGGGAAATGAGGGTGATAACTCTACCCACCTTGAAAGAATTTCGTCCTCGAAATTTAATCAAGGAGCTAGAGATTGTCACGACAAGTTACGCTAAGCACAGGCAAGTTACACTAAGCAGTTCAATCATACAATCATACAATGCAAGCAAGGAAGGAAAAACGTAAGGCATAAGAAAGACATTATACCTCACGAGTCAAACAGGTAGGGATATCGCGATCGAAGGTCGTCCTCATGCTCCCACGTTGACTCACCTAGAGAGTGATGACCCCAAACAACACGGACTAATTTAATAGTCTTGTTCTTGAGTATCTTCTCCTTCCGGTCCAATATAGACACGGACCTCTCCTCATACGAAAGGTTGGTACCAACAACCAATTTCGAATGGTCTAGGATGTGGCTCGGGTACGAAATATACCGTCGTAATTGGGACACATGGAATACATCATGCACCTCACTTAGCGATGGCGGAAGAGCGAGACGATAGGATACATCTCCTACTCGCTCTAGAATATCGAACGACCCTATATACCTAGGACTAAGCTTTCCCCGCACGCCGAAGCGAATGACGCCACGGTTAGGCGAGATCCTAAGGAATACATGGTCGCCGACAGCAAATTCTAAGGGACGCCGATGAGCATCGGCCCAATGGCGCTGGCGGTCCTGGGCAACTCGGAGGTGATCTCTGACCTTCCTGACTACTTCAACCGTCTGGGAAATCAATTCGGGTTCGAGCATCTGCCTTTCTCCGACATCGTCCTATGCTAGCGGGGATCTGCACTTCCTGCCATAAAGAGCCTCGAAAGGTGCCATCTGGATACTGGCCTGATAACTGTTGTTGTACGAGAATTCCACCAGGTGCAGATGATTCTCCCATGAACCACCGAAGTCAAGGGTACAGGATCTCAACATATCTTCAAGGGTCTGGATTGTGCGCTCTGATTGACCATCCATTTGTGGGTGATAAGCTGAGCTGAATTGAAGGTGAGTCCCCAAACTCTTCTGCAAGCTGCGCCAAAAGTGTGATATGAATCTTGAATCCCTGTCCGAGGTGATGCTGACTGGCACACCGTGAAGCCTGACAATCTGCCTGAGATACATCTCTGCTAACTGCGCCGTCGACTGTCCAACTCGGAATGGGAGAAAGTATGCCACCTTGGTAAGCCTGTCCACAATTACCCAAATAGCATCTCTGTCGGCCGAAGATCTGGGCAATCCGGTCACGAAATCTATGGTTATATGTTCCCATTTCCATTCTGGGATCGGTAAGGGTTGAAGAAGTCTAGCGGGCCTCTGATGTTCAGCTTTAACCTGTTGGCAAATCAAACACCGAGAGACAAACCGGGCTATCTCCCTCTTCATGCCATTCCACCAGAAATGCTGATGAATATTATGGTACATCATCGTACCACCCGAATGAATAGAATATTGTGAACTGTGGGCTTCTGCTATGACTTTCTGTCTGATATCTCCACTGGGTACACAAAGACGAGTGCCGTGTCGAAGTGTACCATCTTTATGGATACATAACTCTGGCCTTCTTCCTGATTCACACTCTGCTCTGAGTCGCTGGATCTTGGAATCTGTTGACTGCGCCACCCGAATTCTCTCAACTATGCTGGACTGAACCTGTAGGCTGGCCATCAATGCCATGCTGGTTGGAAGAACCACTTCAATTCCCATATTCTGAAGATCTGTCAATAATTCTAGTTGCGCCGTCAGGAAATAAACTCCGGCTCTCCTGCTCAATGCATCTGCTACAACGTTGGCCTTCCCGGGATGATACTGCAAATCCACATCATAGTCCATCAGTAGCTCGAGCCATCTTCTCTGCCGCAAGGTCCTTCTTGGTGAAAACATACTTCAGGCTCTTATGATCAGTAAAGATCTTCACTCTATCTCCGTACAAGTAGTGTCTCCACAACTTCAAAGCAAATACTACCGCCGCCAATTCCAAGTCATAGGTCAGGTAATTCTTCTCATGATCATGTAGTTGACGTGACACATAAGATATTACCTTCCCATGCTGCATCAAGACACACCCCAATCCTCTGCCTGAAGCATCGTAATAAACTGTGAATCCTCCAGTCCCATCTGGAAGGGTGAGAATTGGAGCCGTTATTAAACCTCGCTTTAACTTCTCAAATGATTCCTGACACTCTGCTGTCCAAACAAACGGCACATCCTTGCGGGTCAACTGGGTCATCGGCGCTGAAATCCTTGCGAAATCTGAAACGAACCGCCGGTAGTAGCCGACCAATCCAAGGAAGCTGCGAACCTCTGCCACTGAGCTGGGTACCGGCCATGACTCGATAGCCACAATCTTCTGGGGATCCACTTCCACTCCTCCTCGGGTAAAGATGTGACCCAAGTACGATATGCGATCGAACCAGAACTCGCATTTACTGAACTTGGCGTACAACTGATGCTCCCTAAGCGTCTGGAGAATGACTCTGAGATGCTGCTCATGCTCTACTTCACTCTTGCTGTAGACCAGGATGTCATCTAGGAACACGATCACAAATTGATCCAAGTAAGGCATGAAAATGCGATTCATGAGGTCCATGAATACAGCCGGCACATTGGTCGCTCCAAAGGGCATAACAAGGAATTCCCAATGTCCATACCTCGATCTGAATGCTGTCTTCGGGATGTCCTGCTCTCTGACTCTGATCTGGTGGTATCCCGACCGCAAGTCGATCTTCGAGAACACTGAAGCCCCTCTGAGCTAATCAAACAAGTCATCTATCCTCGGAAGAGGGTATCTGTTCTTGATTGTCACCGAATTCAAGGTACGATAATCAACACATAGCCTGGATGTACCATCCTTCTTTTTCACAAGAAGCATCGGGGCTCCCCAAGGCGATCCACTTGCACGGATGGATCCCTTGGTCCCCAGTTCTTCAATTATCTTGTATAAAATTTCCAACTCTGAAGGCGCCATCCTGTAGACTCGCTCTGATACTGGTGCTGTCCCAAGAATTATGTCTATAGTGAACTCAATCTCCCGTTCCGGCGGCATCCCTGGAAGCTCCTCTGGAAAGACATCTGGAAACTCTTCAACTATCTGGGGTAACTGCACTGCTGCTACTGCCATCCACAATGCTGGAGAAGATGGCTCCACTGCGCCTCTGGAAAACGAAAACTCTGGCTCGCCGAGGATACTAAAGACAACTCTGCCAATATGGCAGTCTATCCTAGCATACTGGTTCCTCAACCAATCCATGCCTAGGACTACATCATAGTCTGCCATAGGAAACTCTATGAATCTAGCGGGAAACTCCCTACCGCTAACTACGATACGACACGAGAAAAACACTCGATCTACTCCCACAAGGCCATTACCAGTAAGTATATTGAGCCTCACTGATAATGACTCGGGCTCCAATCCTATCTGTGTCGCGAATCGTGCAGACATAAATGAATGCGATGCACCAGAATCAAATAATACAGACGCTAGAGAGGAGTTGACGAGAATAGTACCTGCCACAACCTTACATGGTGCAACTTCTTCTTCCATAGCCATCATCATGGCCTGACCATGTCCTCTGGCTGCTGGTCCCCTCTGCTGGAAACCTCTCTGCCTATTCTGGGTCTGAGCTTGGGCTTGTGCATACTGCTAGGGGTGTTGTTGCTGGAATGCCTGAGACTGAGGCGGCAAGGACCTCGAAGACTGATACTGCTGCTGCTGAACTGGTGCTGGGGCCGGTCCTCTCACCGAAGAGCTAGAAGGGTTGGATGCTGATGAACCACCCCTATTCGGGCAAGCCGCTATCCTATTATCTGCTGCTCCACAAGCCAGGCACAATCCCTGCGCCCTGCGACAGTCTGCCACCATATGCCCTGGCTTCCCGCAATGAGAATATCCCATCGCGGAAGTCTGCTTCTGCTTCTGCTACTGCGGGTACATCGGGGTCGAATGCTGAACCGACGTTACTGAGGCCACCTGCCTCGGAGTTCTAATGGTCAATCCCCTAACTGCCGGGGCTGGAGCTGATGATTGGTGCATCTGACTGTGGGACTGCTTCCTACTTCCGGTCCTATCCACGATCCTCTGGGAGGTGTACTCATGCCTCCTAGCTGCTCTCAAGACTACATCGAACGTCTGGTGCTCGAACTGCTCAACCGCCAACAAGATCTCCAAATGCAGTCCCTGTTGGAACTGCTAGGCCCTATCAAACTCAATCGCCACCAAGGTGGGGGCAAACCTACTGAGTCTAGAAAACTTCGATGCATAACTGTCGACCGTTCTGCCTCCTTGCTTCAAGTTGGTAAATCTGGTCTGCAGGTCGTACCGAGCCACAGCATCGAAATACTTCGTCTGGAATCTCTCTCTAAATACTGTCCAAGCAATGGGTGCCACTAATTCCATGGCTTGCGCTGCCCACCAACTGCGAGCCAAGTCCAACAACTACAGGCGTACCACTACCACCTTCTCATTCTCGGGTGTCCTAGCTGCTTCCAGAATCACCTCGGTATCCTGAAGCCATGCATCTGCGGCAATCGCATCCTCGCTGCCGTCGAAGAAAGGAGGGTTCAAGCGCTTGAAGCTGTTTGCCGCCTGGTTCCCTGGATGTTCGCCTCGGGTCAAAATATCTTGAACTGTCTGGTTCAGGGCGTCGCTTCGACGATCCTGGGAAGCTATCAAGGTTCTGATGAGGCCTACTAAGGTACCATCATCCGGCTCTGCAGGCTGGACGGGCCGAACTGGTGACTCTCCTCCAGTAGGTATCACTCTGGAGACGACTCCGGAATGCTGGGCTTGATCTCCAGGTTGCTGCTGGTCCACGGGAGGTGCTCCTCCTTGCAGATCGGCAGGGTCAGGTACAGTGCCGCTGAGAAAGGCTACACAGGGAAACAATAAGGAAGGACCAGGACAGATCAACGATACAAGCATGTAATCAGGGCAAGAATTTCAGGGATTTGAAAATACGGGCGGAGATCAAGGGCGAATACTGATTGAGACATCTATTCGGTAAACCCTCACATTTTTTGATTGACAAAGCCTGTATAGGCCACCACTTAAACCGTGTCATGCCCCAGAACCAGAATACTGGAGAGCGGGGGCAGACATAGCCAACTACGTATATTAAAATGGAAACCACCTCAATATAACGGTCACGGCTGTCTAGAAAATATGAGGGTTTACTACAAGCCAACAGTCTCTTATGGTCATGTACAAGCCTAGTGTCTCAATCCCAAGCAAAAAGTAAGGTCGCAAGATGTATGATCATTAAATATAGGCTTAATTGCACTTTGCTACCCTCAACTATTCCGCCTTTTCAACTTGATACCATAAACTTTTTTTCGTAACAAATTGGTACCTCAACTATTATTTTTTTTCAACTTGATACCTAATTTTTCAAAAATTCCGAAAATGCCCTTCCCTCTTCCTTCCCTCCACCCCCTTCTCCACTCCGGCCACCTCCCCTGCTAGCTCTGGCCGCCCCACCCCCCCTGCTAGCTCCGCCCCCCCCCGCCCCCCACCCCCCCTGCTACCTTCGGCCACCCCCTGCCCCGCCTCCCGCCCTGCCCTCCCTCCCCAGTCCCCCTCCTCCCGTGCTGCCGCGGCCTAGGGGAGAGGCGGGGGCGAGCGGGCGGCCGGAGTGAGCAGAGGGGGGACGGGGGGGGGGGGGCGGAGCTAGCAGTGGAGGGGGGGGCCGGAGTGAGCAGGGGGGGCGGCGAAGCGTGCAGGGGGGGAGGGTTAGGGGTAGGGGTAGGGGCATTTTAGTCCAAAATAACATCTGGGTACCGAATTGTTATAAAAAATAGTTTAGGGTACAAAGTTGAAAAATGGTAATAGTTGAGGGTAGCAAAGTGCAATTAAGCCTTAAATATACAATAATAAGGCGTCCCAAATATCACATATTCAGCTGATCATGAAGCTAGTCATTACAAAATGTTAGGACTAGCAAGAGTTAAGTCATACATGATCAACCCTAGGATTTGTTAATCATGTTTACAGCCCGTAGGCAGACAGTAAGTAAAGTGCATCGAGCTAACAGGTGCTCGTCGGCTAAACGCCTCAAAAGAATAGTTTTACAATAGAGTGAGCGAAACAAAATAGAAAACCCACTCGTAGCCCGGGTTCCTTCTAGTCGCCACCATTGGGCTGGAAGCTTGGTAGATCCTCGGGAGCTGCTCCAAAATCTGGCCACACAAAACCAGCTGGGTCAACCCCAGAAAGTACAAGTGCCACAAGGGGGCCACGAAATAAGAACAAAAGCCAGCAATCAGCACAAAATCTAATAGTAAAACTAAAAATTATGAAAACATGTCAGGAGGATATACGATGAGATAACCATGGAACTATTCCGATAGCCAGGTTACAACCCGTAAACCAAACAAGGATCGGAGTTGTAACCCTTCATCTGAACAGAACTTGGTTTCCCACTATTTATCGGCAAGAAAATAATGTAAGAAATTTAGACAGGAAGAAATCTTGTACTGGATCAAGACATGGCTAAACTGGTTATACCTCATTCAATCAATCATGGCCAAGCAGATACTACGGCTTACTACTTTAACTAACTAGGGTTATCGCAGCCCTAATTACTAACAAGATGCAGTGAGATTGTTCCACAGCCACAAGCCCTGCAGACCATCCAGGTTACCCAGGTCAAAAATTAGGGGTTGAATTCAGGTGGGTACATCGTCCAGGAAATGCATGTACCCTTAGGTGACTTAGAGGGTGCAACACGCGACGGTGTGCTGAAAATGTGCCCAACTCGACGGCAGGCTACAGATCCCAAGAGCGCCCAGGTAACGGGATTGCTTGTAGCTGTGTCATCTCTTCATGACTACTGTGTTATTCTAGTTATTAACCTTAATCCATTTTAGTAGGTACTCCTGACCGTGGTACTCAAGAGTCCCCTCCTAGACATGATGCAAGACAAGACAAGTGGATTTAACAAGCAAGCAAGAAAGAACTACCCACGGTGTCAAGGCAGCTCAAATTAAGCTAGCCGTCGCAACAGCATCAAGATAAATCATGTCAGGGTACTTGTCAGGAGTGCGCCACGACGGGCCACTATACAGGGCTACAGAAAAGCCAAGCTTAAAGAAATAACACCAAAACTCTAAGAGCCAATGGGTTAAGCAAGGGGTTCAGGGGAGCAGCGTACGCACAAGGGCACATACGCAGGGGAGCAGCGTACGTACAAAAGCACGCACGCAGGTGAGCAGCGTACGCACAAAAGCACGCACGCAGGAGAGCTAAAGTACGCACGCAAGAGAGCTACGTACGCAAAAAGTCACGCACGCAGGAGAGCTGCGTACACGAAAAGTTACGCATGCAGGAGAGCTGCGTACGCGAAAAGTCATGCACGCAGGAGAGCTACGTACGTAAAAAGTCATGCACGCAGGAGAGCTGCGTATGCAAAAAGTCACGCACGCAGGAGAGCTGCGTACTCGAAAAGTCATGCACGCAGGGTCTGGGTACGCGTAAAATCACGCACGCAGGGTCTAGGTACGCGTAAAAACACGCACGCAGGGTCTGGGTACGCGTAAAAACACGCACGCATGGTCTGGGTCTTCTTCTCCATGGCTGAGAAGAAGCTCCAATGGCTCCAAAACTTCAAAGCATCACAACTTGGCCATCCGAACTCCAAATCCAGATTTCCAAAGTTCCAACCAGGGTGGAATTGAACTCTCTTCCACAAGGAAACATCAAAACCCATAAAAATCCAACTTAAGTAGATCAAAACCATGTAAAACTGAAAATAAGAGAAACTTAGATCTAGAACAATGGAGGCTCCAAATCATAAAATGCTAAGTTCTAATGTTGATCAGCATGTCCTAATCTAGCAAATGGACAAATAAAAGAGGGTTCTCATGTGGTGGCAAGGTGCACTGGCCTATGGGTGGGTGTTGTGGAGAGGAAGGAGAAGAGAGTTGTGTAGAGGAAGGAGAAGAAGAAAATTAATGGAGGTTTATGAGGAGAAAGAAAAGGTTGGTGGAGTTTTAAAGAGGGTGGGATGTGGTGTGTTGAGGGTGGAGCATAGGCTAAGGTGTTCCAATACACATAAACCAAACCAAACCAAGCCAATACAATCCAATTAAAACCGAGTCATGACAAAAACCAAAAATACGAAAAATACCAAAATTCCACAAGTTGAGAAAAAAATAAAATACATGCCAAAATCCAGATACGAGTATAAATACGAAATACGGGAAATGAGGGTGACAGTTTCCAATCCTTAAACTGACTTTCGCCCATCCAGAGGCTGATTGTGGGGAGCAGCCTCTTTTGGCAAATTTCAATTAAGGAGGAATTAGGGTTACCGGAAGGCAACTTCATCGCGGTTTGACAAAACCGCTCGATATAGTTCCTTGTCAGCTTCATTTCCTGTAATACCTGTAGTTCGTATTACGTATTTCTGGAATACGTGTACGTATTTATTCTTGTATTGCATGATTCCTTGTTTAGTTTTCTTCATGGCTTGGCTTGGTTTATTCTTGGCCCGGGTTGGCTTGGTTCGGTTGGGGTTATTTTGGTTCATCATGAACCATGGATGAACCCCCTACCTACCACCACCTTTGATATTTATTGCCATTTTTTCTTTCTCTCTCTTTATTACTCATCTTCTTCTTCCCCATTACTTCCTTACCTACCAAAGAGAGGGAGAGAGAGGTCTAGGCAAGTGCAACTTGCTTCCACAAGAGAGCTTATTTTTATTGTTCCATTAGCTTTTCCCCATGTTTCTAAGACACTTTAGAACTTGTCATTTTCCGTTTTGAAGCTTTAATTTTCGTACATCTAGAATTTAGTTATTTTCGGATTTTGGTGTTTTTGATCTATCAAACTTTTTTGTTTTCAAGTTTTGATGGTTTCATGTTGTAGAGAGTTTTATTCTACCCAATTTGACCTTTGAAAAGTTGGATTTGTACTTATTTTGACCAAGTTAAAGATTTTTGAAGCTTTGGGTTCAAACCATGGAGTTCTTGTTGATTTGGAGAAGACAGTGAGCAGTGCGCGGGCTTCTTAGCTTGCGTCACTGAGTTGTGTGCGCTCTTTAGCACAGCACAGTCTGAACCCCATACGCTGCCTTTTGGGAGCGTATGTCTTGCATACGCTCACTTGGGTGACAAGGAGTCGTATGGACCCCATACGCTGCCTTTTGGGAGCGTATGTCTTGCATACCCTCACTTGGGTGACAAGGAGTCGTATGGACCCCATACGCTGCCTTTTGGGAGCGTATGTCTTGCATACGCTCACTTGGGTGACAAGGAGTCGTATGGACCCCATACGCTGCCTTTTGGAAGCATATGTCTTGCATACGCTATCTTGAGCGTAGCCTGGCCTGAGCGTAGTCTGACCTAAGCGTAGCCTGATTACCCTAGATCTTTTATAGCCTTGTATATTGATATTTTATTAGATGTTTAACGTCTATTTATATCCTTACGCCCTTTTTTCCTGAACTTGATAATCACGAATTTACTTGATATGTTTGGAATTGATAATTGAGCATGACATGATAGTGACCCGTAGTGGTACACTCCTGACATAATAACCTGACATGACCTGATAGTGGCCCGTCGTGGCGCACTCCTGACAAGTACACTTGGCATGATAACCTGACATGATTATCTCGAATAGCTGTTGCGACGGCTACCTGACATGACATGACCTGTATCATTAATCTGGATACCGTGGGCGATTGTGCTTGTATAAATAAACCAGTCCTGTCTTGCATCATGTCTAGGAGGGGACTCCTGAGTACCATGCCTTAGGATTTGTAGCCTGCCGTTACCTGGGCACGCCTTAGGATTTGTAGCCTGCCGTCGAGTAGGGCACATTTCCAGCACACTGTCATGTGTTGCACCCTTCAAGCTACCTAAGGGTACATTCATTTCCTGGACGATGTACCCACCTGAATTCAACTCTAATCTTTTAACCTGGGTAACCTGGATGGTCTGCAGGGCTTGTGGCTGTGGAGTAATCTCACTGCATCTTGCTAGTAATTAGGCCTGTGATAACCCTAGTTAGTTAAAGTATCAAGCCGTAATTCTTGCTTGGCCGTGAAGTGATTGGATGGAGTCTAACCTGTCTAGTCTTGCCCTGATCCTGTTCCAGATTACTGCATGACCAGAATGCTTGTATTTATTTTATCGATAAATGGTGAGAATTCCAAGTTCTGTTCAGACGAAGGGTTACAACCCCGGTCCTTGTTTGGTTTACGGGTTGTAACCTGGTTATCTGAATAGTTCCATGGTTATCTCGTCGTATATCATCCTAGTGTATTTTCTTTATTTCAAGTTCTTACTTTTATTTATATCTTGTGCTGATTGCTGGTTTTAGTTCTTAAGTGAAGCCTCCTTTGTGGCACTTGCTCTTTCTGGGGTCTGACCCAGCTGGTTTTGTGTGGCCAGATTTTGGAGCAGCTCCAGAGGATCTACCGACCTTCCAGCCAGATGGTGGCCACTAGACGGAACCCTGGCAACAAGTAGGTTATTTTTGGCTCTTCCACTCTATTGTAAAAATATTCTTTTGAGACGTTTAGCCGACGAGCACCTGTTTAGCTCGCTTGCACTTACTTACTGTCTGCCTACGGGCTGTAACATGATTAACAGATCCTAGGGTTGATCATGTATAACTAAACTCTTGCTAGTCCTGACATTTTGTAACGACTAGCTTCATGATCAACTGAATATGTATTGTTTGGGACGCCTTACTATTGTATATTTAATGATCATACATCTTGTGACTTTTACTTACTTGCTTGTGATTGAGACACTAGGCTTGTTCATGACCTTAAGAGACTGCTGGCCTGTAGTTAAACCCTCATGTATCTACACAGCCGTGACCGTATAGCTAAATGAATTCCATTTCATATATGTAGCTGCCTATGTCTGCCCCCGCTCTCCAGTATTCTGGTTCTGGGGCGTGACATGGTTTAAGTGGTGGCCCATGCAGGTCTTGTAAATCAAGATATATGAGGGTTTACCGAATAGATGTCTCAATCAGTATTCGTCCTTGATCTCTGCTCGTATCTTCTGAATCCCTGGATTCTTGTCCTGATCATATGCTTGTATCGTTGATCTGTCATGGTCCTTCCTTATTGTTCCCTATGTCGTCTTCTTCAGCGGCATTGTTCGTGGTCCTACCGACCAGCAAGGCGGACCACCTCCCACGGACCAGCAGCAACCTGGAGATCAAGCCCAGCATTCCGGAGTAGCCTCCAGAGTCGTGCCTTCTGGCGAAGAGCCACCAGTCCAGCCAGTTCAACCTGTAGAACATGATGATGGTACTTTGGTAGGACTCGTCAGGACCTTGATAGCTTCCTAAGACCAGCGTGGAGATGCCTTGCACCAAGCAGTGACGGATGCCTTGACCCGGGGTGGTCATCAGGGTAACAGCACGGCCAACAGCTTCAAGTGCTTGAACCCTCCATTCTTCGACGGTAGTGAAGATGCTATCGCAGCAGATGCATGGCTTCAGGATACAGAGGTGATTCTAGAAGCAGCCAGGACCCTAGAGAACGAGAAGGTGGCCGTTGTACGTCTGCAGTTGTTAGATCTTGCCCGCAGTTGGTGGGCAGCGCAGGCCGTTGGATTAGCAGCACCCATTGCTTGGGCAGTATTCAGAGAGAGATTCCAGACTAAGTATTTTGATGCCGTGGCTCAGTATGATCTGCAGACGAGGTTTACCAATCTGAAGCAAGGAGACAGGACGGTCGACGGATATGCGGCCGAGTTTTCTAGACTCAGTCGGTTTGCTCCCACTTTGGTGGCAACCGAGTATGATAGAGCCCAGCGGTTCCAGCAGGGACTTCACCTGGAGATCTTATTGGCAGTTGAGCAGTTTGAGCATCAGACTTTCGATGCAGTCTTGAGAGCAGCCCGGAGGCATGAGTATACCTCCCAGAGGATTATGGATAGGGCCGAAGGTTGGAAGAGATCTCACGGCCAGATGAATCAGTCTTCAGCACCGGCCCCAGCAGCCAGGGCTTTGACTATTGGAGCTCCGAGGCGAGCGGCCTCAGTAACGTCAGTTCAGCATTCCACTCCGACGTACCCCCAGCAGCAGAAGCAGAAGCAATCTTCCGCAGTGGGTTGTTCTCATTGTGGGAAGCCAGGCCATGTGGTGATAGAATGTCGCAGGGCACAGGAATTGTGTCTGGCTTGTAGAGCACCAGACCATAGGGTTGGATCCTGCCCGAATAGGGGTGGTTCATCATCGTCCAACCTTTCTAGCTCTTCGGTGAGAGGACCAGCTCCGGTCCAGCAGCAGCAGTATCCATTGTCGAGGCCCTTGCCGCCTCAGTCCCAGATGTTCCAGCAGCAGAACACCCAGCAGCATGTTCAAGCCCAGGCCCAGAGTCATAATAGGCAGCGAGGATTTCAGCAGAGGGGACCAGCACCCCGAGGGTACGGTCAGGCTATGGTGATGACCGTGGAAGAAGGATTGGCACCAGGAGAGGTAGTGGCAGGTACTATTCTCGTCAACTCCTTTCCAGCTTCAGCTTTATTTGATTCTGGTGCATCGCATTCATTTATGTCTGTACGATTCGCGACACAGGTAGGATTGGAGCCCGAGCCATTATCAGTAAGGCTCAATATACTTAATGGTAACGGACTTGTGGGTGTAGATAGAGTGTTTTCCTCGTGTCGGATCGTAGTTAGCGGTAGAGAATTCCCCGCTAGATTGATAGAGTTCCCGATGGCCGACTATGATGTAGTCCTAGGCATGGATTGGTTGAGAAACCAGCATGCTAGAATAGACTGCCACATTGGCAGGGTTGTTTTTAGCATTCTAGGCGAGCCGGAGTTTTCTTTTTCCCGAGGTGAAGTTGAGTCATCTCCTCCAGTGTTGCGGATGGCAATAGCAGCAGTTTAGTTGCCCAGGATAGTCGAGGAGTTTCTAGATGTTTTTCCAGAAGAACTTCCAGGTATGCCTTAGGAGCGGGAGATCGAGTTCACTATAGACTTGATTCTCGGGACAACCCCAGTGTCAGAGAGAGTCTACAGGATGGCGCCGTCAGAGTTGGATATATTGTACAAGATGATTGAAGAACTCAGAACTAAGGGATTCATTCGTGCTAGTGGATCACCTTGGGGAGCCCCGATGCTTCTTGTAAAAAAGAAGGATG
This sequence comes from Iris pallida, assembly GCA_029216955.1. Taxonomy (NCBI): domain Eukaryota; kingdom Viridiplantae; phylum Streptophyta; class Magnoliopsida; order Asparagales; family Iridaceae; genus Iris; species Iris pallida. Next base: position 2,525,622 of record JANAVB010042620.1, on the reverse strand, counting down.
GTACGTCCAGGTTATGTGTTGATTATCGTACCTTGAACTCAGTGACAATCAAGAACAGATACCCTCTCCCGAGGATAGATGACTTGTTTGATCAACTCAAGGGGGATTCAGTATTCTCGAAGATTGATTTGCGCTCAGGTTATCATCAGATCAGAGTCAGAGAGCAGGACATCCCGAAGACAGCTTTTAGATCGAGATATGGGCATTAGAAATTCCTTGTTATGCCTTTTGGAGCAACCAATACGCTGACAGTATTCATGGACCTCATGAATCGCATCTTCATGCCTTACTTGGATCAGTTTGTGATAGTATTCTTGGATGACATCCTGGTCTACAGCAAGAGTGAGGCGGAGCATGAGCAGCATCTCTGTATAGTTCTTCAGATCCTCAGAGAGCACCAGTTATATGCCAAGTTCAGTAAATACGAGTTCTGGCTCGATCGCATTTTGTACTTGGGTCATATCATCACTCGAGGAGGAGTAGAAGTGGATCCCCAGAAGATTGTGGCTATTGATGAAGAACAGATGGCAACTCTAGAGGGGGGTGAATAGAGTATATATAGAAAATAACCAATTAAAAATTAACTCTTTCACGAATAATAAATAATCAGAGTAAAATACGAAAATTAAATGAAGAGCAAGAAAGCATACGCAAATACAGCAATTTTAACCTGGTTTCTCTCGTGGAGGACTAGTCCAGGCCCGAGAACTCTAGCTCAGGATTAAATCCACTATTTGTGAAATAGTAGTTTACAACCCGTGCCTTTACTTCAGAAGAGCACGTCAACTTCTTACAGAGGATCGCAGTGGCGATTTGCTTGGAATTGTCCAAGCGACTTCTTCAACTCTTGCACAAGAATCCTAACTGAGAGATGCTGAGCACTCGAGACTTAGGAGGCTTGTGGCTAGTAGATGGGAAGGGTATGGCTTATTTGAGCTATAAGAGAGAAGAGAAGAGAAGATTGGATGATTTGAAATGAGAGAATTCATGGCCTATTTATAGTATTTTTGTAGGCAGAATTCGGCCAGAATTCGGGTAGGAAATTTCAAATATTTGGCCGTTGGACAACTAGCAACCAGCTAACCCTAAAATTAGGGATGCTGATTTCTAGGGGACAGAGTTCAGCCGGAACTCTGTATGGAGGCAGAGTTCGGCCCGAACTCTGTCTCTAGAGCACAGAATGGTTCTAAGTGGCCAGTGGGTATTTTTCTGGATGGTGGAGTTAGAGGATTATTGGGTAGGCTATAGGTCAAGTCTCAAGAGCTCAGCGTGACACAGTTTACATCAGTCTAGACTCAACAAAAGTGTAAAATACAGACTCAAATAACTGAGAAGCTGAGACTGAGCTGTCGTCTGACTTGAGCTTAATGTAGACGTCGTGTGTCGTATTGAATTATTACAAATATTATTTAGTCAATGTTATCAATATCTGGTTGACTGTGACTTTGTGTCAACAATCTCCCCCATATTAATAATTGACAAAATAATATATGTATATTCAATATTCATACCTGGACACAGTTGATCACAAAAACATAGCTCCTCCATAATCAAGGCCAAGCAGAAATAATAGCTCCCCCGTAACCGGTGAACGGTGCCGAGCTAGAATCAATAGCTCCTTCGTAAAGAATGCATTGAACCTGTTGGCCTGATAAACAATATCTCCTAAAAGCACTAAATAGCACATACAAACAAGAATATACATATTTCTCCCCCTTTTGGCATTAGCAATATAAACTGTATATGAATAATAATGATGCAACCACACCAAATAGAGAAGAAACTGTATATGAATGATCAAAACGAGCAACTAGCATAGAATAATAAACTATGATAAGCATAAAATGTCATCACACATAACCAGAGTCATCAAACTACCAGAGTTTTAGTACATAAATCCAAATAAAACTAAATAACTAGAAATCAGAAAACAGAAACTAGAATCATCAGCAGCAGCAGCAGATAGTAAACGCCATCTCCATCATGGAGCACGAGAAGGCCCAGCAGAGTCTGAATGATCAGTGAATGAACGGCTGGGGTCCACAATAGCGGCATCCGGATCCAGATAGCGCATGACCCAGGGGTCGTCAATGCGATAACCAGCGCGACCAGGATCCCGCTCCATGGGAATGGGCATAGAGGGGTGATGAGACATGGAATATCGAATATCGTGCAGCGAGTTGCTAAGGGCACTCATCGACAGGGTAGTCCGATAGTCCATCTGAGTCCAGCGATCGTCCTCCAATACGAAACGATCTCTGAGCATGGTCTGAATGGAGTCAAGAGTAGCAGGAGGAGGAGGCGCATCCTGTCCAAGTGGAGGGGCGTCGGGCTCCTCATCAGAATGCTCAGAAGTGTCAGGAGAAGCAACAACTGCCTGAAGGCGTCGTGCCTTGGAAAGGAATGCAGGAGCAGGCAAGAAAGGACAATCATGAAGAGGGACAATGAACGCACGAAAAACCATAGGAAGATACATAGGATAAACCAGGGCTCATGGTTTCTTCCTACAGTTAATCATCCAGTCCATCATGGTACGTGGAAGATTGAACGGGATGCGATAATGAAGATGATACAAAGCAGATATCTCAAAATATATAACCTCATCGGTGGAGCCAACTTTTGGCAAAATAGTGTTAAAAATAATTCGATGAAGTTCATAGAAATACGGGTTGAGGTGCTTGGCCATAAGCTTGCTAGGACTTATGTTAGGAGCACATAATTCCTCCTTGAAACTTTTAAGAGAAGTTTCACCAACAAATTGGAATTGGCGAGCTTCCACAAGCTTATCCCAAATATCGAGATCTTGGAGTGCAAGATACTCGCCCAACTCAGAAGTATCAAAAGCAATATCAATACCGGCAACCCGAGAATAGATGTGAGTGGCATCGTGAGTCAAGTTACAATAGAACATTTGTATGGCACTACGATAAATAACAAAGTTTGAAGCCACTAACTCATTTAAGCAAAGATCTTGAAACAATGATTCAAATTATGAGAAAATAGTAAAATTTATGGGATGTCCCGCGAAGACCGGACGAGTCCGAAAGTCACTAAACCACTCGTTAGAGGCATCTAGTGATACAAACAATCGGTCGTCATAAGTATTAGGGTCGCGGGAAGGAGGTGGATTGAACAACGGATGAAGGGGTTGTGGTTGTTCAACGGGTTGCTCAATGGGAGGAGGAGGATTCGAAGAGGAAGCACCCTCGGTTCGGATCCTCTTCCCACGATTGGGCAAGCGAGGAGCCATTTGCAAACAAGTAGAGAACTTAAAATAGAGAGGGAGAAGGAGTTATACCTCAAATCAACAATGAACAGTGAAAGAGAATGAGGAAATAGCCCTTCTCCTTGATTTTGATGAACAATGGAGCACTTTGGTGAGAAAACTAGGGTTAGGGTTTATGAAAAATGTTTAGAGAGGTGAAGGTGGTGGTAAGAATGAAGGAAAGAGATGAAAACCCGAATATAAGATGAGGGTTTTCTTTGGTCGGAGCAGATCTGGATCGTAGAATCACAATTGATCAAACGGCTGTGGCTGTCCCCGATTCTGGAATATGGGAACCGAATTCGGCCCGAACTCTGTTGGGGACAGAGTTCGGCCCGAGTTCTAGATCCTTGTTCCAGAACTGAAAAACAGGCCAGAAGATAGAAAAATGGCTAAGTATGGGAAAATAAGTAAGATATGAAAGAAATAGCTTGAAAGATTCAATCAATATGAAAAATAGCAGAATGAAATTGAGAAATAGTGAATCAGCAGTAAGAAATCAAAACGAACCATATAATAAATAAGGAAATATATCATAATTCAATAGTTTGAAGTTGCCATGGGTTAGCTGCAGGGTCCGGATCCCAGCTAGCGGTAGTCCAGTGGACTAGTGCATCGTGTCGCTTAGGCTTTTACGTCTTGTTGTCAGAAGGGCCCTTTCGGCTTGTACCCATAGCAAATTCATCGTAAGAGAATCATAATATAATCGATATTTATGCAGGTGAGTTTTAATTTATGACAGCTTCATCTAAAATTCCAAGTTCACGATAAAGGAAATTGAAGCGCTCTTCGGATAATGGCTTAGTAAAGAAGTCTGCTAGCTGATGATCAGTGTCAATAAACTCTAAGTTAATTGTGCCATTTTGCTGATGATCACGCAAAAAGTGGTGTCTAATTTTAATGTGTTTTGTGCGTGAGTGACAGATAGGGTTCTTAGTCAAGTTAATAGCACTAGTATTGTCACAGAATATAGGAATGTGCATGAAAGATAAATTGTAGTCTTCAAGGGTTTGCTTCATCCATAGAATTTGTGCACAACAATGCCCTGCTACGATGTATTCAGCTTCTGTTGTGGATAGTACGACAGAATTCTGTTTCTTGCTAAACCAAGAGACTAAAGCCTTTCCTAATAAATGACACGTGCCGCTTGTACTTTTACAGTCGACCTTGCATCCAGCAAAGTCAGCATCAGAGTAACCAATGAGGTCAAATGATGTTGACTTGGGATACCATAGGCCCACTGTAACCGTACCCTTAAGGTATCGAAAGATACGCTTAACCGCGGTCAAGTGTGATTCCTTAGGATTTGCTTGATATCTAGCACATAAGCAAACACTAAACATGATATCGGGGCGACTAGCAGTTAAATAAAGTAAGCTGTCTATCATACCTCGATACTTACGTTGATCAACAGGTTTGCCGCTCTCATCTGGTTTGAGTTTGGTTGAAGTAGCCATTGGAGTGCTGATTGGTTTGACGTTGTCAAGATCGAACTTTTTCAGCATATCCTTTGTATACTTCGACTGACAGATGAAAGTTCCATTAGCCATTTGTTTTACTTGCAGACCAAGAAAGTAGTTGAGTTCTTCCATCATGCTCATCTCAAATTCTGTCTGCATACACTTGGCAAATTCTTGACAGAGGGTTTCATCAGTAGACCCAAAAATGATATCATCAACATAAATTTGAATTAATAGAATAGTGTCTTTAAAAGATTTTATAAAAAGTGTAGTGTCAATTTTCTCTTTTGAAAAACCTTTCTCAAGCAAGAAACTGCTTAGCCTTTCATACCAAGCTCTGGGGGCTTGTTTAAGGCCATATATCGCTTTCTTTAGCTTGAACACGTGGTCGGGAAATTTGTGATTTTCAAAGCCAGGGGGTTGTTTTACATAAACTTCCTCCTTAATAAAATCATTCAAGAAAGCACTTTTCACATCCATTTGAAATAATTTGAAATTTTAATAATTTGCAAATGCACAAAGCATCCGAATGGATTCTAATCTAGCAACCGGAGCATATGTCTCATCGTAGTCGATACCTTCCTCTTGGTTGTATCCTTGAGCTACTAGACGAGCTTTGTTGCGTGTGACTGAACCATCTTCATTCACTTTGTTGCTAAACACCCATTTAGTACCAATTATCGAGTGATTAGCCGGTCTAGGAACTAGTTCCCACACTTGGCTCCTCTCGAATTGGTTGAGTTCTTCTTGCATAGCAAAAATCCAAAATTCATCATTAAAAGCTTCAAAAATGTTTTTCGGCTCAACTTGTGAAATAAAGGCAGTGCTAGCAATAGAGTCTCTTAGTGATGATCTGGTAGTTACTCCACGTGAAACTTCACCTATCACTAAATTTTCTGGATGAGAAGGCTTGAAAGAGAATTTCTTTGGCAAGCCCTCCAAAGAATTTGTTTCGGTAGAAGTATTCATTGGAGTAGAAGTTGATGGCTCAACGTCATCGTCAAGAGTACTTGCTGTACTGTTATCTTCATCAAAAGTCACATTTGTTGACTCTTCCACAATTAGTGAGCGTTTATTAAAGACTCTATATCCCTTACTCTTGGCGGCATAACCAAGGAAAATACCATCGTCAGCTTTGGCATCAAATTTGCCTAAGTTGTCTTTGGTGTTAAGGATAAAACATCTACATCCAAAAACTTTAAAATAAGAAACATTGGGGGTTCTCCCAAACCAAAGCTCATAGGGTGTTTTCTTCGTAATGGGACGAATAAGCACCCTATTCAAAATATGGCATGCTGTACTGACAGCTTCTGTCCAATAATATTTCAGAAGTGAAAATTTATTCAACATGACTCTAGCCATATCGCCGAGAGTCCTATTCTTCCGCTCCACGACACCATTTTGTTGAGGAGTTCTTGGACAAGAAAATTCATGATCAAAACTATTAGAATCACAAAAATTTTCAAAATTAGAATTTTCGAATTCGCCTCCATGGTCACTTCGGATTCGAGTGATCATGTTGCCTTTTTCGTTTTGAACTTTCTTGACAAAAATCTTAAAAACTGAAATAGCATCACTTTTGTTTGTGAGAAAGAAAACCCAAGTAAATCTCAAAAAATCATCAACAATAACAAATGCATAAAGTTTACCACCAAGACTAGCTACTCTACTAGGACCAAATAAATCCATATGGAGTAGTTGCAGGGGTCTGGAAGTATTACAGAGTTGATGGAATGAAATGAGGATTTGGTTGCTTTGTTTAATTCACATTCGGCACATACCGTATCCTTTTTGAATGTGATGTCGGGTAATCCTCTCACTAGCTTCTTGGTCGATAACCTGGATATCGTATCCATATTGGCATGACCAAGACGCTGGTGCCAAAGTAATCGTTCATCTTTGTGGGCATATAAACATCTACCTGCATTGTTAGTATCTATGGAAATATAGAAAATGTAAATGTTATCCTCTCTTTTCCCTTCAAAAACAATGTCTCCCATTGACCAATCATAAATGAGGCAATTGTTTTGTCCAAAGTTAATATCATATCCATGATCAGCAAGATGACTAATGCTGAGAAGGTTATGCTTTAACTCGGTCACTAGGCAGACATCCTTTATTACAGGAGAGGGAGGATGACCAATAATACCATTACCTATTATGTGCCCTTTTAAATTGTTACCGAAGGATACGTATCCTTCTCTCTTCATCGATAGTGATGCGAAAAGATTTACGTCTTCTGTCATATGTCGCGAGCATCCACTATCGAGAATCTACTTACTTTCAGTTGAGGAGGGAAGGTCCACCTACATCAAGAGTAGATGTGACCTTTGGTACCCAAGTTCTTGAGGGTCCTGAAAAGTTAGTTTTCGAAAACCATGCATATATCTTTTTGTCTACCAGTCTTCTAACTCTACATTGTGGTGAAATGTGTCCATGTGATCCACAGTAAGTATAGATAGCATTTTTATTTACACTAGGAATATGAGAATAATATCTATAGGCAGCATGATGTGGATGGACATGATGTGTAGAGTTTGTATGGTTATCATGGTGATGTTGTCTATGTGGCATGGCATGGTGATATTGTCTATGTGGCATGGCATGCTGATATTGTCTATGTGGCATAGTATGCTGATATTGTCTATGTGGCATAGTATGCTGATATTGTCTATATGGCATAGCATGGTGATATGGTATGATATGGTGATTTTGTCTATATGGCATGGCATGATGATCTTGTCTATATGGCATGGCATGGTGATGATTTCTATATGTAGAGTGATGTTGGTTGTGTCTTTGTGCAGCATGATGAGTATGAAAAGTATTCTTACGTGCACGTGGTTTTTGTGTTTTATAAAAGTTAGTGTATATAAAAGCATGGTTACCTGCTGCATGAGGATGACTTGGTTGACAAGCTTGAGTGGTGTTGTGCCCATGTGATTGGGTTTGAGGTTGAACAACCTGTTTTCCTAATTTGGTTTCTAATCTCTTAGAAACAGCTTGCAGTTCATCAACCTTAATATTTAAGCCATATATCTTAGTCATTGAAACCTTGTGTCTACTCTTTTCTTCAGCAAGCAACGTGTTGAGTGTTGTGATTTTTTGTGTTTGTTGCTCAATATGTGTTTCAGCATCATGTAAGCTTAATTTAAGCTTGGATACTTCATTAGTGTCATCAGTGGGTGTCGTGTCTCTAATGTTATCAAGTAATAGAGAAATTCTTTGTAATTCGACTTCAAGACTTTTGATTTTATCCTTGGTATGTTTGTATTTACCGATGACCTTTTTGTGATCATCGAGTAAATCAGTGAAGGCATCGCCAAGTTCATCAAAAGAGAAGTCATCTAAAGTTTCGTTAGATACCTTGTTGGAAGTTGCCATCAGGCACACATTTGCTTTATCTTGAGGAGAGTCCTTTTCTTCCTCGGAGTCACTTGCTTCACTTTCATGCCAAATGCTTGTGTTGGCATATTTCTTTGATGAGGTCTTCTTGTATGGCTTCTCATAGCGGTTGCTTTTCTTCAAGAATGGATAGTCTTTTCGGACGTGTCCAGTCTTCTTGCAACCATAGCAGGTTGGCACTTCTTCAACGTCTTCTTGTGGTTCCTTCTTTCTTTTATTGAAGCGAAGGAATTTCTTGAAGTTGTGAACCATGAGAGCTTGGTCTTAATCATCCAAGTTGTCGTCTTCGGTCTCATCGTGCTCAGCCCTTCGTCGATGAGCTTTGAGAGTGATCTCCTTAGTCTTCGGAGCAGGCTCTTCGAAGTCCTTGAGGTCAAGCTCGTGAGTCATGAGCTTACCCATCAAAGTCTCCATTGACATGGTTGTGAGATCGTTCCCTTCTATGATGGCTGTCACCTTAGGGTTCCAAATTTTTGGTAGCCCCCTAAGCAACTTGCGAATCTTCTCATGATTTGAATATTGCTTTCCAAGTGAAGACAGAGGATTGATGATGTCGAGGAATCTTGTGAACATCTGTATGATCGTCTCGTTTGGCTTCATCTTGAATGCCTCGTATTCTTGCGTAAGACGACTGATTTTTGATTCCTTGACTTGGGTGGTTCCTTCATGCGTCACTTCTAGAAGCTTCCATACTTCGTGGGATGTAGTGCATGTGGATACCATGTTAAACTCATTCCTGTCTATAGTACAGAATAAAGCATTAATAGCTCTCACGTCTAGACTTGCCTGTTTCTTCTCTTCGTCAGAATATTTGTCATAGGATTTCTCAATGAGATCACCGTTGACAACTATCCTGGCGGACTTTTTATAACCGTCAGTGATGACTGTCCACAGGTCGAAGTCTAGAGACTTGAGATAGAAACTCATCCTTGTTTTCCAATACGTGTAGTTAGTTCCATCAAATAGGGGAGGCCTATGAGTGGACTGTCCTTTACCGTGATTGGAAATCAAGGATTGTGTGGTTGCCATGGATCAGCTCTAGGATGTAAATCCTTTGTAAAGAGAACAGAGCTCTGATACCAATTGAAGAACAGATGGCAACTCTAGAGGGGGGTGAATAGAGTATATATAGAAAATAACCAATTAAAAATTAACTCTTTCACGAATAATAAATAATCAGAGTAAAATACGGAAAGTAAATGAAGAGCAAGAAAGCATACGCAAACACAGCAATTTTAACCTGGTTTCCCTCGTGGAGGACTAGTCCAGGCCTGAGAACTCTAGCTCAGGATTAAATCCACTATTTGTGAAATAGTAGTTTACAACTCGTGCCTTTACTTCAGAAGATCACGTCAACTTCTTACAGAGGATCGCAGTAGCGATTTGCTTGAAATTGTCCAAGCGACTTCTTCAACTCTTGCACAAGAATTCTAACTGAGAGATACTGAGCACTCGAGACTTAGGAGGCTTGTGGCTAGTAGATGGGAAGGGTATGGCTTATTTGAGCTATAAGAGAGAAGAGAAGAAAAGATTGGATGATTTGAAATGAGAGAATTCATGGCCTATTTATAGTGTTTTTGTAGGCAGAATTCGGCCAGAATTCGGGTAGGAAATTTCAAATATTTGGCCGTTGGACAACTAGCAACCAGGTAACCCTAAAATTAGGGATGCTGATTTCTAGGGGACAGAGTTCGGTGTGGAGGCAGAGTTCGGCCCGAACTCTGTCTCCAGAGCACAGAATGGTTCTAAGTGGCCAGTGGGTATTTTTTTAGATGGTAGAGTAAGAGGATTATTGGGTAGGCTATAGGTCAAGTCTCAAGAGCTCAGCATGACACAGTTTACATCAGTCTAGACTCAATAAAAATATAAAATATAGACTCAAATAACTGAGAAGCTGAGACTGAGCTGTCGTCTGACTTGAGCTTAATGTAGACGTCGTGTGTCGTATTGAATTATTACAAATATTATTTAGTCAATGTTATCAATATCTGGTTGACTGTGACTTTGTGTCAACAATTGAGTCATGGCCAGTGCCCAGCACCGTTGCAGAGGTTCATAGTTTTCTTGGATTGGCCGGCTACTACCGGCGGTTTGTTTCAGATTTTACTCGGATATCAGCGCCATTGACACAGTTGACCCGCAAGGATGTGCAGTTTGCTTGGACAGCAGAGTGTCAGAATTCTTTTGAGCAGTTGAAGCGAGGCCTGATAACAGCTCCTATTCTCACGCTTTCAGATAGGACCGGAGGATTCTCAGTGTACTGTGATGCTTCAGACAGAGGTTTAGGATGTGTTCTGATGTAACATGGGAAGGTAATAGCTTATGCGTCACGAAAACTTCATGATCATGAGAGGAATTACCCAACCCATGACTTGGAGCTGGCAGCAGTGGTGTTTGCACTTAAGTTGTGGAGGCACTACTTGTATGGAGACAGGATAGAGATTTTTACCGACCATAAGAGCCTGAAGTATGTTTTCACCCAGAAGGATCTTAACATGTGTCAGAGGAGGTGGCTGGAGCTTCTTGTGGAGTATGATGTCAACCTGCAGTATCATCCTGGGAAGGCCAATGTTGTTGCGGATGCATTGAGCAGGAGAGCGGGAGTTTATTTTCTAACAGCGTAACCAGAGCTGTTAGCAGATCTTCAGAAGATGGGTATAGAAGTTGTTCTTCCTTCCAGTGTGGCCTTGATGGACAGTATGCAAGTTCAGTCCACTATAGTCGAGAGGATCCGGATGGCACAGTCGGCAGATTCCAAGCTTCAGCGACTCAGAGCAGAGTGTGAGGCAGGATGAAGACCAGAGTTATGCATTCATGAGGACGGTACACTTCGACATGGTAAGCGTCTTCGTGTACCCAGCGGAGATATCCGACAGAAGATCGTGTCAGAAGCGCACAGTTCGCAGTATTCCATCCATCCCGGCAGTACGAAGATGTACCGTGATATCCGACAGCATTTCTGGTGGAATGGCATAAAGCGGAAGATAGCTCGGTTTGTCTCTCGGTGTTTGGTTTGCCAATAAGTTAAGGTTGAACATCAGAGACCGGCTGGACTTCTTCAGCCCTTACCTATTCCAGAATGGAAGTGGGAGCATGTGACCATAGATTTTGTGACTGTACTACCTAGATCCCCAGCTGGTAGAGATGCTATCTGGGTTATAGTTGACAGGCTCACGAAAGTGGCTCACTTTCTTTCATTCAGAGTTGGTCAGTCGACGGCTCAGTTAGCAGAGATGTACCTCAGGAAGATTGTCAGATTGTATGGTGTGCCAGTCAGTATCACCTCGGACCGAGATTCAATATTTAAGTCGCACTTTTGGCGTAGCTTGCAAGAAAGTTTGGGAACTCATCTCCAGTTCAGTTCAGCATATCACCCGCAAACAGATGGCCAGTCGGAGCGCACGATCCAGACTCTTGAAGACATATTGCGGTCTTGCACACTTTACTTCGGTGGTTCATGGGAAGATCACTTACACCTGGTGGAATTCTCGTACAATAACAGTTTCCAGGCCAGTATCCAGATGGCACCGTTCGAGGCACTGTATGGTAGGAAGTGCAGATCCCCGCTAGCTTGGGATGATGTTGGAGAGAGACGGATGCTCGGTCCAGAAATAATTACCCAGACAGTTGAACCGGTCAGGCGAGTTAGAGATCATCTTCGAGTTGCCCAAGATCGCCAGCGTCATTGGGCCGATTCTCATCGGCGCCCTCTCGAGTTTTCGGTCAGCGATCATGTATTCCAGAGGATTTTGCCTAACCGTGGCGTCATTCGTTTCGGCATACGGGGCAAGCTTAGTCCTTGGTATATAGGACCGTTTGACATTCTGGAGCAAGTAGAAGATGTATCCTATCGTCTCAATCTTCCACCGTCGCTAAGCGAGGTGCATGACGTGTTCTATGTATCCCAATTACGACGGTATATCCCGGACCCGAGCCACATCCTGGATCATTCGGAATTGGTTGTTGGTACCAACCTTTCGTATGAGGAGAGGCCCGTGTCTATATTGGACCGGAGAGAGAAGATCCTCAAGAACAGAACTATCAAGTTAGTCCGAGTTGCTTGGGGTCATCACTCTTTGGGGGAGTCAACGTGGGAGCATGAGGATGATATCCGATCGCGATATCCCGACTTGTTTGACTCGTGAGGTATAATGTCTTTCTTATGCCTCATGCCTTCGATTCCTTGCTTGAATGAGTGATTGTCTGCCTAGTTATAGCTTGCATGTGATTAATGTAGCTTGTCATTGCTCCTCTAGCCTCTTGATTAAATTCTGAGGACAGAATTCTTTTAAGGGGGGTAGAGTTGTAATGCCTGTGGTTCGTATTACATATTTCTGGAATACGTGTACGTATTTATTCTTGTATTGCATGATTCATTATTTAGTTTTCTTCATGGCTTGGCTTGGTTTATTCTTGGCCCGGGTTGGCTTGGTTCGGTTGGGATTACTTTGGTTCATCATGAACCATGGATGAACCCCCTACCTACCACCACCTTTGATATTTATTGCCATTTCTTCTTTCTCTCTCTCTTCATTACTCATCTTCTTCTTCCCCATTACTTCCTTACCTACCAAAAAGAGGGAGAGAGAGGTCTAGGCAAGTACAACTTGCTTCCACAAGAGAGCTCGTTTTTATTGTTCCATTAGCTTCTCTCCATGTTTCTAAGACACTTTAGAACTTGTCATTTTCTGTTTTGAAGCTTTAATTTTCGTAGATCTAGAATTTAGTTATTTTTGAATTTTGGTGGTTTTGATCTATCAAACTTCTTTATTTTCAAGTTTTGATGGTTCCATGTTGTAGAAAGTTTTATTCTACCCAATTTGACCTTTGAAAAGTTGGATTTGGACATATTTTGACCAAGTTATGGATTTTTGATTTGGGTTCAAACTATGGAGTTCTTGCTGATTTGGAGAAGACAGTAACCAGTGCGCGGGCTTCTTAGCTTACGTCACTGAGCTGTGCACGCTCTTTAGTGCTGCGCAGTCTGAACCCCATACGCTGACTTTTGGGAGCGTATGTCTTGCATACGCTCACTTGGGTGACAAGGAGTCATATGGACCCTATACGCTGCCTTTTAGGAGCGTATGTCTTGCATATGCTCACTTGGGTGACAAGGAGTCGTATGGACCCCATACGCTGCCTTTTGGAAGCGTATGTCTTGCATACGCTGTCTTGAGCGTAGCCTGGCCTGAGCATAGCCTGACCTGAGCGTAGCCTGATTGCCCTGGATCTTCTATAGCCTTGTATATTGATATTTTATTAGATGTTTAACGTCCATTTTATATCTTTACGCCCTTTTTTCCTGAACTTGATAATCACAAATTTACTTGATATGTTTGGAATTGATAATTGAGCATGACATGATAGTGACCCGTAGTGGTGCACTCCTGACATAATAACCTGACATGACCTGATAGTGGCCCGCCGTGGCGTACTCCTGACAAGTACACTTGGCATGATAATCTGACATGATTATCTCGAATAGCTGTTACGACGGCTACCTGACATGACATGACCTGTATAATTAATCTGGACACCGTGGGCGATTGTGCTTGTATAAATAAACCAGTCCTGTCTTACATCATGTCTAGGAGGGGACTCCTGAGTACCACGGTCAGGAGTACCTAATAAAATGGACTAAGGCTAATAACTAGATTAATACATTAGTCATGACGAGATTTCCCAGCTACAGGCAATCCTGTTACCTGGGCACGCCTTGGGATCTGTAGCCTGCCGTCGAGTAGGGCACATTTCCAGCACACTGTCATGTGTTGCACCCTTCAAGCTACCTAAGGGTACATTCGTTTCCTGGACGATGTACCCACCTGAATTCAACTCTAACTTTTAACCCGGGTAACCTGGATGGTCTGCAGGGCTTGTGGCTGTGGAGTAATCTCACCGCATCTTGCTAGTAATTATGCCTGTGATAACCCTAGTTAGTTAAAGTATCAAGCCGTAATTCTTGCTTGGCCGTGAAGTGATTGGATGGAGTCTAACCTATCTAGTATTGCCCTGATCCTGTTCCAGATTACTGCATGACCAGAATGCTTGTATTTATTTTATCGATAAATGGGGAGAATTCTAAGTTCTGTTCAGACGAAGGGTTACAACCCCGGTCCTTGTTTGGTTTACGGTTTGTAACCTGGTTATCTGAATAGTTTCATGGTTATCTCGTCATATATCATCCTGGTGTATTTTCTTTATTTCTAGTTCTTACTTTTATTTATATCTTGTGTTGATTGCTGGTTTTAGTTCTTAAGTGAAGCCTCCTTTGTGGCACTTGCTCTTTCTGGGGTCTGACCCAGCTGGTTTTGTGTGGCCAGATTTTGGAGCAGCTCCAGAGGATCTACCGACCTTCTAGCCAGATGGTGGCCACTAGACGGAACCCTGGCAACGAGTGGGTTATTTTTGGCTCTCCCACTCTATTGTAAAAATATCCTTTTGAGGCGTTTAGCCGACGAGCACCTGTTTAGCTCGATTGCACTTACTTACTGTCTGCCTACGGGCTGTAACATGATTAACAGATCCTAGGGTTGATCATGTATGACTAAACTATTGCTAGTCCTGACATTTTGTAACGACTAGCTTCATGATCAACTGAATATGTAATGTTTGGGACGCCTTATTATTGTATATTTAATGATCATACATCTTGTGACTTTTACTTACTTGCTTGTGATTGAGACACTAGGCTTGTTCATGACCTTAAGAGACTGTTGGCTTGTAGTTAAACCCTCATGTATCTAGACAGCCGTGACCGTATAGCAAAATGAATTCCATTTCATATATGTAGTTGGCTATGTCTGCCCCCGCTCTCCAGTATTCTGGTTCTGGGGCGTGACATTTCCCCTTGAACAACGTCCATGAGAGTGGACATCGTCACGTCTTGTCCTACTTCGTAGAAACTCTTCATAAACATACGTTTGAAGCCGACGAAGGAATAGATACAGATGTCCGGCAAGTTACGGTACCAGTCGAAGGCGACCCCTTCCAACGCTCCAATGAACAACCGCGGAAGGATGGCATCATCATGAGACAGATGGTCGGTTGTGACTTCAAAGTAGGTGATGTAACTGCTTGCAGATGTCTTCCCATCACACGGATTGATGTTGAATGGTTTATATCTTGGTGGGAAGGGAACCTCTCTCCTTGCAGAAGGATACGGTTGGCATATCCTGAGGTCCTGGCAGTTTTTTTCGGGCGTGGAACATGGCCCGGAGCTCCTGGACCACTCGTCTTGTCTATCTGGCCTCGTCTGCAGCGGTGGAGGCCGATATTTCAGGAGAATTATCACACGAATTTGGTGCAGCTTAGTTCGAGTCCGCATTGACCGCGGGTCCTACGTTTGTTTGGCCTTGTATCCTTCCTTGCAGAGTTGAAAGGGCCGCTTTGATCTCGTCCATGGACTTGACCAAGGCATGCAGTTTGGCCTCCAGAGTGTCGATGTGTTGGCGATCACTGGGACCGTCTTGGTTGCTGTCCGTCATGAACACCGTCCTCACATGAGGAGAGATAGAAGGAACGGTGGAGGACGTGCCCTCTGAGTCATACCCTTACACAGAGAAGTCGTCAGGGTATGTGGAAATGTTCTTCTCTGGTTCAGACTCAGAAGGAGTGGTACCCCCAGCTTCAGAGCTTGCCTCGTCTTGAGAGTTGTGGACGTCCTCGGGGACGTCAAAACCTGCTGCATCTGTTGGGGGAATCTTTTTCCTCGGATTATCTTCTTGGAACACCGGATTATCGTGGATGTTTGGAGGAGTGCTACCCCCGGCTCCAGTGCCTCCCAGAGATGTGGACGACGAATCTCTAAGTGTGGCAGATTTTTTCTTTGAGCGAGTACCTTGGAAAACTCTTTCCGTAACGGTCGTGGACAACCGCTTAGAAGAGAGTTTCTTGGTTGAGATTTTCGAGCTGGAGACATTAGTTTTCTTCCCTCTCCCGCTGCCAGGGATCTTCTGAGCAGAATTTCAGGAGGCGACGAGAAGCGCCTCGTCTTCTGAGCTTGGGTGTTGCAGTCGTCGGAAGACGGATTGTCGGTCCTCTTGTGTGGCCGCCTTGCTGCAGCAGCAGTTGACAATGACTTGAGTGCAGTGATGTCCATGAAAGGACTCTCTGCACACCAAGTTTTCGTCTCTTTCCTTACATTTGTGAAGAATCACGTTACGCAAGTCACTCGTTTCGTGGGCCCGGAAGTCCTGAGCACATGAGTGGGTTGGCATCCTGCCTGCTCCATGCTGTGGGGGTAGTAAGAGTACTCGCCCCTGATTGTTGTTGGGATATTCTTGATAACTATCCCATTTATTGGCCGCCGGGGGCTGAACATAGCTAGTTTTATACAACTTTCCATCAGGGGCCCGGGTAATAGTCAGCGGGACGCCTTGATAGTCAGAAGTTGGGACAGCTGACTGAGCTCGACGAGCCTGCGCTATCCTAGACTTCTTCCCTTTAGCACCCGAGAATGCATAGTAGGAAGAGTCCAAGTGGTGCGTCACAGAGTTTGGCACAACCTCTTGAGAGCGTCTAAGGTCCGCATGGAGCAGATGGTATGCGGCTGGGTTTGGTGGCCGTACAGGCTGTCTGCATGCGGCTGGCATGTGTGGCCGCATGACCCTTCTGTATGCGGCTAGGAGCGGTGGCCGCATAAGCAGTCTGCATGCGGCTGGCAGTCGTGGCCGCATGAGCCTCCTTCATGCGGCTGGAAGTTCTGGCCGCATGAGCCTTCTGTATGCGGTTGGCTTCTGTGGCCGCATGAGTTTTCATGTGGCAGACGCCCTTATGCGACTTCTTCTTGGACCGCACAGAGTCACACTTTGCCTCTGCAAGTCCAGTATTGTAGTGTTTTCTTCTGCCGGACTTGGGGATAGCAGTGTCCTCTATGTCCTGAAGTGGGGCCGCATGAGAGTCTTCCACGCCATTTTGGGTAGCAGGGAGCATCTCTTCCAGAGCTTGGGAAGGAGCAAATGATTTGGGCCTCCACTCCCTGTGGGCCTTCTTCGTGCGGGCTCGCCGCTGGACCGGGCCTGCGCTCCCGTCGGAGAGCATTTCTTCAAACGCCTGTTGGTCGAACCGGGCGACCAGCATCTGTCGAGTGGAGCCAAGTTTGGCTGCATCCGATTGCATCACCAACTCCTCAGTCGTGGAGAAGTTAGTCCCCAGCATAGTCGCCATCGTGTTTGCCATTAATTATAAAAGTACAGAATAGTTTTATGGGTGGACTGAACTTAGACTCACAATACAAACTCGCTCGTATAAAGAAAGCCTTGGAATGAAAACCTAGGTACAGCAATCTAAGTATAATTGTTTATTTTTGATTCTGGGGGTGACGGTAGAGGCTCGGGAGAGTGCTATCAACTCTGCCTTACTCCTTGGACGATCTGACGTAGCCTTGGCTCTGATGAAGAAATGCTCTCGGGATATGTGGGGAGACTCTTCTATGCTCCGCCGCTTTCTTTGTGTGTGCCTCTGTCTCTCTGTGCGTCTAGGGTTTGTAAGGAAATGGCACCTTGCTATTTATAGGAGTGGTGTGTGATAAGTAGGGTTTGCAATGATTGCTCCTTTAAAAGTGGGCGGTTAGGATTTGGTTACGATCTGCCTTGATCTTGTTTACTGGAATTTAATCTGGGCCATCAATATTGATTGTAACAAATTCGGGCAGTTAATGTTGATTGCACCAAATCTGTATGGGCAATTAATGTTGATTGCGACAAATCTGCATGGGGATGATTTGTTGATATCAGCAAATCCAGGTGAATAAATCTTGGTCAATCTTTTGCCACGTGTTCCAACTGCATGTTATGTCGATTGCCATAAATCTGAATTATTGAGATCTGATCAGCTCCTGCCACGTGTCCCAACTACTGCGAGCTGCATGAAGGACTGTCATAGTTGGGCCGCATGAGTGTTGCCTCGTGTCGGAGCCGCATATAGGTGGCCTTATCTGAACCGCATGGAAGTTTTTTAATTTGAGCCGCATGGAAGTCCTTCGCTCTGAACCGCATGAACTTCCTTTAATTTGAGCCACATGGAAGTCCTTTAATCTGGGCCGCATGGAGGCCCTTGCAACTTAGCCGCATGAAGGCCCCTTGCAACTGAACCGCATGGAGACCCTTGTAACAGACCCGCATAGACGTCCTTTAATCTGGGCTGCATGGAGGCCCTTGCAACAGAGCCGCATGAAGGCCCCTTGCAACTGAGCCGCATGGAGACCCTTGTAACTGAGCCACATAGAGAGTTTTCTTGGAAATGGGTCGTGCCAGCTGTAAAGAGTTTCCTCGTCTCCCTAGGAACACGTCAAGGGTCATCATTTCTACTTTATGTCAGAGCTGTCAATCTGTCATTTTCAGAGCTGCCACTGTGTCAGGGTAATTAATGAGCCAACTACTCAGAGCATTTATGGCCCGTTACACGAGCCCACGTGGCTTCTCCTGAAGCTCTCGAGCCTTTTGAGCCGCATGAAGGCTCCTTCAGCTATGAGGCGCATGGAACTTTTTCCCTGGCCGCATAGGAATTTATTTATATTTTTCCATGCTTATACACCTTCGTTTGGGAGTATCATGGTTCCTATGCACGTTTTGCATAGTTTGGTTCCAAAGCACATTTTTGCTAAGTATGGTTCAAGTTGTACCGTAAATTAGGCCATGGATTTACGTTAGTCTAGATGTTCTCGAAGGTGCATGGTAATGAAAAACTTGTGCACAAGGATTTCTTCCTCGACTGGTATTACGTCGGGGTGCCGGGGCCAGGTTGACCAACGGGGAAGACGTTATAGCAGCGCTATATTTTTCCGCGCCAGGGTCATCGGGTGCTTTTCTTGGGGCTAGCTACCTTGCATCGGAAGACTCGCCGCCTACCCGAGCTATGTCTATGATGGATAGTTAATGCCAGTGACTTTCATATAGACAAGTTGGCGTACTGAGCGGCAATTCGCATGCACGGTGTCAGTCAAATTAAAGAAAGTATAAGCACGGTACAATTGAGTTAAAAAGGTGTGCACAGTTGTAACAGCTTTTTGGGTCTCAGATTTAGCTATAGTACGGATACGTGCTTCGACACAAGATGTGGTGTCATGTAAAAGTCGTCAGCATAGAATTGGATAAGTTAGAATTGAGTACTTTCGAGTTAAGTCAAGAAGGACCGTAGGACAAGTTCGGTTAAGTCATGTTAAATTGCAAGACGTGACCTCGATATGGTATGGCACGACCACATCGTTACGACACAAGTATAAGCAAGTTACTAAGTGGCGAGGTACTGCCTCAATTATGTTCTACGAAGGGATTTATAGCACGACCATGCCATTGCGTCTTGAAGTATTCATGGAAGTCAAGCATGAGTTGATTCGTTTATGTTGCAAGAACGAGAATGGTCTAGAGGAACAATGATAAGTAAATTAATCATGTGCATGCACGGTGATGACCTCGAGACATAAATAGGCCAGGGGTATGTCCTAAAATTGATCCTAAGGCAAGAATAGAAAGACAATCGTAAAAGGATATGTTGCACAAAGTAAAATGAACATGTTGGTTTTGTATTGGTGGGCGATGAGCTCACTCCACCAGTAAAGTTGAGTACTGACATCCACACAGTATTTATGTGCAGGCACAGGTGAAAGCTCGTTGGCGCAAAGCTCGCTTGGATGTGTCGAGGCACGAAGTTCCTTGGCATTTCAAGGCGTACGATCGCATGAAGTCTGGACTTATACGGGACATAATGTATGGACATCACCTATCTGAAGAATCCGTTGGCTCGTCAAATTATACTGAGAGATGAGAGAGAGCTGAGTAACTTGTATTGTGAGAAGAGTGAGATTGAGTGATTGTAATCATGGCCTGGCGCCATATTGTAATCTTTCTTTCAAGATCAATAAATTTCATTTTGAATGACTTGTGTTTTGCTTCAAGTTTCCATTGGTGTTATTCAATGTTTCTGCTTGGGACTTCTGTACGATGATCCCGTCGCTTAGCGTGTAATCAGTCGTTATGGATCTCATCTTGCATGAGCACAATCTAGGCTCACGCGTTATCACGCCTTAACGAGGACGATCGGTCCTACAGAACCGGGACATGACAGACACATCACTTGATACTCCGCTACCAGTCAACTTTGTCTGGGCTAATATAGACTCAAACTTTTGCTTTCGGCCTTTGGAGGATTTGATAAAAGTAACACTTTTTCGAATTTTTCCCACAAGAGAACCCACCACCTTTAAACCATCTTGTATAATGACATTTGAACAAGTATAAGAAAGAATTAACAATATAAAGAACACAACAAATAAAACAACAAATTTTTATTTACCTGCATAATGAGATTTAAAACATGTGCACTGCACCTCATGTGAAACTTATCAACATTAAGTAACAAAACTCCTTTGTCATTCATCCATTCTTTAATATTCCGAAACATAACATCATTACTACTAGCATTGTCAACTGCTATTGCAAACAAGTTGTAGTCAATATTCCATGCTAGTGTTGTAGATTTAATGAACTCGCTGAGAATATTTCTTGTATGTGGAGATGGAACCATACCAAATGCTATAATTTTTTTATGCAAGACCCAATCATCGTCTAAAAAATGACATGCCACACAACAACAACCAAATTTTGATGCTCAGCTATCCATAAATTGGTTGTGAGACTTACCCTAGATGTATTTCCCTTAAGCGTCTCTTGCAATTGTACTCTCATGGCATCATAAACTTTCTTAACATCTGCCCGAATGATATTTATTGAATAGAACTTTATTCTAGGGTCTATGGTCTTCACATATTCTTGAAAATAACGATGCTCAACCATATTAAATGGATAATCATGAAAAGCAACCATATTTGCAAATGCAATCCGACTTTGGCAGCATCGAATTTCTAAGTTTCCATTCTTGGAGGTTTTCCACCACTATTACAAAATTTATGAATCTTTGACAGGGCCAATTTTGTGGCCTCCTACGACAAGTTTTCAGATGATTGTGCAAATGTGTTGTTCCATTCTGCTAGACCCATCAAATTTTTTTTGCAATGATGACAAGTTGCTCTAATTTTACCAGCCCCTATATGCTACTTTTCGAACTCATCCCATACTTCAGATCTCGTTTTCCTTCTTTTGATTAGACCATCATCTACTTCAACTTTATTTTCATGCTCAATCTCTGCTTCAAGTTCAATATTTGATCCAACCTCAACCTTAACCTCGATAATTGGACTTTGAGACATCATGGATTTTTCAGACGAATTTCTAAAAACAAAACATAGAAATATATGTTATAAAGACATACTTGAGCAATTGAACTTGATTGAACATATTACATATATACAAATTCGACATTAAAAAACCCTAACAAGATCAGAAGTATAAAATCAGAACTTGATTGAACATATTTCATACAAATTTGACATTATAAAACCCTAACAAAATCAGAAGTACAAAATCAGAACTTGAAAATGATTGAGATGTTGAGATCTGAGATATTCTTCACAAAATAATTTAAGAAGAAGAAGAAGAAGCAAGAAGAAGACAGACCGAAGAGGAAGAGCTCCTCATGTGCTCCGTAGATAAAAGATATAGATGGGAGAGATCTGCGTGTGCTCCGCAGAAGGGAGCTCCTCCTGTGCTCCTGTGCATGCAGAGCCGGTAGAAGAGTTCATTTTTTAGAGGTCGTCACTTCTGAGTTCTGAAAAGTGAAATTGAATATGCAATATTTAAAGCTCCTCCTCTGGAGTCTGGACGGCCAAGGCCCAGGATGCGCTGCTCACTGGTGGGCCGGCTAAATCACGAATTCCTGACGGCCCAATATATTTTAAATTTATTAACTAATTTAAATATTATTGGTTCGAATATTATTGGTCCGGATATGACACCGTATCCACATCCGATATCTGATAAATATCCGATATGATATCCGAATTCGTATACGTATTCGAAATTTTAGATATTTTCGATTCGAATACGGATCGGAAACAGATTTTCAGTCTACCATTGACAGGCCTATCTGAAATCCACACATAAACATTATGTTCCTGACTTTGTATAAATATAAACGTTTTTAATAGGAGTAAATTGTAGTTAATATGTCCGAGTGATTAAGGAGACAGACTCGAAATCTGTTGGGCTTTTCCTGCGCTGGTTCGAATCCTGTTGTTGACGTACTCTTTTATTTTCAACTTTTTCTAATGCGAGAAATTGGCTAGGCTTTATTTTTCTCTGTTTTTTCGGGTAGATTAGCAGGATGTACTCAATTCTATTGTAAGAACTGCTTGGTCAATTTCCTGTTTGGCTCTTCAGGTGATCGTGAAATTGAGACACTTCACAAGTCTGAGTTAATTTTCTCCAAAGTTCTGCAGTATATATTTTTTTCTTCTTCTTAATCCACTTAGAATTAATGTGTATCAGTCCAAACTAGGGTATTCTGAGTAGTCCACACTAAAATTCTATAGCGTTGAAGAAGGTTGGATTTAATATTGATATTATTCAATTCATGTTGCTACATTACAAAAATCTTGTTTGAATACAATTGAATATGGTGCAGAAATTTTTTTTCTGTTCTAAAAAGTTGAACAAGGGTGTTTATGAATGTACGTACATAAAAAACCATTCCTTGTGTATGCATCTGAACTGTGAAATATAATTTGATGCTGAAGAACTGCAAGAAAAAGGAACAAGAAGTAATGCTGTCGTTTGAAACTTCAAACTGCTTTTATTTTCGGGGCTACAGTATGATACTGAGGTGTCGGGATCACAGGCTGTTTAGAAGAGTTTTCGTTTGTTTTGCTACGCTTCTGTTAATCGACAAAGACGAGAAAGTTGCACTATAAGTACGGGAATTGTCTTAAGACTCTTAACCTTCTAAATATAAGTATCGTCTTTATTACTATTTTGATATGGTCAGAAAACCTAAGATATCACTATATCAACTATCCTGAAGGATACAAATCAAGGACATATAGAAGGAAACCCGTTTGGAAGCAATGTGACATACTTAAAACTTAGGCTTAATTGCAACTTGATACCCTCAACTATGTTAGTTTTCTAATTTTAGGGTATGAAATTGAAAATATATAATAGTTGATGGTATTAAGTTGTTGAGTAAAAAAGTTTAGGATATCAACTTTACAAATCGAAATAGTTGAGAGTATCAAGTTACAATTAAGCCTAAAACTTACATATCAACTCCATCCAATAAAGCCTAATAATTGACAGAGGGTCGTAGGAAGTAGAAGCAGCTACTTTTTCCAGAGAGCACACATCCTACAACCTCTGCATGACATTTGATCTTTCATAATTCTGGACTTGCTGCTGATGTCTAGATTCTGGAGTTCATTGGTGACAGAAGTATGCAGTCCTAGTAAATAATAAGGTATAAGTATGAACAAGTATATTGTGAACTTTAACCTCTACTGAATTCCCCATTTTGATGTATAACAATAATATTTTCCTTTTCTCCTTTCAAATTCTATTCCTTCCACAGACATGTTATAGCTCATCGTAGAAAGAACCGGAGCCGATTGGTTTTATGATTGTGTAGTACAATACTTGATGTGTGGATGTGTTCGATCAACATACTGCTGCCACAAAGGTTTATACCTGTCTATGGACAAACGCAGCCACAGCTTCCGATTTCCACTGAAGTGCACAGCGGCTGCACTCGCTATCAACCTCTTGTTAGTGTCGTTACATAATTTTTTGATGGAAAACTAAAAATTATGCAACACTTCAAAGAAGGTGCACAACAGAGATACAGGAGGATTTTTGAAAATGAACAATAATGTGTCACTTCGAAGAAGGCACAGAAGAATTCGTAGCAACAGCGATGAAGAGCTACTAACATTTTCTAATTAGATCAGAAACAATCTCGTTTAGAACGAGATAAAAGCGGATGAACAGAAATGGATAGAATGGCCTGCTGGGGTGAATGATCATCGGCGCTCAAAGCTTGATTTTTCCCATACGAACAGCTTCCAGGAACCGGCAAGCTCGACGGAGAACTTTAGAACACTCCGCTCTTCTGACTTCTCGGATGGCGCGGACTCTGGTGCTGCTGGCACTGGTGCACTGTTTCTCTTCTTCCTTGAACTCTCTGAAAATTTGTATGGAATTTTTTAGAGCAACACTTATCACTTAACCTCTGAGAAAGAGAGGAGAGAAGCTTATATAGGCCCGCACTGTAACCGTCCAGTTAGCAAAATGTTCGGGACGTAAAAAAATTTGCTCCGAACGTTATGTAACTGCTCAAATCGTGCACAAACATTATTTGAGATAATTGGCGCACATCGCGCGCCAACTGTGCACCTACGTCAATATAGCCACCTTCTTCCGCATGCACAACGCGTATCGTACGCAAACTGTGTGCCAACTGCTACAGTATCTGGTAGCGCCAACTGGCGTGCCATTTGGCTACATGATCAGGCCGCGCCATCTGGTCGAGCAATCGGACAGCACGTACTGGCGTGCGAACGGCTGCACAATAGGCTTAGGCTTCCTTGCGGTGTTATGCCACAACGATATGGCTTGTAAGGTCGAGGCTTTACCCCTATCTGGGTACCTCATCGTGGTGTCCTGCCACTGTAACATAAGGACATTCTCCCCTTTGTAGTGTTGTCTATAACTTTTTAATTTTATCATACAACATTAGGCTACCTGCATATTTGCAGTGCTACGCCGCTGTGACTTGGCTAGCAAAGCCGAGGCATTACCCCTACTTGGGAACCTAACAGTGGAGTCACCCCACTGTAGCATGGAGTTTCACTCCTTGTAGTGCTGCTTTACCGTGCTTCCTGTAAAGCATACCAGGCATTCACTCTGCCTGAGAACTCAATAAGGCGTTTAAGGCATCCTCATCATAGCATCCATTTTTCGTAGAAAACATATAGTAGACAACAGTGGTTGTAGGTCCGTAACCTTTTTATGCCACAGAGGACATGTACCCATTGTTCCTAATATTTTTTCAGTTAGTGGTAGGATAAAACTTTAGCATAAAACTTTATTGTAGGACTGCAATAACATAATATCAGAATACCTTCAAGCCTATTTTACAAGTTGTGTCATCGACCAGCTGGCGTTAGAGGCCCTTGATGAATGGATCCGCCAGGTTCTCCTGACTTCAAGCATCAATCACTGCAATGACACCTCTCTTAATGAGATCGTGTACTGTCCTATGCTTTAAACGTACAGTCCTCTTCTTCCCGTTGAAGAGGTCATTTGATGCCACCGTCGCAGTCGCTTGGTTGTCTAGTATATTAAAATTCTCGATATTTGTGCTCCAACCACTGGACGATCATACATGAGCTCCCGAAGCCATTCTGCTTCCTTCGCTGCGGTATCAAGTGCAAAGAACTCAGATTCCATAGAGAAACGAGAGGGCATAGTCTGCTTCTTCGACTTCCACGATATAGCAGCTCCACCTATTGTGAAAATAAATCCACCTGTGAATCTTTTTCTCTCCAACTCTGAGCACCAGCTGGCATCACTGAAGCCTTATACTGTCGGTGAATCTTCGCTGTAGTGCAGTACGTATGTCTGAGTCTTCTTGAGATATCTCATTACCCGTTTTATAACTTTCCAGTGCTCAATGCCTGGGTTGCTCGTGAAACGGCTCAGCATTCCCACGGTGAAAGCTATGTTAGGCCTTGTAATAGTAGTAGCATACATCAAACTTTTGATGACGCTTGTATACTCCAGCTGCCTAACGCTTTTTCCAGAAATAGGCTTCAGCTTCATATCACACCTGTAAGGCGTATCAATCCCTGGAAGATCTTGATACCTGTAGTGTGATTATTTTCTCAATATAATGAGAATGTGACAGCGCCATTCCAGTGTCTGTCCGGATGATCTTGATCCCTAAGATCACATCAGCTTCCCCTAAGTCCTTCATACTGAACTTAGTCGAGATAAACTTTTTTGCCTGTGACACAGCCCATATTCGTACCTAGGATCAACATGTCGTCCACGTACGGACAAACGATTACACCTCTTCCATCAGCGAACTTTGTTTAAACACACTTGTCCGTTTCACTGACCCTATAGCTATTTGACCTAATAACCTTGTCAAACATCTCATGCCACATCTTGGCAGTCTGTTTAAGATCGTACAAGGATTTCACCAACTTGTAGACTTTGTCTTCAAGATCCTTGATGACAAATCTCTCTGGCTGTTGTACATAAATCTCTTCGGTTAACTCGCCATTCAAAAAAGTCATTTTTACATCCATCTGATGTATCACCAACTTATGTACTGCTACGAGAGCAACCAACATTTTGATGGTGGTCATCCGGGCTACTGTAGAATACGTGTCAAAGTAGTCGATCCCCAACTTATGAGAAAATCTCTTGGCTACTAGCCTAGCCTTGAACTTGTCAATAGTTCCATCTACTTTCATCTTCTTCTTGAAGATCCATTTGCATCCGATGAGTTTTGCTCCTTTAGGAAGATAAACCAACACCCAAGTGTTATTAGAGGTGATTGAATCAATTTTATTGTCTATCGCCTCTTTCAAGAAAACAGCGTCTCTAGTCTTCATCACCTCATCATAGGTAAGCGGATCTGCTTCCACATGATAGGTGACAAAGTCATTTCCGAAGTCCTTCGGCCTTCTCACTCGCTTTGTTGACGGCTCAGCGAGCTCTGGTTCAATAGTTATTTCAACAACAACTTCTTTTTGGACTACATTCTCATTGGAAGTTTCAGTTTCTTGCGCACCCTCATTGTTCTCTGGAATATTCGCAAGAACAATGTTCTTGTGCCTTGCAAACTTGTCTTCAAAATATTCTGTGTCGCGAGATTCAATGATATAATTTGATTCAATATTAAGAAATCTCTGAGCATCACTCTTCTCGGCATAACCTAAGAAGATTATCTTCGTAGTCCTTATTCCGAGCTTTTGAATCTTCAGATCTGGAAGCTTCACGTATGCCAGACACCTCCACACTCGAATAACATTTAAGTTAGGTCTGACTTTGAACCAGAGTTTATGAAGAGTAATGTCCAAAGTTATATGACGCACTCTATTTAGAATAAAAGTGGTGGTCAATGCAGCTTCTCCCCTGTAGCATTTTAGAAGACCCGCAGTCAACAACATTGAGTTTATCATTTTTATCAATGTTCTGTTCTTCCTTTCTGCTACTCAGTTAGATTGAGGAGAGTATGGAGCAGTTGTCTCGTTGACAATTCCATGTTCTTTACAAAATGATGTGAATTCATGAGACCGGTACTCTCCACCTCGATCACTTCTTATTCTCTTGAATTGTTGTCTAGTTTGCCATTCAGCCTCGGCCCTGAACTCTTTGAACTTTTTGAATGCTTCGTCTTTAGCCTTCAGTAAGTAAACGAACGCATACTTTGAGAAGTCGTCGATAAAGGTTACGAAATACTTTATCCTGGCCTTTGTAGAGAATTGTTTGAAGTCACAAATATCAGAGTGTACCAACTCCAGAAGATCTGTGCTTCGATTAACAAGAGGAACGGGTTTTCTTGTGAACTTCGTCTGAGCACAAACTTCACATTTCTCTACCTTGCCCCCACATTTGGAGATAAGTTCTAGACTAGACATTCTGCTAATTCTTTTATAATGAACATGTCCTAGTCTATTATGCCACAACTCAAGAGTATAACCAGAATGACCGAAGTATGTTCTTTTCAAGGATGGACATCAGTCCAATATAATTAATGGACTTGCATTACAGAGTAGGCGTCCCGAGAATGACCGAAGTATGTTCTTTTCATGGACATTACCATCTGGCCAGCATTGATGTCCATCCTTGGACCTGTATTACACAGTAGGCCTCCCGAGATCAGATTCTTTATGATAGCAGGTACATGCTTCATACCTTAAAGCGTCATAGACTTCCCTGAAGTCAGCTTCAACACCACCGTCTCGATACCTTGCACTTCAGCTTGTGCCTGGTTCGTCACCGTAACAACTTCAGAAGTTGGTGTACACGTGCTGAACCATTTCTTGCTTGAGCAGACATGGTAGGTGGCACCAGTATCTACCCACCAGTTAGAGTCAGCCCCCATCGCAATGACATGAGCAATCATTGCAATAACGTCAGTGATCATAAAATTTTTACTAGGATCACCTTGCCCCGATTGTTTGGGCTTTGATTTGCATTCACTCTTGAAGTGGCTCTTCTTGTCACACTTAAAACAAACCAAATGGGACTTTGTCTTCTATTGTTTGAAAAAAGTTCCCTTCACTTTTAGATTGTTGGGATCCTTCTTCTTGTTGTGGAAAGTTGTCTGCTTTCCCTTGGATTCCTTGGTGTGAACCAAATTGGTGTTAGCTATCTATTTGGACAAAGCTCCCACCTTAAGTTAAGCCCTCATCTGGTCCTCAATATAGATTTCTTACAGGAGATCTTCGAGACTGATCTTCAGTTTCTTCCTATGCATGTTTGTATAGAATTTGCTCCAAGTAGCAGGGAGCTTGGAGACGATCCCTCTAACAACAAAATTGTCGGTGAGGGGCATCGTCTCATCTTCCAGCTTCTTTCGCAGCTTCAGGAACTCCTTCACCTGCGGTAACATAGTCTTCTCGTCCACCTTCAGTTGAGCCCTCATCTGGTCCTCAACATAGATTTCTTCCAGGAGATCTTCGAGACTGATCTTCAGTTTCTTCCTATGCATGTTTGTATAGAACTTGCTCCGAGTAGCAGAGAGCTTGGAGACGATCCCTCCAACAACAAACTTGTCGGTGAGGGGCATCGTCTCATCTTCTAGCTTCTTTTGCAGCTTCAGGAACTCCTTCACCTGCGACAACATAGTCTTCTCGTCTTCAAAGAGCCACTTGTGATATTTTTCAACCACAAATATTTTGCATCTGTCACGACCCGCACCCACCGTGAGGGTGCGAGTATGTAACAACGCCCAGCCTACGCCGCAGTGTCGACGGTAGAACGCTGTTCTAGGTCATAAACTATAACTAGCATAATATGAATACTCTCCATAAGGAGGCCAACACAGAGGTACAACTCAATCACAATCTAAGGTAAAATGATAAAGATAGATAAACATGAAATCCAAAAGAGATACAGGAGATAGAAGTCTAAGTGTCTAAGATACATAATCCCAGAAATACATCTCAAAACTCAAATACAGTAATCCACAAGTAAATATAACTCCAGACAAAATGAAATAACTATCTAAACAACCTCTACTGTGTCTCCTTTAGGCTAGCAGGCAATCCCAGGCTATATGTAAAATTTATCAACAGGTCCAGTCAGGACAGGAGCGTGCACAATACATCTCATGCAGTTTATATCATGTCAGGAAATATAAAGCAGGCAATAGAATAAAATACATGAAACGCTGTAAGAAGATGTACATGAAAACATGAGAGATATTTGATAACTGGAAATATATATACATGATAAGTAAGAACTGTAAGTGACTAGTGATTTAGAGTACTAGATGGCATGTAATTGGCTTAGGTTGTACATGATGAACATAAAAAGTAATAGAGTGTACATGATGGGTAAAATCACATGACCATTTATACTCACCCCTACCCACAATCAATACACAAGGATCTATTCAAGTTACGTTACGGACATGATGTTTTGGTTATACAAGAAACACATAAGGAAACATGAGCGTACATGAAAGAACATGAGAGTACATGAACGTACATGTAAGAACATGAGAGAACATGAGTGAACATGAATAACGCAGAAGCAAGGAATACATGATGTACATGAAACACATGTCATAAAGTATCCGATGCACCCGCTAAGGGGGTAACATCCCAAGAAGAGATCCGTATAGTACCAATCCGTAATGATAACGTGACAACATCAAGTAAAAGTAATCTAGAGCGAGAATATAATTCGTGACAAGTATGAAACGATCAGAGAATGTACTCGCCTGATATCTGAATGTCCAAGGTAAAGATACTGTCCGAGAAGAGGTGTCTGGCTCCTAATTGGAACAGCACAAGTCACAACATGTCCAGAAGGGTAATATAAAGCACTACAATGCATTCTACATGAATCTAGGTCAAATTAGGCCAAAGTCAACCCTTGGTCAACTCTGGCCAACTGCACTAGTCAAACTAGGTCGAACTAGGTCACGTCCTAACCCAGCAAGTCTTACTAGGCCTAACCAAGACTATCCTAGCAAGCACACATCAATACAAGGCTATACAAGCCAACATACACCCAACTCAATATAGCATGCAATTATTCAATACTCAAATAGGCAAGAATTCACATTGGATATACACTAGGTAATATATTACTTTAAACTATATATGTCTACACATATATACACATGCATATATTGGTATTCAACATTAGGTCTATAATCATGGCATTTCAAATGGTTATATAAACTTATATATTACAACACAATATGCTAACATATATATAATATACATACATAGCTAAGTTAACTGTATTCATAAATACTTATTTAAGAGGCTATGTGTGTGTATGTGAACATGGCAAAGGGCAAGTGAGGGTTAAATGGGCATACATAGTGTATACATATCAAAGAGTGTCAAAGTGTAAGTGAACAAAGTGTCAAGTGTGATAGTGTCTACATAGTGTAAGGGGTACATGAGGTAATATAGGATTTGTGTTAACATAGAACATTACATCTCATTAACTTGTATATTGCATACATTACATCTATTATTACATTACATTCATGCTTACATTCATTCATCATTCATTTATTCTCTTGCACTACTATATGCACCATACATTACATACTATGGAACCTACATATTCATTACAAGCCATACTTATACATGCTTACATTAGATAGGATACTTACACCTCATACATCATTTATTTAAACATTTACTCATGCTTGCATTCTCTATTTAATTACATATGTATATACATTAACATGGGTTAAAATCAAATAGAACATTATATTACACACAAGGGTGCACAAAATGCATATGCCGAATAGTAACTCCTACTAATAATCAATACTGTACCATCTCAGCATGAATTAAAATCTAGGATTAAAGTATGTTATAGATCTATGTGTTAGCTTTCCGAAACTCAAACGGATCGTATTTTTGTTTCCGAAAACTCCCGGAATCGCGAAAACACCGAGAACGCGTTTATCTTTCGTACAACTGACACTCAAATAATTCTCCAGAAAGTTACACAAAGAATTAGGCCTAATAATATATGTTTTTGGAAAGCTAACTTCAATACGCTTCTTTTAAAAAAAATGAGAGATTAAACCGAGCTTTGAGCTAGAAGTTATGACATTTCTAAGTTAGGGCAGAAATTAAAAATGTGGATAAAAATCATGACGGATTTGGGTAGTTTGAGACAAAAGAACACAAGTATATAACATAATATATCAAGAACTCACTCTCTACACTAATATATATATATATGAGACACTATAGAACACATCTCCAATACAAAAATATGAGATTAAACATGTAATAATTCATTCATACATAACAACAACACATAGTGTGTCCAAATTTGGGGTTTCCCACATGGACACAACCACAACACAAAGGACACTCCTATGACCTCCAAATGGACACGAAATGGACATAAATGGAGATACAACCATGGGGGTCATTCCTATGGGTTCAAAATAGACCTATATGCATAAGGAAATGAAAAGGAGAAGGGATTTATACCTCCCGGTAGATCGAATCGAAGAAAAGCCTTCCCGGAGCGACACCGACACGTAGAGATTCTAAAAGGACACGAACGAGCTCCGAATCCTCCCAAACTTGGGTAGCTTCCTCCTTGGCTAGAATGGAGAAGGAAAGAAGAAGATTTGGTGGCGAAATAGAAGGATTTGGTGGAGAAATTGCTAGGGATTGCTCTCTAGGAATTTGGGGAAGAACAAGAGAGAGAGTGTGGATGAGAATAATGAAATGAACTTGAGCCTATCCTCTCCCAAAGTGGCTGGCCATATGGGACTATTTGTCCTATTATGGTAAGGTCCAAAATGCCCCCACTAACCTATTCTATGAGTATTAGAAAAGGGCTAATTGGTTGGGGCTAAATTAGTTATTCTAAAGTCTCTAATCACACTAACCTTATCCATAATAATTAGTCTAACATCTAACTAAAATATTTCTATCATGTGGACTAACTTAATATCATGTGGGCCATGCCTAACTAGTGTGTGGGTCCCACTAGAGTTAAACTATCCCCGGGTCCCCGTTTCAAGTCGGATTGAGTTGAAATTCGAACCCGACTCAAATAACCCCAAAACAATATCATAAATAATATCAAAATAATTCAAAGAGGTCAAATGCAAAAATATCCTTAGGCCAAAAAGGACATTAAAATAATAATCACATGGTTAGGCTCTAGGTCAAACAGTCTCTAGGGTTTCACTGGCAAAACGTCAAAACCACAAGTCATTGATTTAAATAATTTTAAAATGATTTAAAATCACCAAAAATTATATCATGAATTAAATATCATTATTAAAATAATTATAAATACGAAATTTTAAAATTACCCTCATTTGGGAAACTGGGTGCTACAACTCTACCCACCTTAGAAAAATTTCGTCCTCGAAATTAAAATGTCCATACTCCCTCTAGGTCAAACCCCCACAATCAAAGTCCCAGATTAAAACAAATCATGTGATCAAAAGGACGACATACAGGGTCATGGCATACGGTGGTAGTGAAAGTCTCCTCTAGGTATACTAGTCATGCTAACCGAAACGGTCATAGGGTATCAAAACATACAAGCAATCTAGGGTGCTAAACTAGAGAAGTTACAGAAACAACAAACCATCAAAACTGTAAGGCGGTCTGCCATCCTATATGAAACTGGTACTTATCAAAACAAAATAAAGGCAACTACCAATTATCTGAAAAAGGGTACAGAAAATCAAATTCAAAAATTAAGGAATTGAAAATCACTTGCATTGAAATCCAAATCACAATATATATATACAGAGAGAGCGTTAGAGAGGAAAAACTAGCATTAT
This sequence comes from Iris pallida, assembly GCA_029216955.1. Lineage (NCBI taxonomy): Eukaryota > Viridiplantae > Streptophyta > Magnoliopsida > Asparagales > Iridaceae > Iris > Iris pallida. The sequence continues at coordinate 2,492,571 of JANAVB010042620.1, read as the reverse complement.
GTAATGTTATGTGGTTTGTGTGTGTATGGGTGTATGTGAAATATACATGAAATTGTATATGAGCTATCCTGTTACACTACTCATGGCATATGGGTTAACAACCTACAATACACAACCTATTTAATCATAACATGCATGGCTAACCATAAACATCTATAAGAGGTAGAGATTTAGTTATGTATATACATATATTATAACATGTATGCCTAAGCTCTATATATATCTATACAAGTATGTGATCATAACATAGAGAGGAAAGGTTAGGTTACATGACAGCGTATACTAAGTTAGGGTGTGTGTGTGTCCTTGTACAGGATTATAGCTTAGTATTGAAAGGTTAAACCTAGTTTTAGTTCAGCATTTACATACAAAATCTGAAAATAAGCTAACATTTAAACCAGTGTAATATTAACATAATGCAGTCTCAGATTTTACAAATTTAACATAACTTAACCAATTTCTCTAAAAAATTGAAACTCTGCAGATATCATACATGTGCAGTTATGTAGAAAAAACTAATAACATGAAATTTATATTTAAATTACGAATTTAAACTGGAAAAGCAGAAAACCAGAAATATTGGGGTTTTGAAAATTTTAACATTAACAACATATTAATATGTATTTAGATAGGTGGAAAATCAAGTGTAGCATGCATACGTATCAGGCAAGTGTCCACTATGTAAATATACTCATATATTCTCATGTCCCAAAAAAATTAATTCTACGTTAAGACCAACATTTAGATTCCTACCAAGATCACAAAATAAGTGATTGACGAAATCAAGGCAGTTTTATTATTATTATTCAATACTAGAATAATAACAAGAAGGAAATAACGATAAAAGCTATTTGCTTATTTGCCTAAAAGAAGGAACCATTTTGAAACCAGAGCTAAATATCAAATCCAAGATAAAGTCTAGTAAAATCATCGATTCATTGTATTAAGAAGAAACTCATAGCAAGAAGTTACACAAGCTACTCCTAAGTTAAATAATTAGAAGCAAAACAAAGCAAAACAAATAATAATTCTTTTTTAAGGACTGCATCAAAGTAGAGAAAACATGCTTGAAAATATTTAAGGTACAATCTGATAATCATATGCGTCTATCCAAAATCATGGTACTCTAAATCCCCGTCATACTAGTAAGCAAGGCTACGATAATCACAGAGTCCTTGACTTATGCACATACCTCTAGAATCATGATATTTAACATTTTCGCGGTGCCGCTAGCTTGGCTGCGAAAATCTTAAATTCCTACACCCGAGAAATATATCCAGAGTCAAACTATATGTCCTCACCATGCTGGCTAATGTGACTATAGAAGACTAGATTCCATAACATAGATGACCTAGCCCATATAATTTCATCTTGTCAAAAAAAAATTAAATTAAATCAACAATGAATACCCATAAATCAAATCAAATTTATCAACGAACTTCAAAATTCAAAATGAACAAAAATCTATCAAAATACAACTCGGATGCAACAGCTATCATCAAGATTCAAAATTCGACAATCATTCATCAAAATCAATGAATACAACTCAAATTCAACCATAATCCATCAAAATCAAATTTAACAACAGTAAGTAAAATAAATAAAATCAAGGGAAAAAAGAGTTCTCAAATCGAAGTTAAAATAAGATTCTCAAGGGTCGTTCCGGGAATCACTCAAGGGTTCCTAACTGTGATTGAGTACCTTCAAGATATATCCTATTCCTACTGCAGGCTGTAGTGGTACTCTAGTTCGAATACCACTACATAAACTCGACCTGCATGGGCCACCACTAAAAACGTGTCACGACCCGCACCCACCGTGAGGGTACGAGTACGTAACAATGCCCAGCCTACGTCGCAGTGTCGGCGGTAGAACGCTGTTCTAGGTCATAAACTATAACTAACATAATATGAATAATCTCCATAAGGAGGCCAACACAGAGGTACAACTCAATCACAATCTAAGGTAGAATGATAAAGATAGATAAACATAAAATCCAAAAGAGATACAGGAGATAGAAGTCTAAGTGTCTAAGATACATAATCCCAGAAATACATCTCAAAACTCAAATACAGTAATCCACAAGTAAATATAACTCCAGACAAAATGAAATAACTATCTAAACAACCTCTACTGTGTCTCCTTTAGGCTAGCAGGCAATCCCAGGCTATATGTAAAATTTATCAACAGGTCCAGTCAGGACAGAAGCGAGCACAATACATCTCATGCAGTTCATATCATGTCAGGAAATATAAAGCAGGCAATAGAATAAGATACATGAAACGCTGTAAGAAGATGTACATGAAAATATGAGAGATATTTGATAACTAGAAATATATATACATGATAAGTAAGAACTGTAAGTGACTAGTGATTTAGAGTACTAGATGGCATGTAATTGGCTTAGGTTGTACATGATGAACATGAAAAGTAATAGATTGTACATGATGGGTAAAATCACATGACCATTTATACTCACCCCTACCCACAATCAATACACAAGGATCTATTCAAGTTACGTTACGGACATGATGTTTTGGTTATACAAGAAACACATAAGGAAACATGAGCGTACATGAAAGAACATGAGAGTACATGAACGTACATATAAGAACATGAGAGAACATGAGAGAACATGAGTGAACATGAATAACGCAGAAGCAAGGAATACATGATGTACATAAAACACATGTCATAAAGTATCCGATGCGCCCGCTAAGGGGGTAACATCCCAAGAAGAGATCCGTATAGTACCAATCCGTGATGATAACGTGACAACATCAAGTAAAAGTAATCTAGAGCGAGAATATAATTCGTGACAAGTATGAAACGATCAGAGAATGTACTCGCCTAATATCTGAATGTCCAAGGTAAAGATACTGTCCGAGAAGAGGTGTCTAGCTCCTAATTGGAACAGCACAAGTCACAACATGTCCAGAAGGGTAATATAAAGCACTACAATGCATTCTACATGAATCTAGGTCAAATTAGGCCAAAGTCAACCTTTGGTCAACTCTGGTCAACTGCACTAGTCAAACTAGGTCGAACTAGGTCATGTCCTAACCCAGCTAGTCTTACTAGGCCTAAACAAGATTATCCTAGCAAGCACACATCAATACAAGGCTATACAAGCCAACATACACCCAACTCTATATAGCATGCAATTATTCAATACTCAAATAGGCAAGAATTCACATTGGATATACACTAGGTAATCTATTACTTTAAACTATATATGTCTACACATATATACACATGCATATATTGGTATTCAACATTAGGTCTATAATCATGGCATTTCAAATGGTTATATAAACTTATATATTACAACACAATATGCTAACATATATATAATATACATACATAGCTAAGTTAACTGTATTCATAAATACTTATTTAAGAGGCTATGTGTGTGCATGTGAACATGGCAAAGGGGCAGGTGAGGGTTAAATGGGCATACATAGTGTATACATATCAAAGAGTGTCAAAGTGTAAGTGAACAATGTGTCAAGTGTGATAGTGTCTACATAGTGTAAGGGGTACATGAGGTAATATAGGATTTGTGTTAACATAGAACATTATATCTCATTAACTTGTATATTGTATACATTACATCTATTATTACATTACATTCATGCTTACATTCATTCATCATTCATTTATTCTCTTGCACTACTATATGCACCATATATTACATACTATGGAACCTACATATTCATTACAAGCCATACTTATACATGCTAACATTAGATAGGATACTTACACCTCATACATCATTTATTTAAACATTTACTCATGCTTGCATTCTCTATTTAATTACATAATGTATATATATTAACATGGGTTAAAATCAAATAGAACATTATATTACACACAAGGGTGCACAAAATGCATATGCCGAATAGTAACTCCTACTAATAATCAATACTGTACCATCTCAGCATGAATTAAAATCTAGGATCAAAGTATATTATAGATATATGTGTTAGCTTACCGAAACTTCAAACGGATCGCGTTTTCGTTTCCGAAAACTCCCGGAATCGCAAAAACACCGAGAACGCGTTTATCTTTCATACAGCTGACACTCAAATAATTCTCCAGAAAGTTACAGAAAGAATTAGGCCTAATAATATATGTTTTTGGAAAGCTAACTTCAATACGCTTCTTTTAAAAAAACGAGAGATTAAACCGAGCTTTGAGCTAGAAGTTATGACATTTCTAAGTTAGGGCTGAAATTAAAAACGTGGATAAAAATCATGACGGATTTGGGTAGTTTGAGACAATAGAACACAAGTATATAACATAATATATCAAGAACTCACTCTCTACACTAATATATATATATATATGAGACACTATAGAACACATCTTCAATACAAAAATATGAGATTAAACATGTAATAATTCATTCATACATAACAACAACACATAGTGTGTCCAAATTTGGGGTTTTCCACATGGACACAACAACAACACAAAGGACACTCCTATGACCTCCAAATGGACACGAAATGGACATAAATGGAGATACAACCATGGGGGTCATTCCTATGGGTTCAAAATAGACCTATATGCATAAGGAAATGAAAAGGAGAAGGGATTTATACCTCCCGGTAGATCGAATTGAAGAAAAGCCTTCCCGTAGCGACACCGACACGTAGAGATTCCAAAAGGATACGAACGAGCTCCGAATCCTCCCAAACTTGGGTAGCTTCCTCCTTGGCTAGAATGGAGAAGGAAAGAAGAAGATTTGGTGGCAAAATGGAAGGATTTGTTGGAGAAATTGCTAGGGATTGCTCTCTAGGAATTTAGGGAAGAACAAGAGAGAGAGTGTGGATGAGAATAATGAAATGAACTTGAGCCTATCCTCTCCCAAAGTGGCTGGCCATATGGGGCTATTTGTCCTATTATGGTAAGGTCCAAAATGCCCCACTAACCTATTCTATGAGTATTAGGAAAGGGCTAATTGGTTGGGGCTAAATTAGTTATTCTAAAGTCTCTAATCACACTAACCTTATCCATAATAATTAGTCTAACCTCTAACTAAAATATTTCTATCATGTGGACTAAAATTAATATCATGTGGGCCATGCCTAACTAGTGTGTGGGTCCCACTAGAGTCAAACTACCCCCGGGTCCCCGTTTCAAGTCGGATTGAGTTGAAATTCGAACCCGACTCAAATAACCCCAAAATAATATCATAAATAATAAAATAATATCAAAATAATTCAAAGAGGTCAAATGCAAAAATATCCTTAGGCCAAAAATGACATTAAAATATCATAATCACATGGTTAGGCTATAGGTCAAACAGTCTCTAGGGTTTCACTAGCAAAACGTCAAAACCACAAGTCATTGATTTAAATAATTTTAAAATGATTTAAAATTACCAAAAATCATATCATGAATTAAATATCATTATTAAAATAATTATAAACATGAAATTTTAAAATTACCCTCATTTGGGAAACTGGGTGCTACAGCATCTTTTCTTGTCATCTTCGTACAGGTTTTCTAGAGGCTCCCATATCTCTCTGGCAATAGTTTTCTTAGAATATGATTCTGCTAGGGAGTCCTCCATAGCATTAAGAGTGAAGCCTACAGAGGCTATTCTTCCTTCTCCATTTGGTCTAACTTTTAGTAGCAGCAATAATTGTGGCTGCAGACCAAGTTTCTAGAATAGTCGGTTCTTCTTCGGTTAGCACGTGGTCAACTTCCGAAAGTTGAAAATTGAGGCTAACCTTCCTCTTTCAGACTTGATAGTGCTATCCATCAAATTGCTCTGACAAGCAGAAGATAGGATTGATGAGTGAAGCACGAAAGTTTTCCATCTTGTGTAATGAACCTTTAAGATTGTTAGTCCCGGGGCATAATTTTTTGATGGAAAACTAAAAATTATGCAACACTTCAAAGAAGGTGCACGATAGAAATCCAAGAAGATTCTGGGAAACAAATACTAATGTGTCACTTCGAAGAAGGCACAGAAGAATTCGTAGCAACAGCGATGAAGATCCACTAACGTTTTCTGATTAGATCAGACACGTTCTCGTTTAGAACGAGATAAAAGCAGATGAACTAAAATGGAGAGAATGGCATGCTGGGGTGAATGATCAACGGCGCTCAAAGCTTGATTCGTCCCACACGAACAGCTTCCAGGAACCAACAAGTTCAACGGAGAACTTTAGAACGCTATGCTCTTCTGACTCCTCGAATGGCGCAGACTCTGGCGCTGGTGCACTATTTTTCTTCTCTCTTGGACTCTCTGGAAATTTGTAAGGAATTATTTAGAAAAAAACTTGGCACTTAACATCTGTGAGAGAGAGAGAGAGAGGGGAGAGAAGCTTATATAGGCTCACATTGGAACCACCCAGGTGCGCGATCAGGATGCGCCAATGTGCTAGCAAAATGCCTCATTACGCCTTATGAGCCCATGTGCCTGAGCCCGAGCCCGAGCCCGAGTTCGAGTCGCTAAGCCCCTAAGGGGCTTAGCTCCAATGGGATAAATTCTAAGAGCAAAAAACATTAATGCTTTACCATGGAGTGTTATCCTTACCTCCTAATAAAATCACTCACATGGTTCCCACCTTAGGGTCACCATCCCATGTGCACGTCTCAACAACATACCAAGTATATATTAAGATACAACTCATGGTTCTTTTCCAATATGGGACTAAATAATACTAGGCATGTATTGAGAGCAAGCCCTCTCTACATGTCAAGGGAAAAGCTCCAACACCTCTCATCTGTGTCCGCTTTATACCCCAAGCTCGTCCTATGCCACCTCCTATCGTGCGGCTCCACGATCCCATAGAATGTCAATAGACATGGCACAAGAGTACCTGCCTTCCAAATCGTCTCGTCTTCATTTTGTTCCTTCCAGTAATGATACTTTACAGTAGCATTAGTTTTCTTCCATGCTATCAAATCAAATACATTCATCCCAAATGCCCACGCACAGGCTTGAGAGTCAAATCTCGGGCTGATCATCGGATTGGAAAGATTTAGATAACTAGAAAGTCTCTGGAACGACTCCAGGCACATCTCCACGGCCCCAAAATCATATTTCAATTCATATCCAGGTAAAAGGGAGGAGTCGGATCCTTCAGGACCACAAAATCATCTTCAAGGAATACTACCTCTCTAAAGCTGAAGACATGTTGATCTATCATGTCCCCGAAATTGACTTGTGTCATTTTCTTTCAAGGACACTGTTCCTAGCCTATTAGATCAGTTAGAGCTCAGTCTGACATGACAACATCAAGCAGGCTAGCAAATACATGAGGACCAACCTCTGCATTCAAGGAAAGAGTCGAGGATAGATTCAGGGACAGAGCACCACTTTCAGTCCGATCATCCTACAGTACTAGTGCAGCCGGTATAGCCAGCAGAAGGGGATACTCGTACCCTTTTGGACATCATCAAAGGCTTATTGGCGACTCAGCAGCGCAAAGGTGACACTCTTACCCAGTCTGTTTATACAACCCTATAGTGAGGTGGCCATCAGGAATATAATTTTGCAAGCACAACTTTATAAGGCACCTCCATTCCCCTGATTTCTATTGCAAAGAGGATGCGATTACATCTGATACGTGGCTCCAGGATATTGAAGCCATTTTCTGGGCAACAGGAGTTCCTGCGAGGGAAAAAGTAAAAGTAGTCAGACTGCAGTTATTGGATTTTACTCTAGATTTGTGAACAACTCAGGAGGTTTCCCTTATAGCACCGGTTACATGCATGTGGAAACTTCAACGAGAGGTTTCAGATCCGGTACTTTGACGAAGTAGAGGGTAGTAGATGGCTATGCGGTAGAGGGCAGTAGATGGCTATGCTGGTGTCTTCGTAGGTTCGTCTCACCTTGGTGGCAACCGAATTGGATCGGGACACGAGGTTCTAGCAGAGACTGCATTTAGAGATCATCCTGGCGATGGAGCAGCCATTACACCAAAATTAGTAATTTGTAACACTTTTTTTTCAATTCGTAATTGTATCGTTACAATTTACTAATGGTAATATTTACCAAGGCAAATTATATAATTGTTACAAGTTACTACTAATGGTAATAATCGTGACGAAAAAAGAGTAACAAAAAATTTCTGTTTTCCTCATCTTGTGTCACATCCCTCCTCTACTTCCACCCATCTTCTAAAAAGTGTTAATAAGAATTGTTATTCAGAAAAGTTCAAGTACTCTCTCCTCACTCCCACCACCACCCTCACTTTGCTACGATCACGAGCCTGGCCTCCGCCGCCACCACCCTCACCAAGCCATCAGTGGTATCCCCGCAACCGCCACTCTTCCCCAGTCGAGCCTCTCCTAGCTCGCCGTGTAGTGCCTTGCCTTCGTCGAGTGCCTCTATATCCACTCTTCTTCGAGAAGAAACCTTAGCCGATTCTCCTTCACTTTGCTTACCATATATAGAGATTGTTCATGAGGAACAGGTATAAAAGCGCCTTCGAGGAGCTAGAGTGCCACTGCCAACTCGTTCTCCAACATGATCGTCGACGAGTCCGAGCAGCAACTCCGGCAACAATGGCATCTGGGTTTGGATCCATAGAGCATTGCAGCGAAGGTGTGTTATTTCACTGCGCATAACTAGAATTTCAATTATAGACATTCGGTCAAGTCAGAATTTTGACAAATCAGTCATTTGGTGTGTTTAATATTAGGATCCTAGGTATTCTAGGTTGTTAATTAAATTATTTTGAATAATTTGGGGTACTTGCCAAGACTTAGCTGAGTATGATCATTCTTTCAGAACCGAAGGGAGAGAATCAGCGATCGGCTCAAAGTTCTGCATGACCTTGTGCCCAGCGGCACAAAGGTTTGCTTCTTCTTCTTTTCTTTTTTTGTGGTATTTTACTTCTCGTAACATCATCTTAGTAATTTTTTTTTCATATTTTCTTTTCTGTCAGGTCAATTTAGTTACAATGTTAGAGGAAGCAATTAGCTATGTGAAGTTCCTCCAATTGGCAATTGCATGTGAAGGTGATAACCAAATTCTAACAATAAAAAAGAATGAATAATTAATTACTTTTTATTTTGTATCACTTTGTTTCTCTATATTTTAATTTGTTTAAATACTGTCATATAATGATTAACCTTGGTAACTTATGGTTCATGCTTTGCTTATTTCCCAAGAAAAGAGAGAGCCATATTTACGATGACTGTTGTGTGAGCCATTTTTCACAATGCATATAAAAATGAATTCCCAAGTGAAAATCGAAGTTTTAAAGCAGCTACGCAAAGAAAAGATTGTCTAAATAATGAAGTATCTGTTGGAAGTAGTCCCTAATTCCAATAAGGTACAATTAAGTCATTTGTTTATGGATTTTCATTGCATGCTCATGTTTTCTGTCAATTTTATGTATGTCTTGCAATTTATCTCTTTAATAGGTCAATTATCAATATTCTTAGAAGTTACATGTGCCTGCATAAAGTACTATATATTGCACCAACTGTCATCTGCATGCATTTTCTACAGAAATATATCAATATTCTTAAAAGTGATAGGTCACGTGGAGGATGCGCACGTGCAATGTGTGCGACAAAATTCCGAAGAGAGAGCTAGTTACGTGGATGGTCATGATCTCTCTCTTTCTGGGTATGCGGAATGCAACAACTGAATTTATATTGCAACCACTGTTAGATTCTTCTTTACTAATTTGCTTATTGCACGTATCTTCTATAAAAACTAGTAAATGAACGTGTTTTACATGTATAATAATGTATAATAAGAATATTATTTAATTATAGTTAAATATTTTTCTAACTCATATGGTTAAGATGGAAGATATTTTTCTTGTTTGGTTGAATTCGATTTCCCATGTTGAATATATATATAACAAATTTAAACATTTTCTATAATTTTTACATAATTTATTTTTTAAATAAAATGTACCATGATATACATACGTCTTAGACGATTTTGAAGCCTCATTATATAGTGGAAGATTAGATAGCAACCTAAAATTGTAGAAAATCAAGAACTTAGCAATCTAATTAACATTATTTCTGCTTAGCTTTAGGTAAAAGGTTTTCTCAATTGTAAAAGGAAAATAGAACAATAGTAGAGATTATGTAACTACTAGAAACTTGGTAGTTAAGAAATATGGAATTAAGCTATCATGTAAAAATGATCTTAGTTCTAGCTAATTACAATCTGGAAACCTCGCCAAACCTAACAAGGAATAATATCATTTTACCTGAGTTCGAATATGATTTTATTAATTCTAAATCCCATTGGTCTGAACCCAGTTTGAAGCCTATCTAACGTTGCTCACGCAGATTTACATGAATTATAGAATTCTGGATTGTGGTTTGAATGTTTCGAAATGTTGCTAGGATTTTACAAAAGTAATATTTGACATAAGGTAGTGGTATAAGATGCATATCTCAGATTTGGTTTAGCGCATTCATGTGCATAATGTGTTCTTTCCTAAGATATATACAACAGAAAAATGGACACAGATAAAGAAAGTTTCCGATTTAGATAATATTTTAGCTATGTTTCATGAAAATAGAGGCGAACATTTTCAAATATGTACAACAAGTAGTCACCCAATACGTATACGGGTATGGACAACATTTTATCGTGGCTATGCAACAAGGATTTAGAAAAAGGAGCATTTTCTGCTCACGATAAATTTGCCAATTTGGCCTACATCTCAAAAACTGTTTGGTGATAAAGGAGAGCTTTTTCAATTAGTCCTAAATGCTAAGTGACTACAAAAATACTGCTAATCAACGACGTACCATCGGCAAAGACCTCCATCCATCGCAACACAGCGATGCACATGCGTCGGCTGGATGACCAACAATAGATGTAACGGATATTAATTGCCTGGGCGTTGCCAATCTGTCGGCTAGGCTTCACTATGTTACAAGGGAATACCGCAAAAATATTATGCAACATTTTAGTGACGCCTCGTCGATTTTGCATTTTACTTGGCGATGGACATGGCCGTTGCCTGGTTGTCGCCTAGTTTTGTGCCATAATTTTAAAACAAAAGAGCACCCTAACCCCAAATCGTCTCTCTCTCAATTGAGGCTCCTCCGTGCCCTCTCTAGGCTCCACCGTGCCCGTCCACCCTCGAGCCTCCTCCGATCCTCCGGTAACAGTGGCGCCACACTCGAAGGTAAGGCCTCCTCCTTCTCCTTGGATACCTTCGGTTGTAAATCTAATTACGGCGCTCTTCGTAGCCGGCTCCGGTCGGTTAGGATTTTGGAGAGATTAGGACTTTTGTGTTATTTTAGGTAGGAAAAGATAACTAGAAATTTAACTTTTTTTTAAAATTTTGATTATTGGTTGAGCTATTTGGACCGTTGATTTTAAGGTTAGAATTTTGGGAATGAGTCTGATGATGATGGTATATATGCATGCCTTCTATGTGTATGTAGATTTGTCACAATGGGGGTGTGATGCAACCATTGAATGAACATAGTGGATGTTGTGGATTTTCCTATACCTGGACCGAAGAATCATTATAGCAGACTCTAGAAATTTTGGGTTAAAAGCTTTAGGTTTTATTGTTGTTCGACCCTTGATAGGATTTCTTGGTTATGCTCTTTAAATTAGTGACACTAGGCTTTAAGTCGTAGTTAACTTTTGGTATTCCTTGTTTGTGAAGGGATTACAACACTATGGCCTCGTTTGGTTCGCGGAATGGAAGGGAAAGGAAATCAATTCCTTGTCATTTTCTTTCCTTTGGAAAACTTTAATTCCTATTGATTTTCCTTTCCGATGTTTGGCAATGCCAAGAAATTTGGAAAGGAAAGTGAATACTTCAATGTGGGAAAGTGATTCCTTCATTGGATGGATGGAATCACTTTCCCTCCTAATTTTCCTTCCATTGAAAATCACTTTCCTTTTCTCCTCAATTTCTTGGGCACCCAAATATAGAAAAGTAATCACTTTCCTTTTCCAACCGGAAGATTCCGCGAACCAAACGAGGCCTATATTCTTGAACTTCCCTAAGCATAAGGTTGATGGTATGTGTGCCACAACTAGTCAAAAACTACCTTAATTAACATATTGTTTGGGAAGGGGAGAAATGGAGGAAGGAAAAAGTTGAAGGTAAAATAGGAGGAAAATCTATTCTACTATATAATAGGAAAACTTAGATGGTGAAACTTTTAAATTTCTAAAATACCCTTACATACTTATACTAATTAAAAATAGTTCATTAATTTTAATAAGGACAACTTAGTAATTAGGAAGACTACCCTTTGGTCTTCCTAAAGAGTCTTTCTAAACTAATTAAGAAATGTTAAAATACGTGCAAGGCACGTGCACATATGCTAGTGAAAAATAATGATGTTTGGGAAGGGTAGAGAAAAAATGGAGGAGAGGAATTTGAGGTGAAAATTTATGTGGGTCCCACTCATAATTTTTTTCTCCCAAAAGTTGGAAGAAAATGGAGAAAGATGAGAGAATTTTTGAATTACCCAACTACCCCTCAAAAAGCTAAGTATAAATTATGATTTTAGAAACCAAGGATTAAACAATTATTATATCTTCATCCCATAAACAAAGAATTTTTTTTTCATCTTTTTCTTCCCTTACTTTTTGCTCATCCAAACAAGGAAAATTAACTTCACCTTTATTTTACTCTCCTTCATTTTCCTTTCTATCAAATTTTTCTTCTCCTCCCAGAAAAGGTTCCCAAACAAACCCTAGGCCTCTTCTTCCAAAAGACCTTATATATGCTACTATACTGTTGCATTATTCAATTTATATCGAAGCATGAAGTATCATTCTAGCTTCACAAATCATCTAACTGCCCTTGTGTATATTTTGGATTCATTTCTTGTATATTTATGCAATTGTCTATGCACAAATTTGTTTCCCTTTTTCTAATTAGCCTGTTATGTGACCTACACTTCTAGCCTTCACTTGTAATGTAATTTATGTTAAGGGTGAAATACTACTACCTACTTGGAGAATGCAAACATGGTTTTACAAATGGCTTTACAACTAGGTCTGGCATAGAGGATCGGACAGATTCCTACATGGGCCACTTATGTTGTGTGAATACATATATAACCCTAAGGAAAGCCTGATAGCTTGTCATCCTTCCAACCTTTTGCTACAGGCTTCTAAATCTCCTTACTTTGCTAAAGATACATAAGAACAGACTCAGGAATTTGGAAGTCATGTCATATTTGAGATAATATATACATGAACTATTATTAGTCTGTGACTAATGGACATTATAGAGGAAGGATAAGATCTTTGCTGAAGTTATGCTAGAACTTGGCAATCCCTTCAAGAACTTATATATATGTACCCACTGTCCATAACTTTAATTGCGAGACATAGCCTATGCAGCCTTTTGACTGGCGAGCCCATAGATAACATTGTTTATCCCTCTACCACGGCACCCTCTCAGCAATGATGATATACCACAACCTATCACTATATTTTGTAGTGTGAGATTATGTCTTAGCATTTACAATACATGGATTCTTCCATATCATGGGTTAAAGAGGGGAACTTATTTTATGTATCTATTGGCACAATTGACATGAATTCTAAGCTGAGCCGCCCTTGCATGTATGTCTTGGCACGATCCTAGAGTCAAATACGTATACTTATTTATTTATGTCCCTCCTCCACACATGTCAATGATGATGCAACACTCTTTTATAATATGCACTTCTACCTGCAATTTTACTGGAATATATATACCTATTTAACAAGATGTTGGTAAAACTTGTTGTTACCAATAACTTACAATAATGAGACAAGTAGATCTTCGTTCTAGAGAAAAATGATAATATTATCCTACGAGTTAAAATTCTTAGAAGACGAACGTAACACAAAATTATTTGTGTGGATAAATGTAGTTTTTCTTCTTAAATTGTGCCACTTCTATTGTGTATTAGTAATTTAGGATATATGAATACTCTGCTACAACATGTATCAAAAGGTTCACAAACCATTAAGTTATTACAATGCCAAAGAAGTTGTATAAAATTAAGAAGAAAAAATATATTTACCAGCATAAATATTTTTGAGTTGCTGTAATTTTTTTTATAATTTTAGCCCGTATGACAATATTTCTATTTTCTTTGACTCGAAGATCTACTTGTCTCCTTACAATTCATTGCTGAAAATAAATTATCACAAACTCCTTGTTAAATAGGTATCCGTCTTGCTAAATTACGCTTATGGAAGTTTGGTTATTATTCTAAGCCACCCATTTTGTAACCCCAGTTTTCCAAAAAAAATCATTTTTTTTCTATTTTAAATATCGTGTTTAGAATAATTTTCTTTGAAATTTTTAAACGATATGTGTTATTATTTTGTATTTCAGAAGATTACTTTCTAAAATAGTTTTAGAAAATATAATTATCTTTTACAATAAAAAGATTTGCAAAGTTTATGCCTATAAAATGAACCTTTCCTTCTCCTCACTAAACAGAGAAAAATTATACACAAAAACTCTCTAAAATTTTGTTCTTACGGAGCTCTTCTGTGCTTCATCCTTGCTCTGGCTATAGCTAAGTCATAGTCGTTGTTTCCGAGTTGTGTACGATAAGGAGATATCGGTAGAGCAGAAAATTTTACCACTAAGAGCATTCGGACAAAGTCTGCACATAACTAGATTAACTCTTAGGGCAGTGCTACATGTGCGACTTTCCCGGCGGCCGACAACCTTTAATTATTTATTTTGTTGCAAATTTCGAAAGAAGAAAATAAAATTATTTCTAACAATCTAAGAGTTATTTTCATTATTCTCGCTAAACATCCACTAATATCAGAATGATAGAGCAAAAAAATTTTGTTTTACGTACCTTCATCCTCAGCATGTTTGAGCTTTTTCTAACAAGTCACAATCTCTAATGCTTCTGACTTAGAGAGATAACATTATAAAGATCATGTTAAAGATAAAAATAAATTTGTATTACCTTTAACATTTTGCTTCTTCCCAGAAAGATGAAAATTATTTACAATGATCCTATCTTCGAAAAAGTAGAATTTAGTTTGCATATTACAAGAAAGGTAACTCAAATGATATCGGCCCAAACTTGTTCATTCTGGCATAACAAAGCATTCGCCACAATAATTTAACAAATACTAGATCAACACAAATGGTCCAAATTCAACAAGACAACATTCATGTCTCTAGGAAATTTCATGAATATAGAGAGATCCAACATTAAATTTGAGTATTTGTATAATAAATAATATTAGGCTGGTGATTCGGTCTTCAAAAAAGTAGATGTTAGTGTTGGAAAAGAAATGCGAAAAACCTTTCCCCAAACTAGAGAGTACTTGCGAGAGAACCGAGCAAACAACGCACAAACCAAAACACCAAAACAACCACGCAGACACAGAGAATTTTTGACGTGGAAAATCCTTGCGGAAAAAACCACGGGACGATCGGAGTCCAACTCTGAGAAGCCTCAACTAATGAAATAGAAGAATTACACCCTCTACAAACTTCTCCCGATCCAAATCGGATCCCCAAAACACTTAGAAGTAAGAACAATGATTACAAGGCTACGAAGAACAAGAACGACGAGTAGAGATTACCCAAATCCGATTCTCCTCCGAAAAAGACATTCAATCCTTTGTCTTCTCTCCCAAAGTTGTAACGGCACTCTTGCCTCCTTTCTCTCTCTTTTTTTGTGTTGTCTACAATGATTATGGTTAGAAAAAATCTAATATTAAGTCCCCTAATCCAAGCAAAATCTGGACCATCAGATTTGATCCAAAGGTGAATAATTTACCCTAAAAAATTGTTTCATCCCCGACACACAGAGTTCGGCCAGAACTCTGTCCTGGCATAGAGTTCGACCAGAACTCTGGGTTCTACTTCCAGCAAGGTTCTGGAACAGGGAGGCAGAGTTCGGCCATAACTCTCTCCTGGGTAGAGTTCGGCCCGAACTCTCCTCCTTCCTTCCAGCAGCTCCTCTCGACTGCTCCCGAGCTTCTTCGCCTTCTCCGACTGGTCTCGTCACCTCCCCGAGCTTCTCTGACACACAGACGGCGCTCGTCGCACTCCGGGGTCTTCTCTACATAGGTTGGGAATCCCACCCACTCCAACAAATCTCCTCCTTCACAACTATGTGGAGGAGGTCGTCATCCCGACGATCTGCCTGCAGTACTCAAACTTTCCCCTGGTAGAACCCTCGTGAGCATGTCCGCTCCATTGTCATCAGTATGAACCTTCTCAAGCGCCGCGTCCTTCTCAACTGTATCCCGTATCCAATGATACCGAGTCTCGATGTGCTTGGACCGACTATGAAATGTCTGGTTCTTCACAAGGTGAATAGCACTCTGACTGTCGCAAAGCAAAGTATACTGCTCTTACTTCAGTCCCATTTCCTACAGCAGATTCTTCATCTACAACAGCACCTTGTAAGCCTCCGTCGCCGCAATATATTCCGCCTCCGTCGTCGACAAGGTAACACACTTCTGCAACCGCGACTGCTACGATACCGCTCCTCCGACAAACATCATCACATAGTCCGGAGTCGATCGTCTCGTGTCTACATCTCCAGCCATGTCAGCGTAGGTATACCCAACCAGCTTCCGCTCGTCACCACCAAAAGAAAGTCTCCAATCGGTGGTGCTCTAAAGTTATCGTAGAATCCACTTGACTGCACTCCAATGTACCCTTCCGGGATTTGAAAGATACCTACTAACAGTGCCAACTGCATGAGCGATGTCTGGTCTCGTACACACCATAGCATACATAAGGCTTCCTACAGCTGAAGCATATGGAACCCGCTCCATATCTTCCTTTTTGTCCTCGGTAGATGGACACTGCTCCTCAGTGAACTTAAAGTGGGCCGCAAGGGGGCAACTCACTTTCTTCGACCCATCCATACCGAAACGCTAAAGTACCCGGTGAATGTACTTCTTTTGGGACAAGTGTAGCAGCTTGTACTCTCTCTCTCGGCTGATCTCCATACCAAGAATAGTCTTCGCTGCGCCCAAATCCTTCATAAAGAAGGCCACGCCCAGTTGGCGCTTTAACTCCGCTATCCTAGTGGCATTCCGACCTACTAATAGCATATCATCAACATAGAGCAATAAAATGATGAAATCATCCTCGACAAAGTATCTCACAAATGCACAATGGTCCGATGCCGTCCGTGCATAACCATGCTCCTCCATAAACGACTCGAACTTCCTGTACTACTGCCTCGAAGCCTGCTTCATACCATACAAGCTCTTCCTCAACCGGCAGACCAAATATGACTTGCCCTTCTCACATCCCTCTGGATTCTCCATGTATAACTCCTCCTCAAGATCACCGTGGAGGAATGCCGTCTTCACGTCCATTTGCTCGACCTCCAAGTCGAGACTGGCTGCCAATGCTAGCACCACCCGAATGCTTGACGATATATTAAAAGATTTCATCATAATCTATGCCTTTTCGCTGACCGTAGCCTTTAACTACCAGCCTCGTTTTGTTTCGAGGGCGAGTAGCATCATCCGTCTGCTTCACTCTAAACATCCATCGATTTTTCAAAGCCTTCTTGCCCTTTGGCAATCACACCAGCTCATAAGTGAAATTAGTGTGCAAGGAACTCATCTCCTCCTGCATTGCCTCCATCCACTCCTGCCTGTGTTCGTCTTCCATAGCCTCTGCAAAACTTTCGAGTTCTCCTCCGTTAGTCAATAGCACATACTCACCCGGTGAGTATCTCGTAGATGGTCGACGATCTCTGTCGCTCCTTCTCAGTGGAGCCACTGGTGCTGGCTGTATATCGACAGCCTCCTCCCCTTCAGGAACTGCCCCCCCGGCATGCTCATCCTCCTGAGGGACACCCTGACCACCATCAGCAGGCTGATGATCAAGGTTGGGAGCAACTCCATGTACTGGATCCCCCATAATTGGATCCTCTGCGATGTCCTCTGAAAACTGCTCGAAGCGAAATGACTCTAACTCAGGCAATTTTTCAGCCTCAGAAGGCATCTCGAAATCCTAAGTGTTGGTCATGGTCTGATCCTCGACGAATACCATATCCCTGTTTCTGTAGAGCTTTCTTCCCACCGGGTCGTAGAGTCTATAGCCAAACTCATCCCGATCGTAGCCGACAAAGACGCATCGCCTCGTCTTCGGCTCAAGTTTGGTCCTCTCGTCCTTCGGTACATACACGAAGGCCTTACAGCCAAACACTCGCAGGTGATTGTATGATGGCTCTTTCCCGTACCATACTTTGTCAGGCACATCACCCTGCAAAGGAGCACTAGGAGACAAATTAATAACATAAGCAGCTGTGAGAAGAGCCTCACCCCAATAACTGTCCGGCAAGTTTGCTTCTGACAGCAAACACCGTACCCTCTCCATCAGTGTCATGTTCATGCGCTCCGCTATACCATTTAGCTAAGGTATCTTGGGTGGAGTCTTCTGGTGTCGTATCCCCTGCTCTTTGTAATAAGCATCAAAGGGACCAATGTATTCGCCGTCGTTGTCGGACCGAACACACAATAACTTCTTGCCCGTCTTTTTTTCAACAGAGGCCTGAAACTCTTTGAAATTAGACAGCACCTGATCCTTGGTCTTTAAGGCATAGACCCAAACCTTCCTGGAACAGTCATCAATAAAAGTTATAAAGTAAGAAGCACCACCAATAGATTTTACCTTCATAGGATCGTAGACATCTGAGTGAATCAACTCGAGCAATGCCGTCTTCCTAGAACTTGGGTGACTTTGGAAAGACACCCTATTTTGCTTCCCAGCTAAGTAGTGCGTGCACTTCTCCAACTTTGTAGACTTGAACCCTGGAATCACCTTCCTGTTCACTAAGTAGCTCATCCCTTTCTCGCTGATATGGCCGAGCCGTCTGTGCCACAACTCGGTAGACGCATCACTGACTGCGTTCATCTCTTGTGTCCCCTGTGTACTCCCCTCCATATAGTAGAGACCGGACTTCTTGCTTTCCTCTGGCAATCACCATTGAACCTCTGGAAATCTTCTACTGACTGTTCCCGAAGAGACTGAAGAATCCCTCGTCATCCAACCTTCCAACCGACACCAGGTTAAAGCGGATATCAGGGACATGACGAATATCTTTGAGAACATGAACTGCACCCGTCTTCGTTCTTAAATACACATCTCCAGCGGCAACCGCCTTCCACACATCTCTATTGCCCATCTTCAACAATCCACAGTCGCCTGTAGTGTAAGTGGCAAACAGTGCCCTGTTGTGTGAGATACATGTGCTGAAGCTCCTGAGTCCACCAGCCAAGAATTGTCATCGCAGGCGAGGTTTGTAATGACCTCATCACCTACGATGATCACATCGCCTCCATGTATCGAGGCCGCCGCTGTAGTGTTCTCATCTTGCTTTCCCTTGTCGCCCTTCTTCTCTCTCTTCCAAGCGAAACAATTCCGCTTGATGTGGTCGTTCTTACCACAATGGTAACACTCCGAGTCCTCGTAACGACCCTTGGACTTCCCCCTGCTCTTGTCTCTGCCACCACCTGGACCCATGCTTTTGCCCCTCATGCGGCTCTCTGAAACTAATGCCTCTGAGTGGTGGGATGTGGATGAAGTGCCCTGAAAACGTCTCCGCATCTCTTCGTTCGGCACCCCGCTCTTGGCAAACTCCAGACTGACCACGCCCTCTGGATCAAAAGTGATCATAGATACTCGTACAGTCTCCCACGAGTCTGGCAATGTACACATCAGCCACAGTTCCTGAACTTTGTCATCGAACTTGACTCCCATCGAAGACAGCTGGTCAACCATGCCCTGGAAATCACTCAAATGATCCGTAATAGATGCCCCATCTTTGTACCGCAGACCCATCATCGTCCGGATCAGGAACTACTTGTTTACCTCGGTCTTCTTCGCGTACAAAGATTCCAGCTTATCCCATAACGTCTTCGCGTGCTCAATATTGGCAACATAATTGTACACGTTATCGTCAACGAACTGTCTGATATATCTGCACACCTATATATGCTCGAATTTCCAGTCCTCCTCAGATTTATCACTGGGCTTCTCGGATGTAATACGGGCAGATACAGCTTCTTGACAAACAACAAATCTTTCATCTTGCTCCACCAATAATGATAGTTGGCGCCGTTCAGGTTCACCATGCGTACCGGTTTCGCGTCCATCTCTCCTCTCTAGTTTTTCTGTCAACTCCTGACCCCCTTCTGAATTCCAGAACCTGGCTCTGATACCACTTTGTTGGGAAAGAAATACGGAAAACATTTCCCCAAACTAGAGAGTACTTGCGAGAGAACCGAGCAAACAACGCACAAACCAAAATACGAAAACAACCATGTAGACACAGAGAATTTTTGACGTGGAAAACCCTTGCGAGAAAAACCACGGGACGATCGGAGTCCAATCCTGAGAAGCCTCCACTAATGAAATAGAAGAATTACACCCTCTACAAACTTTTTCCGATCCAAATCGAATCCCCACAACACTTGGTAGCAAGAACAATGATTACAAGGCTAAGTAGAACAAGAACGACGAGTAGAGGTTACCCGAATCCGATTCTCCTCCGAAAAAGACCTTCAATCCTCCGTCTTCTCTCCCAAAGTTGCAAAGGCACTTTTGCCTCCTTTCTCTCTTTTTTCTTGTGTTGTCTACAATGATTAGGGTTAGGAATAACCTAATATTAACTCCACTAATCCGCAGCAAAATCTGGACCATCAGATATGATCCAACGGTGAATAATTCACCCTGAAAAAATGCTTCAGCCCCGACACACAGAGTTCGGCCAGAACTCTGTGTTCTGCTTCCAGCAAGGTTCTGGAACAGGGAGGCAGAGTTCGGCCAGAACTCTCCCCTGGGGCAGAGTTCGGCCCGAACTCTCCCCCCTTCCTTCCAGCAGCTCCTCTCGACTGTTCCCGATCTTCTTCGCCTTCTCCGACTGGTCTCGTCACCTCTCCGTGCTTCTCTGACACACAGACGGCGCTCGTCGCACTCCGGGGTCTTCTCCACATAGTTTGGAAACCCCACCCACTCCAACAGTTAGTTTTGCATATTAATAAGAAATATAATTTGAACCGATACACAACTTGTTCATTTTGGCACACCAATAAATATATATTGTTTATGAATTAAAATATTTCAACAATATTTTATGATAAATATGAAAACAAAAATTATAGAGATTTTATCAACATTCCCAAATACTAAAGTCTAACATATATTTTATTTATATAATACAATGAAAGAAAATATCCGACATGTGTCAACATTTTTCGTAAATTAAACAGTTCATATACACATAACATAATATTAAACAATATAAACAATAATAGTAGGATGATGATTCGGTCTTCAAAAATCTAGTTCTTAGTTTTGCATATCAATAGAAAATGTAATTTGAACCTATACACAACTTGTTCATTTTGGCACACCAATATTTTTTTTATGAATTATAATAATTCAACCATATTTTTATGGTAAATATGAAAATAGAAATTATAAAGATGCTATCAATATGCCCAAATACTAAAGTCTAACATATATTTTACTTACACAATACAATGAAAGGAAACATCCAGATATATAGTAGCATGTGTCAACTTTTCTCGTAAATTAAACAATTCATATTTTTTTTTGTATGAATTGTTTAATTTACGAGAAAAAACACCTAAATATATAACTTTTCTTGGAGAAAGAACACCTCAATATATATATATATATATATATATATATATATATATATATATATATATATATATATATATATTGAGGTGTTCTTTCTCCAAGTCGGATCATAGCTATATAAGCCACCCAGCATACTCAATTTCTGGAAGGTATAATATAGCTATGATCCGACTTGGAGAAAGAACACCTCAATATATATATATATATATATATATATATATATATATATATATATATATATATATATATATATATATATATATATATATATATATATATATATATATATATATATATATATATATATTATATATATATATATATATATATATATATATATATATATATATATATATTTTTTTTTTATATATATATATATATATATATATATATATATATATATATATATATATATATATATATATATATATATATACATTTCTAACATATTCAACTATCCTATCAGACAATACTAATTTAAAAAAAAAATTGATCTTATGTTATGTTTCCTACATTAAAGGGTGTGAACAATTGTGAGACGCGTCGCACACGCATTTGCGTGTGCCATGACACTAGTACATATATATATATATATATATATATATATATATATATATATATATATTATGTATATATATATATATATATATATATATATATATATATATATATATATATATATATATATATATATATATATATATATATATATATGTATATATATATATTTATATATATAGATCTGAGTTGGAGAAAGAACACCTCAATATATATATATATATATATATATATATATATATATATATATATATATATATATATATATATATATATATATATATATTGAGGTGTTCCTTCTCCAAGTCGGATCATAGATATATAAGCCACCCAGCATACTCAATTTCTGGAAGGTATAATCTCTATTTTCCTTTTGTCTTATATTTCAATTTCTAGATATTTTCATTGCAATGGCACCTAAGTTCTTTAGAAAGAGAAAGAATGGTGATGAAGGATCCTCATCCTATCAAAAACCTTTAATTTTCTCTCTGATCTAACCGGATGATAGATCTTTTTGTGGTTTCTTATTCGTGATGCTAGACCAATCCAAAAAATGGTTTAGTAATTTTTATGGCAGCACCGCCAGTGCCAAATACTCGATAAATTTTAATATTTTTTGGATCATCTTACAACTTTTTAGCTTTTACAACTCAAATTCTATTAGGTTATTTTATTGCAATTTGACTTATGACTCTGGTGTTATCTCTTTCCGTGTCAAGAGAATAGATATTAAATTTGATGCAGAAGATTTAGCGGCTATCCTTCGAGTACCCAACGAAAGAGGAGCGCTAAATGACCTCTCCAAATTTACCTTTCCTCCTGACATGTCTTTGAACACGTTCAAAGCTTCTATGTGCCATCCCGGACCTTTTTCTGTCGGCAAACTTAAGACTAAACACTTGATTTTGTATTTTTGTAACCACCGTAGGATCATCTTCTCTGTTATTCTTCTAAAGCAGACTTCTATTGATGATATCACTGCTCTTGAGCGATTTGCAATATACCATATTCATTTTGGGATTACCTTTTCATTCCTAAAGACTATGATCGAGATGATGGTACGTGCTCGCATGAATAAGAAAAATCTTGTTTAAGCAATGTACTTGCCACTTATCTTTCGTTACTTTGATATTGAATTAGATGAGTGCAATGTCCTTACTGAACCTGTACATATTAGAGCAGCTAGGCATTCTGAGTTTTCTGCTACTCCTCCTCTTATTGCTCTCCCTTCTGCTTCAGCTCCAGCTCCTACCACTCTCCAATAACTGCTGCTCCACCTACTGATTATCCACAGACTATTGAAGGTCTCCACCATATGATGAGAGATCATATGCAGCTGACCCAGGCTCAGCATCAGGCTACTCTTGATCGAGTTAGTGCTTTAGAGACTTGCTGGACAGAACGGTTGAGAGATTATGAATACCGTGATATCATTTGCACTCATGCAATCTCTAACACACTAGCTGATCTCCGCTTTGCTCAGTCCCATCAGCTTGGCGGCCCTGGTTTCTTTTCTAAAGATCCTACTTTTTCTGGCTACCGTATTGAAAATTAGGAAGCACGCCAATACTTTAATCCTGCTGGCAAATATGACCGGTTCAGATCTTCTGGTGAGCCTGCTCACACTTTTGGTAATGATAATGACGCTATCGATCAGGACATAGGAGAAAATTGATGATATCTAGCTTTTATTGCATTTAGCCTAGATATCATGTTTCGTAGATTTCTATATATTGTCATCATGTCTCAGAAATGTCTTACATTCTGAGAACATTCAGTTTATGCAGTTTTTATTTACTAGCTGCTTGTATAAATTAAAGCTCCTTCAATTTTACATGTACTAAGTAGTTATTTTCTTTATGAAAGATAGTAGTTATTTATTTCTCTCTTTTGACAATATGCACATATCTCATACTTAGTAATTTAGATTCAATTTTACTACTATGTGAAATATCTGCTTTCTTGTTATTATCTCTTTGTTCATGTTTGTCCTTTTGTACGCATAAATTACGGGGGAGCATTTTGGTAAATGATAATAAAAAAAATACAACACTTGTCACGAAGAGAGGGTACAAATACAACTTTAAAGATTTTCTCTTGATCAAAGGGTTATATCGGTCAAGGTTTGCCAATTATCAATATAAAGGAGGTTGTTGGCCCATTGGTCATGGTCGAAATGATTTTGATAATCGTCTAAATCGAACTTGATATAAGGGCTACTCACAACGGACTATGATAACCAAAACTTCTACCATTCAAGAATTGCTCAGTCGTCGTGTCTATCAAGATTTTTCATTCTCAAATATATTGTACACATTTTTATTGAGTCTAGGAAAAATGTAAACCACGTCATACTAGCAAATAGATTTAACCCAAAAACGTCTTTTAAACTACCCAGTGTTTACAAATCGACTTATTTTTTAAACCAAAAATCCCATGTTTGAAAAATAATTCAAAAAGTCCAAAACCAGCTTTAGAGCATGAATTTTGACCTAATTCAGACTAACAGAGTTCGGCCCGAACTCGGGTTCCTGAAGTGGTAAAACCTTTAAAACCGTTCTTCCTTCAGACTCGGTTACAACGGTCGAATTTTGGAACGTTTGGCATCTGAATTCGACCAAAACTCAGTTTTCAGCAAAATAGAGAAGAGTTTTTTATTCTAAATCACTCATTCACTTTCTATCTTCTCTTCTTTTGACGTCCTTAGCTATTCAAAGCTTTTATTTTCAAATCTTAGGCCTGTTTTCAAATCTTCTTTTGACCTTCTTAGCTAGTCTACTTGCAAGTATGGTACAGTGTAGAAATTTCAGAGAGTTGTAATCAGAGGCTTGATCAAGAAGTTGACACTTTACAATTAAAATCGGCCGAGCAATTAGGATCTAAGCTCAGTATTGTAAAGAGCTGCAAGCGCTCGTTTAAAGCTTGTGTTTCCAATAGTGGATTTTAACTCGGAGCAAGAGTCTTCCTGTCTGGAATAGTCCTCACTAGAGGGAGTCCAGTATATATCGATGTGTTTGTGTTTGCTCTCTGTCTCTCTTATTTACTAGTTTTTATATAACTGTGATATAGCCACTGCTACACTATAGTAATATAGTAATGTTTTGTTTTTAATTAGTAATATTCTACTGTACACTCTATTCACCCTCCCCCCTCTAGAGTATATATTGCTTAACATATCGGTCCTACATATGGGACTTGGTTTTAGGGCCATAAGAAACGGTCAATGGGACTTGGTTTTTGGTGCATAAGAAATAGTCAAGAGGACTTGGTTTTTTTCTACACAATTTTCATCTTACAATAATCCCTCCAAAAAAATCAAGTTCTGAAAAACAAAGAACATAATAATAGTAAAGAATATCTGGACAAGTGTATACTATGCAATAAGTGAGATAGACTACAGTCTCGAATCTCACTTAATGACTATTTCCTTTATCTGAAGAAGTATATGATGGACTATTCTTTGCATCTGACTTTTTGAATCAGATTCAGAAAATAACACAAATAGTACGCTAGAGGTTCATGGGTCTATCGGGTGGCGCTTTTGATTGACCATGCGCAGTTTTTTCTTATTCATGAGAGTTGTCTGGGATCGCCATGTCCCGTAGTCGTGACCTTCACGATCTCTCATATAGGTAAGTACTCAAAGAGTTGGTGATCAATATCAATCATGCATAAATATGCTTGGACCTAATAGGAGTTCTAAAGCTCATCCTAACCAAATCACCCTAGAAAATTATCATCATAGGGATGGAGTATCTTTATATAACTTTATACAACTACTTTTACATTAATTTATAAAAATTTAATCTTAGGTTCAGTATTCCACATTAGTCACCCAAGTCCAGCTTGCTTCTATCCATTGAACTAGCATCTTGGGATCTCCAATCAGGCTCAGTTGAGATGCCACTGTTGGTGACTTACTTATGGGCTTAACCCACCCCCCTCGAGGATACTAGGATTAATATCCTAGACAGACTCTTCATCAAGAGATCTGTAAAGTTCTTTCCAGACTTTGTAAAACCAAGAGCAAGAACAATATATTTGCTTAATAGGCTCATATGAATTGATGCACGGCTGTATGTACCTTCTCAGCTTAGAATTTACAAAATCATGCATTAGCAGTTCTATAGCAGATTGATTAACATAATTATAAAACTAATCGATATATAAGTTTGTATATACATAATAAGTGTCTGAGCCATTCAGCTTCAATACAAACTATGTTTAAAGACACTATTCCAGAGTCTATTATACTCATAACTATGATAGTTTCTCACATGGACCTATCATCTTATGAGTATCTAAGTGTTAGAGTGGATGGGGTTCCCAACCTATGTGGAGAAGACCTCGGAGTACGATGAGCGCTGTATCTGTGTCAGAGAAGCTCGGGGAGGTGACGAGGCCAGTCGGAGAAGCCGAAGAAGCTCGGGAGCTGCTGGAAGGAATAGGGAGAGTTCGGGCCGAACTCTGCCCCAGGGGAGAGTTCTGGCCGAACTCTGCCTCCCTGTTCCAGAACCTTGCTGGAAGCAGAACATAGAGTTCTGGCCGAACTCCGTGTGTCGGGGCTAAAGCGTTTCTCAGGGTGATTTAATCACCATTGGATCGTATCATACGGTCCATGTTTTGCTGCGGATTAGGAGAGTTAATATTAGGTTTTTCCTAACCCTAATCATTGTAGAACACACAAGAAAAGAAGAGAGGAAGGAGGCAAGAGTGCCATTACAACTTTGGGAGAGAAGACGGAGGATTGAAGGTCTTTTTCGAAGGAGAATCGGATTCGGGTAATCTCTACTCCTCGTTCTTGTTCTTCGTAGCCTTGTAATCATTGTTCTTGCTTCCAAGTGTTGTGGGGATCCGATTTGGATCAGGAGAAGTTTGTAGAGAGTGTAATTCTTCTATTTCATTAGTTGAGGCTTCTCAGGGCTAGACTTCGATCGTCCCGTGGTTTTTTTCCCGCAAGGGTTTTCCACGTGAAAAATTCTCTGTGTCTGCGTGGTTTGTTTTGGTATTTTGGTTCGTGCGTTGTATTGTTCGGTTCTTTCGCAGGTACTCTCTAGTTTGGGAAAAGGTTTCCGCATTTCTTTCCCAACAGAGTGGTATCAGTGCCAGGTTCTAGAATTCAAAAGGGTGTCAGGAGTTGACAGAAAAACTAGAGAGGAGAGATGGACGCGAAGCCGGTGTGCATGGTGAACCTGAACGGCACCAACTATCATTATTGGCGAAGCAAGATGAAAGATTTGCTGTTTGTCAAGATGCTGCATCTGCCCGTATTTGCATCCGAGAAGCCCAGTGATAAATCTGAGGAGGACTGGAAATTCGAGCATATACAGGTGTGCAGATATATCAGGCAGTTCGTTGACGAGAACGTGTATAATCACGTTGCCAATATTGAGCACGCAAAGACGTTATAGGATAAGCTGGAATCTTTGTACGTAAAGAAGACCGGGGTAAACAAGTTATTCCTGATCCGGACGATGATGGGTCTGCGGTACAAAGATGGGGTGTCTATTACACATCACTTGAGTGATTTCCAGAGCGTGGTTGACCAGCTGTCTTCGATGGGAGTCAAGTTCGACGACGAGGTTCAGGGACTATGGCTGCTGTGTACATTGCCAGACTCGTGGGAGACCGTACGAGTATCTATGATCACTTCTGCTCCAGAGGGCGTGTTCAGTCTGGAGTTTGCCAAGAGCGGGGTGCTGAATGAAGAGATACGAAGACGTTCTCAGGGTACTTCATCCATATCCCACCACTCAGAGGTATTAGTTTCAGAGAGCCACGGGAGGGGGGCAAAAACAGGGGTCTAGGTGGTGGCAGAGACAAGAGCAGGGGGAAGTCCAAGGGTCGATACGAGGACTCGGAGTGTTACCATTATGGTAAGAAGGGTCACATCAAGCGGAATTATTTTGCTTGGAAGGGAAAGAAGAAGGGGGACAAGGGGAAGCAAGATGAGAACACTACAGCGGCGGCCTCGATACACGGAGGCGATATGATCGTCGTAGGTGATGAGGTTATTACAAACCTCGCCTGCGATGACAATTCTTGGCTGGTGGACTCAGGGGCTTCAGCACATGTATCTCACAACAAGGCACTGTTTGCCACTTACACTACAGGCGACTGTGGAGTGTTAAAGATGGACAATGAAGATGTGTCGAAGGCGGTTGCCGTTGGAGATGTGCATTTGAGAACGAGGACGGGTGCAGTTCTTGTTCTCAAAGATGTTCGTCATGTCCCTGATATCCGCTTCAACCTGGTGTCGGTTGGAAGGTTGGATGACAAGGGATTCTTCAGTCTCTTCGAGAACAGTCAGTAGAAGCTTTCCAGAGGTTCGATGGTGATTTCCAGAGGAAGCAAGAAGTCCGGTCTCTAATATATGGAGGGAAGTGCACATGGGACACAAGAGGTGAACGCAGTCACTGATGCGTCTTTCGAGTTGTGGCACAAACGGCTCGGCCATATCAGAGAGAAAGGGATGAGCTCCTTGGTGAACATGAAGGTGATTCCAGGGCTCAAGTCTGCAAAGTTGGAGAAGTGCGCGTACTGCTTAGCTGGGAAGCAAAATAGGGTGTCTTTCCAAAGTCATTCAAGTTCAAGGAAGACGGCGTTGCTCGAGTTGATTCACTCGGATGTCTGCGGTCCTATGAAGGTAAAATCTATTGGTGGCGCTTCTTACGTTGTAACTTTTATTGATGACTGTTCCAGGAAGGTTTGGGTCTATGCCTTAAAGACCAAGGATCAGGTGTTGCCTACTTTCAAAGAGTTTCAGGCCTCTGTTGAAAGAAAGACGGGCAAGAAGTTATTATGTGTTCGGTTCGGCAACGGCGGCGAATACATCGGTCCCTTTGATGCTTATTGCAGAGAGCAGGGGATACGACACCAGGAGACTCCGTCCAAGACACTTCAGCTCAATGGTGTAGCGGAGCGTATGAATAGGACACTGATGGAGAGGGTACGGTGTTTGCTGTCGGAAGCAAACTTGTCGGACAGTTATTGGGGTGAGGCTCTTCTCACAGCTGCTTATGTTATTAATTTGTCTCCTAGTGCTCCTTTGCAGGGTGATGTGCCTGACAAAGTATGGTACGGCAAAGAGCCGTCATACAATCACCTACGGGCATTTGGTTTTAAGGCCTTCGTGCATGTACTGAAGGACGAGAGGAAACTTGAGCCGAAGACGAGGCGATGCATCTTTGTCGGCTACGGTCGGGATGAGTTTGGCTGTAGACTCTACAATTCGGTAGAAAGAAAGCTCTACAGAAGCAGGGACGTGGTATTCGTCGAGGATCAGACCATGACGAACACTCAGGATTCCGAGACGCCTTCTGAGGCTGAGGAATTGCCTGAGTTAGAGTCATTTTGCTTCGAGTAGTTTCCAAAGGACATCGCATAGGATCCAATTATGGGCGATCCAGTACATGGAGTTGCACCCAACCATGATCATCAGCCTGCTGATGGTGGTTAGGATGTCCCTCAGGAGGATGAACATGTCGGGAAGGCAGTTCCTGAAGGGGAGGAGGCTGTTGGTATACAGCCAGCACCAGTGGCTCCACTGAGAAGGAGCGACAGAGATCGTCGACCATCTACGAGATACTCATCGGGTGAGTATGTGCTATTGACTGACGGAGGAGAACCCGAAAGTTTTGCAGAGGCTATGGAAGACGAACACAGACAGGAGTGAATGGAGGCTATGTAGGAGAAGATGAGTTCCTTGCACACTAATTCCACTTATGAGCTGGTGCGGTTGCCAAAGGGTAAGAAGGCTTTGAAGAATCAATGTATGTTTAGAGTGAAGCAGATGGATGATGTTACTCGCCCTCGATACAAAGCGAGGCTGGTAGTTAAAGGCTACGGTCAGCGGAAATACGTAGATTATGATGAGATCTTTTCGCCTGTCGTCAAGCATTCGTCTATTCGGGTGGTGCTAGCATTGGCAGCCAGTCTCGACTTGGAGGTTGAGCAGATGGACGTGAAGACGACATTCCTCCATGGTAATCTTAAGGAGGAGTTATACATGGAGCAGCCAGAGGGATTCTGTAAGAAGGGCAAGTCACATTTGGTCTACCAGTTGAGGAAGAGCTTGTATGGTCTGAAGCAGGCTCCGAGGCAGTGGTGCAGGAAGTTCGAGTCGTTTATGGGGGAGCATGGTTATGCACGGACGACGTCGGACCATTGTGTATTTGTGAGATATTTTGCCGAGGATGATTTCATCATTTTATTGCTCTATGTTGATGACATGCTATTAGTGGGTCGAAATGCCACCAGGATAGCGGAGTTGAAGCGCCAACTGGGCACGACCTTCTCTATGAAGGATTTGGGTGCAACGGAGGCTATTCTTGGGATGGAGATCAGCCGAGAGAGAGAGTTCAAGCTGCTACACTTATCCCAAAAGAAGTACATTCACCGGGTACTTCAGCATTTCTGTATGGACGGGTCGAAGAGAGTGAGTTGCCCCCTTGCGGCCCACTTTAAGTTTACTGAGGAGCAGTATCCATCTACCGAGGACGAAAAGGAAGATATGGAGCGGGTTACATATGCTTCAGCTGTGGGAAGCCTTATGTATGCTATGGTGTGTACGAGGCCAGACATCGCTCATGCAGTTGGCACAGTTAGCAGGTATCTTTCAAATCCTGGAAGGGTACATTGGAGTGCGGTCAAGTAGATTCTACGATATCTTCAGGGCACTGCCGATTGGAGACTTTCTTTTGGTGGTGACGAGCCGAAGCTGGTTGGGTATACCGATGCTGATATGGCTGGAGATGTAGACACGAGACGATCGACTTCGGGCTATGTGATGATGTTTACCGGAGGAGCAGTATTGTGGCAGTCGCGGTTGCAGAAGTGTGTTGCATTGTCGACGACGAAGGTGGAATACATTGCGACAACGGAGGCTTGCAAGGAGCTACTGTGGATGAAGAAGCTGCTATAGGAAATGGGGCTAAAGCAAGAGCAGTATACTTTGCTTTGCGACAGTCAGAGTGCTATTCACCTTGTGAAGAACCGGACATTTCATAGTCGGTCCAAGCACATCGAGACTCGGTATCATTGGATACGGGATGTGGTTGAGAAGAAGGACGCGGCGCTTGAGAATGTTCATACTGATGACAATGGAGCGGACATGCTTACGAAGGTTCTACCAAGGGAGAAGTTTGCGTACTGCAGGCAGATCGTCGGGATGACGACCTCCTCCACATAGTTGTGAAGGGAGAGATTTGTTGTAGTGGGTAGGGTTCCCAACCTATATGAAGAAGACCCCAAAGTGCGACGAGCGCCGTTTTTGTGTCAGAGAAGCTCGGGGAGGTGACGAGGCCAGTCGGAGAAGCCGAAGAAGGTCGGGAGCTGCCAGAGGAGCTGCTGGAAGAAAGGGGGGAGAGTTCGGGCCGAACTCTGCCCCAGGGGAGAGTTCTGGCCGAACTCTGCCTTCCTGTTCTAGAACCTTGCTGGAAGCAGAATACAGAGTTCTGGCCGAACTCTGTATGTCGGGGCTGAAGCATTTTTCAGGGTGATTTAATCACCGTTGGATCGTATCCTACGGTCCATGTTTTGCTGCGGATTAGGGGAGTTAATATTAGGTTATTCCTAACCCTAATCATTGTAGAACACACAAGAAAAGAAGAGAGGAAGAAGGCAAGAGTGCCATTACAACTTTGGGAGAGAAGACGGAGAATTGAAGGTCTTTTTCGAAGGAGAATCAGATTCGGGTAATCTCTACTCGTCGTTCTTGTTCTTCGTAGCCTTGTAATAATTGTTCTTGCTTCCAAGTGTTGTGGGGATCCGATTTGGATCGGAAGAAATTTGTAGAGGATGTAATTCTTCTATTTCATTAGTGGAGGCTTCTCAGGGTTGGACTCCGATCGTCCCGTGTTTTTTTCCCGCAAGGATTTTCTACGTCAAAAATTTTCTGTGTCTGCGTGGTTTGTTTTGGTGTTTTGGTTCCTGCATTGTATTTCTCGGTTCCCTCGCAGGTAATCTCTAGTTTGGGGAAATGTTTCCGCATTTCTTTCCCAACACTAAGTTGGTCCAGAGATGAACTCTCATTCTCTTTCCACTACATCTTAGTGTTCTTTAGTACTTTTATATTTGAAAATTATGTCATATATAATGACTCAGATAAAACACTTAAAACTCTGTGAAACAAATTGTAGTATATTTCTTTAGGATTTTTTTTGTTTGACTAAGTCAGATTTGTGTTACTCCTAAATCATACTCTATGTCATCATAATCATTTAACATAGATGTGATTCTATCAATTACTGATATCAACCCCACGATAGTGAGCCAATCACGTATATAATTATGCCACCTCTTGCAAAATAGCCAATTAAAATTTAGGCTTGCCAATAGAAAACTCATCTTTACCAGGCATAGTGTCAATATGACAATCTAATGTTCTACAAGAATAGTGTAAAAATTAAATATGACAATCTAAGTACTAGATCAATAGTTTAATGATTGTGTTTTTTTTTGGGTGCTAATTTACCTTAAAAAAAATTAGTCTATTTTTTGTCAACTTGGGTTAGCTGCAGGTGGCCGAATCCAAGTTAGCGGTGATCCAAAGACCCTTAAATATCGTAGCACTTAGGGTTATTTATATCATTTTGGACAAAAGGACCCTTTCGGCTTGTAGCCAAATTAATCTCTACTTTAGAAACTTAGGTTCAAAGGATTTACAATATCACTAAACTATTCTCTTTAGTCTAGAGTGAAAAAGGTGATTCTTAATGTCATGAATTACACTTGAATCAGATCCTAAAAGATGTTGTATACTATATATATATATATATATATATATATATATATATATATATATATATATATATATATATATATATATATATATATATATATATATTTTTTGAAGCAATGGGTAATTGTGGCGAACTCGCCTCCACTGGGGCTCGAACTCCCGACCACTTGGGCCGCATGCATCTCTCTTAACCACTAGGCTAGAGGTCATTTGCTATATATATATATATATATATATATATATATATATATATATATATATGAAAAAAAAAAAAAAAAAAAAATATATATGTATATATATATATATATATATATATATATATATATATATATATAAAGTTATATGGTCAAATTGAATATATTGTTAACAAAATATATTTAAATGTCAAACTTAGTAATAAACATTATCTATATATATATTTCTAAATGAAAATACTTTTTCACGTACATATCGCAGATACTATTTTAATCCATTTAAGAACTAAAAATAGGCTGTAGAATTTAGATCTATAATAACATAATTTGACATAAATTTAGGATTTATCAAAATATTTTGTTATGCCAAATGACTTTTCAAATGAGATAAATTATTTCTCAACTATTTCTCAAAGAAATAAATCAATTTCAAAATTGCTTCTCAATGAAATAAAAATAATTTCCAGCAAATAGTATATTCTATTTATAAAGATGCAAAATTTTATTTTTTTTGTAACTACAAACAACAAATTTGATTTTAAGGTAGATATGTAATACCAAAAATTACTATGCAATATAAACATATGCAAAAAGTCTACAGATGAATATTGAAAACACGATGAGTTAAAAAAGGTTTATGCATATATGTAACAACTTATAGTGCAAAATAGTTGCTTATTTTGGTGCAAGGATGGACGGGGATGGTCGCTTTAGTACTCATTTTTTAAAACATAATACTGCTTAAGTCAAGTGGTTCTACCAAATTAAAATGATCCAAAGTTGGATCAAAAACAAAATATTTCTTTAATCGAAGTAATATAACATAAATATTCATCAGCTATGGTACACTATCAATTAGTGTTGAACCGAAAAAAAATTAGTATTAAAAAAATCAACACATTAGCTGAACATTTTGTTCCAGACTTGGTTCAAATTTGAACATAACATTGCACCATAATGTCTAAATAATAAATTAGCTAATCAAATCTAGTGATTTGTTTTGTGAAAAGCAATTTTTGTTTGTTTATGTAACAATTACATAGAGGCAACTTGATTTGCCCCATAGGAACACAAATTTATGAAGCAATCTAATAGTACAGTACCTAAGCATGATAATTTCTAGGCATGCCTGCCCTTTCATCGCTTTAATACTTAATCAGCAGCAAAACTTTCTTATGTTGGACTTTAGCAAATACCCCAATGGTTCATAATCACAATGGTGTAACCTCCTGATAAGTTCAGAGGGCAAGAAGATGTTAATCATGGATGCTTCTTTTATTCCAGAACAACATGAACCTACAACAATTACTCACTCAGTAGATGCCTATAATAATGTAACTTCCTATGCGAACAGAACTCTTATATGTTATAAGCATTACACCCTGCTCATTGACAGCGAAGAAGAATATGGTTTGATAGCGGGGATAACATTAGCCAATAAAATGAGTGATTTTAATCTAATATGACTCCGTGTCCAACAACTAATCTGATGATGGGTCATATTTCCTGTCCAGTGGTTTTGGATGTCTCAAATCAAAATGCATAAGAGTTATAAATCCGTAACACAGATCAGCAATTTACATTATACATACTACCAAGTCTATTGATGCAAACATTGTTAGGTATGTAGGTTTAAAACAAGCACTGTGATTGCGCTCATATTTTCAAATGCGAAACTCCTAGTAGATTGTAATATACCATATTAAAATAAATATAAGAACATAACTGAATAATCAAAATAAAAGAAACAGGGTAGTATTCGAATAATCTCTCAGATTGTTAGAATAAATTCTTTCTTTATTTCCTGAAAAATAATAAGAGGTTAAAGTTACCGGTCTCTGGAAAAGTCGCGTATGAAACACTGTCCTAAGAGACTATTCGAGGTCTATGACATACTTATTCTTGAATTCTTTTAAAGGTAAAACCTCCATGCTACTAGCTTCTCGTCACTGCATACAGCTTCTAGGGTGTGACCCGAACTTTGCTCTTGCGCAAAGAAGGAATTGAACAAAGTAGAAGAACGTAGCGATATAGCTTTGTTGTTGGTAGAACGAGGATGAGAGTATAGGTATATATATCCAAAGAATTGTTTTTTAACCAAGAAAAATTGACTCTTTATGTAGAAAACACCCCAACCCTGTTAATAAAATTGTCTGATTTAAGGCCATAGGAATGGGCAATGGGACTTGGTTTTAAGGCCATAAGAAGCGGTCAATGGGACTTGGTTTTAGGGCCATAAGCAACAGGATGATCAGAAGTTAATCTGGTCTGCATATATTGCATGTCATACCTTGTATACACATGGATACTATATACGACATGTTAAGCACACGGAGACACATACGACGTAGTATTTTGGTGCCCGTAGTGCACTATTTTTATATGTCTCAGGATTCAACTAGTGACATACCTTAAATAAGTCCGTTAGCAAGAAGTCTGAAATTCTCACATAAACAGCAAAAGTTCCTGCCTTTGTATAAATAAAGGCGCTTCTTAATAACAAAAAGAGGTCGATATATCCGAGTGGTTAAGGAGACAGACTAGAAATCTGTTGGGCTTTGCCTGCGTAGGTTCGAATCCTGCTGTCGGCGTTCTCTTTTTCACTTTCAACTTTTTCTAATGCGAGAAAGTGGCTGTGTGCTTTTTTTCTTTCTGACATTTTTTTCACTTTCAACTTCTAATGTGAGAAAATGGCGGTGCTTTTTTTTCTTTCTGAGTTAATTTCCTCCGAAGTTCTGCAGTTATATATATATATATATATATATATATATATATATATATATATATATATATATATATATATATATATATATATATATATATCTTCTTAATCCACTTGGAATTAATGTGTATCAGAAGATTCTAAACTAGGTTATTCTGCACTAGAACTCTACAGTGTTAATGAAGGTTGGATTTAATATTGATATTTATTCAATTCATGTTGCTACATTACAAAAATCTTGTCTGAATTATAATTGCATACGGTGCAGAATTTTATTTTACATTTCCAGAAGGTTGAACATGGGTGTTTATGAATGTACATAAAAGCCATTTCTTGAGTATGCATCTGAACTGTGAAATGTAATTTGATGCTGAAGAACGTAGAAGAAAGCAACAACAAGTAATGCTGCCCGTTGAAACTTCAAATTGTTTTTATTTCCGGGGCTACGGTATGATACTGAGGTGTTGGGATCACAAGCTGTGCAGAAGAAGCTTTCGTTTGTTTTCTGGTGATATTATACAAAAATAAAACTAATCTTCTTGTCATATGACTAGAAGAATTTTCATGTGCATCTTCTTGGCATTAATATATTGGAAATTGCAGTTCATTTATAAAAATCTGGAATAAGTCCCTTAGCAGAGTAGGGGTGAGTTAGAGAAGTCTGAAATTAGGCATGTCAATGGTAGCTTATTGGTCGGATAGTGGCATTACCATATCCGAACCATTAACTATCGGATATATTTGATAACTATCTGATTTTACTATCGGATAGAAGTTTTGACTTCCGTATCTGTTACCGATAATTTTAACAGATATCAAATAATATCCGAACCAATAAGATTACTAAAAAAATATTAAAAAACGGAAGAAAAAATCAGAACCAGCAGATTTTGTCAAGAAACAACATATTTCTACATTGAAACAACAGATTTTGTCAAGAAACAGCAGACTTCCACATTGAAATATCAGAAACAGCATATTTCCACATTAGACCAGCAGATTTTATCAGATATATGTGCAGGTTTCCACATTGAAATATCATAAGCATCATATTTCTATACATACATTAAATATATTTGCACCAAGAAATTCTCTACATAAGTACATATAACTAATAGTCCCATGCGTACATTGAATCCATTGCACATATAAGTAATTCTCCACACACTAAGAAATTCTCCACACAAGGCTCCACGGACCACGGTCCACATACATAATACATAGTTCAGTACATGTCTTAATACAAAGCTACGTAATGCTTGAATAAATAGGTATCATTATGTCTATATACCGCACATTCAGGGATGTTAAACTGACCAAGTTCACCGGCTGGAGAATAAATTTAGTGCTCCCGTCACCAGTTCACATGCTGGAGCCTGGACAGACTGCATCAGCTAGATAACCGAAAAAATCATTATGAGATAGTCTCACTAACAAGAAGTAAGAGGTTTAAAAAATAAATTAATCAATTTATATTACCAATATGACAAGATGACGAATGTAGAATCACAAATCTCCGATCCTTCCTCCAAACTAATGACATTATCTAAATTACTGAAGATAAACAATCATGGTAAGAGCGTTAGCATATAAATTATTGAAGATAAACATGCTTGGTAAGTAAAAAAAAGTTTAATAACATACCTGATAGTGGTGGCAACCAATTCTTCACACAACTTAGTGATTCGACAATGTCGAGAGGCAATGAAGATCGATGTGGAGTAACCACTCTATCACTACAACTAAACATTGATTCTAATGCTACAGTAGATACTGGAACTGCTAAGAGCCATAGTTGCAATTATTGGATAAGAAGGTGTCTTCAGTTTCCACCAAGCTAATATGTCAAAACTCCTTGGATCATCACCTTTTGGAAATAATGGTTCATCCAAGTACTTCTCCAATTCAGATTTTTCATATGACTGAGACATTAATACTTGTGCAAGTTGTCAAATTCAGATTCAAGCTTTGATTTCAATCTAATACTGCCAACAATTCCACTACTAGAAGTAGAAGTACCAACAAAACTATTTTGGCTAAAAATACCAGGGCCAGCTTGCATAGTATATGAAGAGTAAAGTTCCCTCAAAGATGAAAGAACTTGGTTATTGTAGGTTGTAGAATCATTATCATATATCTTACTGAAAGCAAATTGCACAAATTTGAATTTCGAGGATCGATTATTGTGCAATTGGTCATCAATAAACTACAACTCTTTTAATATTTATCAAACTTCTCCTTCATATTTTGTGCCATGCTACGAACATAATCATGCAGACTATTTAGCCAATCAAGAATACACACATTCACATCTAAAACACCTTTGAAATATAAATTTGTAGCCGGATACTTAACCCCGAAAAATAGAAGTGTGATATTGTTAAATACCCTTAAACATTCACAAATCACAGTCCCTCTGTCCCATTCTTCTTTGCTAGGCAAAGTTTTATACTCAGAATGTAACTCCGCTAAGCGAAAGAAGGCATATTTCACTTCTACTACACGCTCAAGCATATGAAAAGTTGAATTCCACCCGGTTGGCACTGTAATGCCCCGTACTGCTATCGGAGCAATCAAAACGCCAATGGTGTTCAGACTGAGCCATGCAATGGCTTCCTCGAAGTCCCGCTCGGTCGAGATGACTCCTCGCTAAGGTGGCTAGCTTCGGTGAACTTGCCTCCGCTTGGCCTTTGCACTAATAAAATGAATATTTTCAACTGCACAAGTAGACTTGATAATAAAAGAGACGAATCCACATAGCTAAGGGAATAATTCTAACTTGGATCGGACTGAGTTAGAAAATGAAAAGGTCCCACAGACGGCTTAGAAGTTTTGTACGACGTGCTTTCAAAATTGACACTCGGTCCTTCGTCCCCTAGCTTGGAAGAAGGAAGTTGGTTTAAGTTGCCACAAAGCTATGAACTTAGCCTAAGTCATAGGCGTCGCACGTATAAATGCTTGACAAAACATACACGATTCCATCGTCCAAGGCTTGGCTATAAAGCCCCAAATTTTTAAATGTTATTTTGTTAATAATTTATTTCACTTAAAATATTCAACATTAGTTTTATAATTTTTTTTACTTTTAATTTTAGTTTTTTTTATTTGGTAGCAAGTGAAAGGCTACATAGCTAAAGTTTTAGAAGGTCATTTGCTAATTAATTCGGACAAATAATGGTATTATTTTGTTATTAGGAAATTTTTACTATTGTATTGTATTTTATAGTATTTTACTAATTACTAAATACTTGCATTTAGTAAATTTTTTTTTGTATGCTAATATTAAATAGTAGCAGAAAATTTACAATATAGGTAGTCAGTAGGTTAATTATTCTAGTAAAATATTTTTTGTTAATTTTATGATATTTTATATAAATTATTTGGATTTATTTCATTGCATGTGTAGTAATATATAAATATATAGATATATTAAATGCATGAATAATTGTTAAGGAAAAAAGAAGAAGAAAAAAACCCATCCCAGCCTAAATCGAGCCTAAAAATCCAGACCCGACCCCTGTACATCTACTTATATATGTAGAACGAGAGAGGAGCGAGAGATAACTCATAAACCCTAACCCTAACTATTCGCCCTCCTCCACCATACCCTTCTCCAACCCCTGGCACGCCATGGCGGAGACGCCGGCGGCCGGTCATGCAGGCGGCAGTCGACCACAGCAGCAGCAGTAGGGGCAGCCTACTGAGCCAATTTCGTACATGGATTTCTCCACTATCGATGACGGTTTATCGAGCCAATTGTTCAGGTATGACCCCAACATGACCTTCTTCAACCCACAATAATTAGAATGTAGAGTTACCAAGTGAATCGCTCAAAAATTTGAGACAAAGTTCATGAAAAACTGTCACAAACAGGACAGAGAGCCCAGTCCCAAACCCATGTTGGAAGAGCCATTTTGGGTAGAATATTAGGAATATTTGAAAACTAAAAGAAGAAAATCCTAGACAACCTATAGGAGAGTAAAACTCTTCTTGTAGTTTTAATTTACATCCACTGTACAAAAAGAAATTGGTTTGTGAAGTTTAGGAAAAACATGTCTTCGAAAAGTAGGAATTTAAGAAGATTGTTCCGATACGACGTGCGTCCCGACAAATTGGGTGATGTGATTGTGATCCGAAAGCATCGAAAGATGCGTATCGACTTCGCAGACGTGTGGGCTTTGACAAAATTCAAATTGGTTGCGTGTCGCGACGAATTTGATGCGTATCCGTCAAAATTTGCCGTAGCGACCTTTTGCAAACTTGGCCATAACTTCGTGTACGTTCGTCGTATCAAGATGAAACTTGTGCCAATAGGACCATATCAAAATTCTGGTCCTATGTGCCAAGTTTGGTCAGATTCTGAGAAGGTCGACCCTATTTGGCGGGTCTACGACCCGATCTAACAGGCAAAATTGTGCACGGCCCGTCGGAATCCAACTTTGGACATACGGTTGGGTTCGTCTCCTCAAACCGGACTTGTAGACATGTAGTTTGACGATTTTAGAGACCACAGATATTGGTACACATTTTGGTGCAAAATGGGTCCAACGACGGACATCGTTTTGATCCGAAATTATGATTTTTCCCTGTTAATTGGACTTTTAGATAGACGTTTCCTAGACATATCCTTTATTTCAAACATGTTTGTGGTGTTTATTTCAGCATCCGAGGACGTATGTGGGATTTGGCTTTCATCGCTTCACTATTCTGATAGTTTGAGCTATTGGACGTCGCTCTTTTGCACACCACCTCAGTCTGTATTTCTTTAGTTACTGCATATCATTATTTATTTATTTTTAGTTCTTCTAGCTGTGCCATTATTACAGTTCCTGATTTACTACCTGTTCGATGATATTAGCTTTACTTTACTATTATCCTTCGATTCCATATGGACCTAGAGTTAAGGAACTACCATCTGTAGTGTATTGAATAAACCTTGATATAGTTGTACCATAAGATATGTGTGAGATGAGTAGCATGTAGAAGTACTTGCATGTTGGCTGATCACCCATGCGCATGCGTTAGGGCTAACTGATAATAGAGGCATGTTAGGAGACTTAGCAGTTAGTAGAGGTATATGGTCGTGGATCGACTCAAATAAGAGTATTTGGTGGGGAGAACAATACCTGACGTATGGGTTTTTTGCACTTCCCTGATTACCTGTGCGCTCCTCCGGAGATGCAGGCTCCATGTGCCCTCTGACATTTTTCAGAGCACTATGGACGTACCCCCTTGCACATGATACCCTCTGACGATCTTCGGACGTTATGGATATAGGCCCCTGGTGCCCTATACGGAAACCAAGCCGATCCCCTTTACAACCAGGGCTCATGCGTCGAAGGATTGTTTCTCAACTGCATGTTCACTTTAGTACGGTTAGTTTACCTTATTGATGTCATGTCACCCCCGTCCCATTAGTAGCATGGGATAATATCGTATCGCAGAATAGTGTGCTACCCCTTGTCCTTGTTTGTTTGTAAGGGTAGTCCACTATTTTGATGATGAGATATTGGATCTTGTTATGATTGGAACTATTTTTACTTTACTTATGATTTATGACATATTATATATATTTAGTTATGTGGCATATTCTTCATGTATCTTGTTATGTCCCACTGAGGACCTGGTGATCCCTCTAGGTGTGTGCTTCTGTGGTATTTACAAGTGTTCAAGCCAAGGCCGTGATCTTCTCCATTCCTTCGCAGAGGATTGCCCTTGGGTAGACTTGCTACCTTTCCTTCGCATTTTCTTCCATGTATTATCCTTTTCATTTAAATGGTTGGTAGTGGATTTGTCTCCGCCCAAATACATATATAAATGACAAATTTCATAGTTGATTTATATTATTATTCCCTTATTTGGTGGACGAGATTTAGTTGTCTTGGTTTACTATATTTTATAGCTTATGTATTCATACGAGATTTCTACATATTGGAGTATACTTCGTATGTATACAGCTGGCATGTCTACGTACATAGTCTCAAGTATTTTGGGACCGGGGCATTACATTGGCATTGCCTTTGCTTGTCCTACAGATTAAGTTATTGTACGATTGAGTCAGGCAAAAGTTATATTGGGCTGTCGAAGACATTCTAAGCACTGTCCCGTGCTTTCTGCGGTTGTTAAGTCATATAGTCCCACGATCTCAAGGCTTGTCATATAAAGTATGACTTTGACAATAGTGTCACATAGAATACAAGTCGGTTTAAGGCTCGAGCTATGGTTGGTTCGATGAAAAGTTAGCCACGGTCTATGGCACTTAAGGAACACGTTTAGTTCAAGTTAAGTAGGAAGGCTATGTAATAGTCGTTCCTTGGGTTTCAAAGAAGAGAAAGTTCATGCGACCGTTTGTCGCCGAGGCGGTCCCTCATTTGGGAGTCTCATGGTTCCTTTGTACGTTTTGTATAGTTTGGTTCCAAAGCACGTTTTGCTAAGTATGGTTCAAGTTGTACCATAAATTAGGCCATGCATTTACGTTAGTCTAGATATTCTCGTAGGTGTGTGGTCATGGACAACTTGTGCACAAGGATTTCTTCCTCGATTGGTATTATGCTGGATGTCAGGGCCAGGTCGACCTAGGGGTAAGACGTTATAGAAGCACTAGATTGTACAGTGCCAGGGTATTCTGGGGCTTTCCTTGGGGCTAGCTACCTTGCATCGGAAGACCCATCGCCTACCCGAGCTATGTCTAGAATGGCTAGTTAATGCCAGTGACTTTCATATAGATAAGTTGGCATGCTGAGAAACAATCCGCATGCACGGTGTCGATCAAATTAAAGAAAGTATAAGCACGGCACGATTGAGTTAAGAAGGTGTGCACGGTTGTAACACCATTTTGGGTCTCATATTTAGCTATAGTTTGGACACATACTTCGGTACAAGATATGGCGTCGAGTAAGTCGTCGGCATAGAGTTGGATAAGTTGGAATTGAGTACTTTCGAGTTAAGTTAAGAAGGGCCGTAAGACAAGTTCGGCTAAGTCATGTTAAATTATGAGGCACGACCTCGATATGGTATGGCACGACCACGTTGTTACGACACAAGTATAGACAAGTTACTAAGTGGCGAGGCACTGCCTCGATTATGTTATATGAAGGGATTTTTGGCACGACCATGTTATTGCGTCTCGAAGTATGGCACAGAAGTCAAGCACAAGTTGGTTCGTTTATGTTGCAAGCACGAGAATTGTCACGCCCCGACCCAGAAAATCGCTCGTCCTCGCTAGATTTTACCCGAATCATCGTCCTCGCTGGGGCGTGATGCCGCACGAGCGTGGAGTTACGCTCGTGCAAGGCAAGATAACAGGTTCACACAGAACTATCTCAATTTGATAACATAAGTAGCGGAAGAAAAACAGAGTATACAATAAGAATCTTTTTTATTCATAATGAACTGAAGGTTACAAAGGCACTGAATAGCCCAACTTAACATGCCAATTGGCTATAACGCTCATGATCTCTTTAGCTCACAAAGGATTACATTGTTCCATACATTATGCCTCTTTATAGCCACCAAGTAGTCTTCGGCCGAACATCTCCATGTCGCAAGTCCGAATGCCTATGCGGTAGCTCCTCTTGAACGCCAAGGACTCCATGCCTTGGTACGTCCAAGCCAAGCTCCGCCCCGATCCGATCATAACCTGAGCCTGCACATAACTAGTGGAGGATTAGTGCTTTCATCCTCGCTTCGCACTGATCAAGACCCGCTCGCATCCATACCAAACACTAAATCATTTAGTGAGCATGCATCTTAAATTGTGATCTTTCTATTTAGCCTTAGGATCGATTTCATGGCAATGTTTATGCATAGCAACTTTACCAGAATGTGTCCACTACCGTGTTCCTGCAGCAGATACCGTTAGGCATAATATGAACATAAACTTAGTGCTTGTGCACATCTCCGTCCCGTTTTGCCTAGCCTGCAATGGTTAGAACTTAACATAAGAAATCATTCAGTTTGCGCAACCAACCATAAACTTAGCCATACTCATAAGGGTCGCATGCCCTGCACCTGCACCTAACTCTCATCTCAACCCACCGGCCCTATCTATATAAAGGTCACGGTGTTTCGTACCGTAATGGACTTGGCATCTCTTATGTGTAAGCCTACGATCACTTCGATACGGGTTTCTAGCCCAGTATCCAAAGGATCCCAAACTTACGGATATCATAGCTTATCACAGCACTGGACGGTCGCAATCCGTCCGAATGTTGCGCACCATAAATACCACACATAATTCCCTCCTAGGCCGAACGGTCCCGGCGTCTCGGCGTAACTGTTCGAGGGAAGCCGTACCCGTGCACGGGCAATCTGAGTCCATTGACCATGCAATACGCGCCATAGCAAACACACATAACATTCCAACCAAATCCTCCGTTTCATAAACATAGTCTCGATCCATAAACATATTCATGTTCCGACGGCATCATGTCCCAACACATCCGTGTTGATGCACGACGCCCAATGGCTTAGACTTCTCGTGCTTATATTCACGCATCCCATTCATAATGTTATTCGCATAGCCTACTTTCGTATTTACTTAGTCATTTCATAGTTTTCGTGCACAAGGGCACGCTTAACGCCATATTCAATGTTCTACGCCTAGTGTTCAATGTTCTCGAAGCCGTGCACATGATGCACATCTCGATATTGTCTTTCAAATGTTCTACCATCATGCCCTACTGTGACTCGTACACTTGATGCACGTCGCTTCAATTTGTTCGATTGTTCAATGTTCTATCTTAGTGTTCGACACATACTTGGACCTTTTGTCGTCGAGCCACGCTCGCTAACTCGATAACATCTTACGCATACCATAACATATTTTATTATATGTGAAGGAATATGGAGAGAGAGTTAAGAACCCGACCACCTTAAGCCGATACGTCTTGCCGCCTCGTCGATTGAAGCGTCTCGCTTCCATAACTCGATCGTATAGCTAACTCCCGGACTTAGCCATTCCTTTGAACTACTCGGTTGATTTGGCCTATCGCGCCCATACCACGA
This sequence comes from Iris pallida, assembly GCA_029216955.1. NCBI lineage: Eukaryota > Viridiplantae > Streptophyta > Magnoliopsida > Asparagales > Iridaceae > Iris > Iris pallida. The sequence continues at coordinate 2,447,751 of JANAVB010042620.1, read as the reverse complement.
TTCGTAATCCATCATAAAGGCATAGCCTGCACACCAGATCAATCAACATTAGCACTTGCTCAACGGAACTTATCCTTTGTATCGATTCGATTCAGAGATTCCAACCGACTCAAAGCTTACCTTTGGCCAACGTAACTCTTGTATCGATTCGCATCGATACTTCATCAGGTCAACGCAACTCTTTGAGTCAACGACTCATCATAATCCACCGTGCGGAGCGGGGCATTACATAATATACCACTCAAAATCAAGTTCGTCTTCGAACCGAAACCAACACTTAATCTAAGTGCCTCACATAGATCGCTTCACGATCTCGTGCTACTATCGTTGAATCATACAACTTAGTTTGGATCATACACATATTTTAGGCGTCCTACCAATATATGCATTTCAGCCAAGCTCAGTTGTAGGATATCGGAACAAACTAACACGCTCAGCTTAAATCCTCAAGCACCCATCGTTCCTTCTTGATTTAGTCATATCTTAGCGCCTATTCCAAAAATACTCCTCGTATGTGTATTCCATAACATGCGATCATCTTCCAACATCTTGTACATAACTTAATTCAAACCATAACTTTGATCTCATAAGTTTTTCGTCGGCCACTAATACTCGTATTGCATTAAGCCGTTGCGCATCCGATTGCAATAATTCTCTGCAATGCCTATTCGCCCAACCATTTTCTATCTTTCACGTAACATTGGCCTTAACGACATGGACTAAATCCAAAATGTCCAAATTCCTTTACCTACCATTTGTACTAAGTCTCGTACACACTTATCCCAAAGCGACCACGCTCTTGAATTGCCTATGCATCGCGTCTGGGGCTACCCCCGCTAGGTAACTTATCCAGACATCGTGCTCGCGCTCTCCCGACACAAGAGGTCAACTTGAGTCTACGATGCTCAAAGACAACAATCTTTCTGACCCAAGGTCTCTTACGATACGCTTATCTCCGATTCTCGACTGACTACGAATACTTGACTTAATTTTGAATCAATCCCGACTAGTTCGTTTCGTAATATCAATGGTGCGCTCAACACACATAGCCTAACCATTTCTCAAACCGATCTACGACACAACTCTTAAGGTCATTCTATTATTCGTTGCTCTCGCGCCTTGTAGAATCCTTGCAATCGTCTTACCGCATCACTACGCTAAGCATGTTCCTCAACATCTCTTCGATCCACCATAACTTTTCTTGACCATATCGATTCTAGTACTCGCTAACTTTCGAGACACGATACTCACTCGTTTAGACTTATCCTCAACATGCACTACCTCATTCCTTATCCTTCTTACGCGACTTCTTTAGGGTCATCCTATGGGACTTCAACATTCATTTGATTTGGCGGTCAAGTCTTCTAGGGTCATCTATCCCGAAACTATGCTCGATAATTGAAGATCATCAACGAGGGACAGTTACAACGAACCATGCTATATCCTATCGTGGAGCCAAATCAATTCCCGACATTTTCTATGCGACTTCATCCAATCCGACATATCAATCCATAATTTATCCATTCCCGCGCAACTGATGCGCCGTTGCTACACGAATGACTCATGCGCTTGCGCGCCGTTACTACTCGAATCACTCATGTATTACCGTCGACTATTCTTGCTAATCGTATGACATCTACTCACCTCAATTCTGAGTTTACCTATCCGTGATCATAGCTCGACATATTTCGTACGCGTCAAAACTATCCTCGAACAACTTTCGCATCAAAACACAAGCCCATATCAAATTTTTGATGCCTCGCAAGTTCGATCATCCCCGCTGGATGAATCACCATACCAGCGCTCACGCGGAATGATCGTTCTAATTTGACGTGACACATGTGCGAGGCTGGTGTTGCGCTCGCTCAAGACAAGAATGTCAACATAGTGGTGATCCGCGAAACAATCCGGACACTTTCATTTTCATCCAAGCAATATCCATCCACTCTCAATTTTTCGAAGCACTCATACCGTTATCATCCAAATTTCTATAACTTAACTTACATCCTATTCATCCAACAACAATGCTCAACATAATTTTTGTTCATTCGATTAGAGTATCTCCGAGTTATTATATATCGTCTTTGATACGCCTCAATACCATCGTCGATATGCATAACTTGAACATCTTCCTTTCTCATAAGCTCAAACCCGTTACAATCATTGCCATTATCCGAACTCGAATATGAATTAAGTCTCGCACTTATCAAGATCCATTCAGTTGTAACTACTTAACATCATCGCGACACAATTTCAATTTCACATATCCATTCTCATATCCCTAACTCGTACTTCCAAATCGTGCCACCGACTCCTCGTGCTAACCCAAATCTGTTCGTACGATTTCTTCGTACCTACTCAACATAAACTCGACCGGTTTGACCATTTCCTCAACGTACATTTCTTCGCTATGCTCAGCCTATCGTTCGACTTACACTTAACGAATCCTCGTCTGACGTATCCTTCATAGGCACGACTTTGCACATAATTGTTTGACTCAATTCATCGAAGCATACTTGCATCGACTCCTATCAAATCATTCCCACTCGAGTCTCGTTACTACTCCGTCCGTTGAGGGCAACATATCGTAACAATACAATCGTCTCGACAAAATCTATCGCAAGTCACAAAACGGCTTAACATAGCTATCGTTAAGTGCTATTCCATATACCACTCTGGATCGAGCCTATCGTTTTCGATACAATACTTTGCTACGCTTGCTCGCATACGCAGTATTGCATATACCACTCGAAATTGAGTTATTACTTGATATCACATTCTGCATAGGTCCGATATCTATTCCTCAATCAACTATCCCGTATGGCGATCCTTCCGATCCCAGCTCTAGTATTTGCTCAAGTTCGACATTCGTTCAAGTCTCACCGTGCCTTAGCGATCATATCGATCATACACACAACATTCGCTTATTCAAAGCTCAACGCGACATTCGGCCAACATAAACGTTCGCCTACTCAACTCAACTCATTACTCATTGCAACTCGTACAACAACTCATTCTTGATACTTATGATCTTTACTCAATCTCGCACAACATATCGCTATCCATCCGCATAGCCATACAACACGCATCGTACCATATCGACTCGTCTCACTGATGCAACGAACGATCCACGACTTGCTGCACTCCGTGCAACCAACAACACATAACCGTTCTCATAGCAACATAACACGCACTGTCTCATATCTCGACTCGTTGTACTTTATGCAACCAACAACACATATTTTCTCGCACTTCGTGCGACCGACCACACAGATAACTTCTCGCACTTCGTGCGACCGACAACACATATATTATTGCACTTCATGCAACCAACATCACCATAATCGTTGCACTTCGTACGACCAGCATTCACAACTTTCTTGCACTTCGAAAAACTATAATCTCATAACCCGTTGCACTTCGTGCAACCAACACTCTCCGATGGCACCCAGAGATAGCGTGATAGTCACGACATACTTGTGGCAGACGTACGCACTTAATATAGACTTATTGTATGGAACATCCAATATAGCGTCGAGCAGATCCATGAGCCATGCGGTTGCGGAAACAACTTAGAGTCAACTGAATTCGATAGCGAAGCAACTGAGGGTCAAAGAGATTCATGTACGGTCCAAAGGATGGAACCGCTCTGATACCAACTTGTCATGCCCCGACCCGGGAAATCGCTCGTCCTCGCTAGATTTTACCCGAATCATCGTCCTCGCTGGGGCGTGATGCCGCACGAGCCTGGAGTTGCGCTCGTGCAAGGCAAGATAACAGGTTCACACAGAACTATCTCAATTTGATAACATAAGCAGCGGAAGGAAAACAGAGTATACAACAAGAATCTCTTTTATTCATAATGAACTGAAGGTTAGAAAGGCACTGAATAGCCCAACTTAACATGCCAATTGGCTACAACGCTCATTATCTCTCTAGCTCACAAAGGATTACACTGTTCTATACATTATGCCTCTGTATAGCCACCAAGTAGTCTTCGGCCGAACATCTCCATGTCGTAAGTCCGAACGCCTATGCGGTAGCTCCTCTTGAACGCCAAGGACTCCATGCCTCAGCATGTTCAAGCCAAGCCCCGCCCCAAGCCGATCATAACCTAAGCCTGCACATAACTAGTGGGGGATTAATGCTTTTGTCCTCGCTTCGTACTGATCAAGACCCGCTCACACCCATACCAAACACTAAATCATTTAGTGAGCATGCATCTTAAATTGTGATCTTTCTATTTAGCCTTATGATAGATTTCATAGCAATGTTTATGCATAGCAACTTTATCATAATATGTCCACTACCGTGTTCTTGTAGCAGATACCGTTAGGCATAGTATGAACATAAACTTAGTGCTCGTGCACATCTCCGTCCCATTTTGCCTAGCCTGTAATGGTTAGAACTTAACATAAGAAATCATTCAGTTCGTGCAACCAACCATAAACTTAGCCATACTCATAAGGGTCGCAGGCCCTGCCCCTGCACCCAACTCTCATCTCAGCCTACCGGCCCTATCTATATGAAGGTCACGGTGTTTCGCACCGTAATAGACTTGGCATCTCTTATGTGTAAGCCTACGATCACTTCGATACGGGTTGCTAGCCCAGTATCCGAAGGATCCCAAACTTACAGATATCATAGCTTGTCACAGCACTGGACGGTCGCAATCCGTCCGAATGTTATGCACCATAAATACCACATATAATTCCCTCCTAGGCCGAACGGTCCCGGCGCCCCGACGTAACCGTTCGAGGGAAGCCGTACCCGTGTACGGACAATCCGAGTCCATTGACCATGCAATACGTGCCATAGCAAACACACATAACATTCCAACCAAATCCTCCGTTTCATAAACATAGTCTCGATCCATAAACATATTCATGTTCCGACGGCATCATGTCCCAACGCATCCGTGTTGATGCACGACGCCCAACGGCTTAGACTTCTCGTGCTTATATTCATGCGTCCCGTTCATAATGTTATTCGTATAGCCTACTTCCGTAATTACTTAGTCATTTCATAGTTTTCGTGCACGAGGGCACGCTTAACGCCATAGTCAATGTTCTACACCTAGTGTTCAATGTTCTCGAAGCCGTGCACATGATACACATCTCGATATTGTCTTTCAATATTCTACCATCATGCCCTACCGCGACTCGTACACTTGATGCACGTTGCTTCAATTTGTTCGATTGTTCAATGTTCTATCTTAGTATTCGACACATACTTGGACCTTTCGTCGCCGAGCCACGCTCGCTAACTCGATAACATCTTACGCATACCATAACATATTTTATTAGACGTGAAGGAGTAGGGAGAGAGAGTCAAGAACTCGTCCACCTTAAGCCGATATGCCTTGCCGCCTCGCCGATTGAAGCGTCTCGCTTCCATAACTCGATCGTATAGCTAACTCCCGGACTTAGCCATTTCTTTGAACTACTCGGTTGATTTGGCCTATCGCGCCCATACCACGATCCGTAATCCAGCAGAAAGGCATAGCCTGCACACCAGATCAATCAACACTAGCACTTGCTCAACGAAACTTATCCTTTGTATCGATTCGATTCATAGATTCCAACCGACTCAAAGCTTACCTTTGGCCAACGTAACTCTTATATCGATTCGCATCGATACTTCATCGGGTCAACGCAACTCTTCGAGTCAATGATTCATCATAATGCACTGTACGGAGCGGGGCATTACAAGAATGGTCTAGAGGCACAACGATAAGTAAATTATCCTTGCGCATGCACAGTGATGGTCTAGAGACATAAATAGGCCAGGGGTATGTCCTAAAATTGATCCTAAGACAAGAATAAAAAGGCAATTGTAAAAGGATATGTTGCACAAAGTAAAATAAACGTGTTGGTTTTGTATAGGTGGGCGAGGAGCTCACTCCACCAGTATAGTTGAGTACTGACACCTACACAGTATTTATGTGCAGGCACGGGTAGAAGCTCGTTGGCACGGAGCACGCTTGGATGCGTCGAGACATGGAGTTTCTTAGCGTTTCGAGGCATGCGGCCACATGGAGTCCGGACTTATACGGGACATAAAGTATGGACATAGCCTATCTGAAGCATCCACTGGCTCGTCAAATTATACTGAGATATGAGAGAGAGCTGAGTGACTTATATTATGAGAAGAGTGAGACCAAGTGATTGCAATCATAGCCTCGTGCCATATTGTAATCTTTGTTTTAATATCAATAAAGAGCATTTTGATTGACTTGTATTTTGCTTCAAGGTTCCACTGGTGTTATTCAATATTTCTGCTTGGGACTTCTATGCGACGATCCCGTCGCTTAGCGTGTAATCGGCCGTTATGGATCTCGCATTATGTGAGCACAATCTAGGCTCACGCGGTATCACGCCTTAGCGAGGACGATCGGTCCTACGGGACCGGGTGTGTGATATAATGGTATCATAGCATAGCTTTATGTTCTTGGACTTTTGCTTGAATTCTTTAACTGTGATGTTGTTTTCGTAAACTCTGATGTTATTTCCATGATTGATATCGTTAGTGCGCTCTCTCAATATTTTACGGGATGTCCATACAATAAGTTTATATAATTTGTAAATCGTATGAGAATAGTTTTTGATAAAAACAAGAGATGGTTCACGTAAAGGACGGTTGGCTAAGTCGGACTAGGCATATACACCAAATTTGCATCGATTTAGCAAAGTTGAATGCGGGATTCAAATTACGTCGGACAAGAATGAGTTAGACTTGATTCATAAAATATTAGTAGTTACGCTAAAGGTGCTATCAAATGACGATATCGTCGGTGCAATATGATTTTGAGGAATGGTTCGAATGGAGTTTTGAAGTAATCGAATGTGACTCGAAAATGGTTTTAAGGATTTGTCGAATGACTTCGTCCTTGAGTGATGTATGGGATAGTCTCAGGGATGTCGATCGATTGTACATGCGGGGTGTCAATAAGTCCATCAGCAAGCGTCGTAGATGCAAAGCCTTAGATTGAGTATCGTTGAGTAAGTTGTAGTCTTGAAGATTTTGACGAGTTGATTCGAACGAATTAGAAACAACGCGCAAGGGATTGGGAATAGGTAAGTATGAAATGCAAAAATGATTGTGTAGGAAAATTGAATCGAAGAAAAGTTAAGATGTAAAGAACAGATGACTCGATCGAGAAAATCGATATGAATCCTATACAAAAAGTTAGCATGATTGGATGATAGCATGCATGAAAATGATTCAAATATTTGAGAATGACTCTAAGAATTTGAGATAGATGTTGCCCGATGATATGAGTTAGCATAGAACGATGCGACTTGAAAATTATATTGCTCGATGACTTAAGATAGACAGATGAATATACGTGATTTTGAGTTTCAACAAAGTGATCATGTAACTAGTAGGAGGGATAATGATCAAATTTGATCTTGAATATCGAGGAGATTGTGGTATATCCAATTTAGATGATAGCATCAGTTGCATGACTTGAAATTTGTTGCAAAGGAAGATCGTCAGGTTATATACATCGTTAATGGTATGAAGGCATATCAAAGATCGATGTACTATAACTCGGAGGTACTCTAATTCCAAGAATGATGATCATGTAAAATGTTATGTTTCGATGGATGCTATGCTTAGAATTTTGATTGGAATGAATGCTTCGATGAAAAAGAAAGTATCTTGATTGCTTTGACGATAACCACAATATTACTACTAAAATATGCTATATTAGCGACGTTGTTTAGCGACGGAACAAAATACCGTCGCTAAATATGTAATATAGCGACTCCCTTCTATTGACATCGCAAATCGTCGCTGAATAGCGACGTTCAGCGACAGTATATAAATTACGTCGCGGAATAGTGACGTTCAGCGACATATTATTAAAATATGTCATCATATATTAAAAGGTTGCGACGTTTAGTGACGTCAACTGTTGACGTCGCTAATTTTTTTACTTAAAGCACAGTTCTGTTTTCTTTTTTTCCCTCACTAAAAAATTTCATATTTTTTATTTTTTCGATGACTCCCTCCCCCCTCCGGCGACTCCCTCCCCCCGGCGACTCCCTCCTCCCCTGGCGACCCCAACCCCTCCCTTCCCCCCCGTCGAGCTCCTCCTCCTCGAGCTCCTCCTCCCCCAATCCGAGCTGCTCCTCCTTCTCTCTGGTAAACCCTAACACTCCTCCTCCTCCTCCTCCTTCTCCTCCTCCTCCTCCTCCTTCTCTTCCACACACACACACAGACGCACACACACACACAGACACACACACACACACACAGACACATGGACACACACACACACACGGACACACACACAGCTATTGTGTGTGTTTTGAATCCATAGGTTCGATATTGAGGCTCTTTTGAGTCCTCATTAGGAAGTTAGGATGGGTTTGATATCACCCATGAAGAAATTCCGAGAGTGGCTAGGATGGGTTTATGCCCAATAGGCTATTTTGTCTTCTAATTTTAGATTTGTATATGTTAGAGAATAGATTAGCCATGGTTAGGATGTCCCAAGTAGTTTTCATTTGAATACATGTGTTAGTATCTATATTTTTTTGGCCTACAAGTCACTTTTCTATGTGGATACATGAATTTTGGTTTGGTGTGTGTGTGTTGGTAGTGCCTTGAGGCGGTAGTGCACTTGTGAGTGTGCTTGAGAGTGGTGTTAGTTTGTATGTGTGTTTTGTTAGTGAGAAGTAAGAGAGTTAAGTGTGTTATGTGTTGTAGAGAGGAGTATGTGTGTTTGAGTGCTTGTTAGTGTATGTGATGTGGGGGGAATTTAGATATGGGATGTGAGGGTGTTAGTATGTGGTAGAAGGGGGGATCATAGCATAATGGCTGCAGGATGGAGCAGCAGCAGCTACAAGTAGCTGCAATGGCAGCTGCAGTACATGGCAACAGGGTAGCACATGCAGGGTGCACCTGCGGCAGCGGCTAGGCAGCAATTGCAGCAGTAGCAGCTGCAATAGGCAGCGGCAGCGGCTAGTTCCTATATATATGTGTTAGAGATAGATGTTAGGATATCTAGGATACATAGGATGTTAGAGGATAAGTTTAGTATCCTAAGTTAGCCAGTTAATATGTTAGAGTTAAGATAGTATCCTAGGATTCTAAGTAGTATCTTAGGATATTGGTTGATATTATATTCAAGTCTTGTCAATAATGTCTTTGACTTTGTCATGGGGTCTTAGATATCGGTTGTAGGTGACATTATATATATATGGTCTAGCGATATCGAAACGAATCTAGTGTGTTTGAATGAGATATCAGTTGTAGGTGACAATATATTCATGGGGTCTACTTGAATTTGTCATGGGGTCCTAGATATTGGTTGTAGGTGACATTATATTCAAGTCTTAAAAATTGATATTAATTAAGATAATTTTTAACTTGACCCTGGCGATATCCAAATGAATCTGGTGTGTCTGAATGAGATTGGCATCAGTAAGAATCGATAGCGTATGTGTACCCGTTGGATGCACAAGAACTTATGTGCGATATAGCATGGTTATTAGTAACTGTCCGCTACTAATGTATGTCCCATAATAAGACATAATATACGAATTTGTGCCTATTGGATAATGTGTGTCCATCTTTGTAGAATTATTTTCAAATAGATATGAATTACTACTTGCGAAATCGTTCATGGATATACAATCTTCGTCATGATGATATGAGTGGTATACAGGATGAATACATAGCGGGAGTAGAGCAGTTCCTGCAGTTTGCTAAGGTGTTCCCTTAGTACATAGACGGTACCAAAATTAAGTGTCCGTGTGTGAAATATCATAATATGAAATACTATCCAGAAGTGAAAGTGACATATCATTTGTACTCGAGGGGTTTCACGCCTAATTACTATCAGTGGACCGCATACGGAGAACTTGTGTCTTTAGCATCAGAGCCGGAGCCTTATGTTGAGTCGTATATGCATGCGGGACCTAATTTTGTTTCAGATAATCATGCCTACGACGACGGATGCGTGAACATGGTTTTCGACGCTGCGGGGCCTAGTTTCATTCATGATGCAGCTGAGGAGGCACCGAATGTCGATGCTGTAAAGTTCATAGAGTTGCTGGAGAATGCAAGGACTCCATTGTATCCTGGTTGTGAGGATTATTCACCATTGGAGATGGTTACAAAACTGTTGAGCATTATGTCAGATTTTAACATGTCGTAAAAATGCTACAACCGAGTGTTGGAGTTGATTATAGAGATCTTGCCGGCGGGTGCTAAGTTACCTAAAGACTTCTATCGGTCTAAGAGGATGGTGAGATCGCTCTGGATGGGATACGAGAAAATCGATTCTTGTTGCAATGGGTGCACGTTGTACTACGAAGACGATAAGGACGCAGATGTGTGCAGATTTTGTGGTACTGATCGCTATAAGACAACTAGTACAGAAAGGTCTATCGGTGCAAGAAGACCGACCGATTCAATGCACTACTTGTCTTTAATACCGCGGTTGCAAAGATTATTTATGGTGAAAGAGACGGACGAAAATATGAGTTGGCATATGCGAGAACAGATTGAAGGAGTATTGGATCACCCATCCGATGGAGAAGCGTGGAAGCACTTTGATCGAGTGTATCCTGATTTTGCTTTAAATCTACGTAATGTCAAGTTGGGGCTATCTTCTGACAGTTTTACTCCTTTTGGTCTTTCAGGATCCCAGTATTCGTGCTGGCCTGTGATTGTCACTCCGTATAACCTACCACCTTGGATGTGCATGAAGACTCAGTACATATTTCTAACCGTTATAATTCTTGGTCCGAACAATCCCAAGAGGAACATTGATGTGTACTTACAGCCTTTGATAGATTAGTTGAATCAGTTATGGAAAGTAGGCGCTAACACGCACGATGTTTTCAGGAAGCAGAATTTTCAGATGAAGGCAACCCTTATGTGGCAACGAATTTCCGGCCTATGGAATGTTATCTGGATGGAGCACTCATGGCCGTCTCTCATGTCCGTATTGCATGGACCGTAGTAAGGCTTTCTTCTTAAAACACGGAGGAAAATCATTCTTCTTTGATTGTCATCGGTAATTTCTGCCAAAAGATCATTCATTCAGAAGGAACAGGAATGCATTCCGTACCGGCATTGTAGAGAAGGGTGATCCATCGCTAAGGTGGTACGGAGCCACGATATGGAAAGAAGTTAGGGATTTTCCAAGTGCTATCGAAGATCCTACAACTGGGTACAAGTGCGATGGATTTGGTAGAGATCATAACTGGACAAAGAGAAGCATATTCTGGGATCTGCCAGACTTGAGTACCAATCTGATTAGACATAATCTTGATGTCATCCATATTGAGAAGAATGTGTTTGATAACATAATTAATACTGTGATGGACATAAAGGAAAAAATGAAAGACAATCCCAAGGCCAGGTTGGACTTAGAAGAAATATGCAAACGCTCTGCGTTACATTTGATAGAACAGAATGGAAAATAGTTCCTGCCAAAGTCAATTTTCTCGCTGGACAAGAAGGATAAAGTGAGACTTTGTCGTAGATCCAGGGCTTAAAATTTCCAGACGGATATGTGTCAAATCTGAGAAGATGTGTCGATCCGAAGGAAAATAAATTGACGGGTATGAAGAGCCACGACTTTCACGTATTCATGGAGAGGTTAATTTTGATTGCATTTCGGGAATTCTTACCACAGGCAGTTTGGGATCCATTGACGGAGCTATTCTTCAGGGATCTTTGTTCTAATAAATTGCTCATTGATCGTCTAGAAAAGCAAGAGAAGGACATTATGGTAACACTGTGCAAGCTAGAGAGGGTGTTTCCTTTTGGATTCTTCGACTCTATGGAGCAATTGTCGATTCATCTATCCTATGAGGTACATGTTGGTGGACCCGTCGAATATCGATGGATGTACCAGTTCGAGCGACATTTGAATCACCTAAAAAGAAAGGTAAAAATAAGGCACGGGTCAAGGGTTCTATTTGTGAAGCCTATGTTCTCGAGGAGATTATAAACTTTTGTTCGATGTATTTCAAGCCTCATATTGCAACTAATAGAACGAGAGCCTCCAGAAATAACGACGGAGATCATGAATGTAATGATACAATACTGAAGGTATTCAATGCTCCAAGAAAGCCATCGGGTAAAATGAAGAAGAGATATCTGAACGATGATGAGCAAAGGGCTGCTCAGGTGTATCTATTACTCAACTGCGACGAGGAGGAAGTAGAGAAACTGGAGGGGTAAGTAATTAATACGTCTATATTATTTTAATAGTGTTGATTATTATACTATTACATTAATTGAACGATATTGTTTTCAGCATATTTAATGATGATGTGAGGTCAGGTAGGCCACACATAATAGAAGAAGAACTAGAACAAGAAATGAGGCGTTATTTTCTATCATGGTTGAGTGCATATGTAAGACTTGAGAATTCTGTAATTATCTTTCTGTATATGCACTTGATTGAGAATGAGCTTAATTTCTTTTTTCGTGGTATTTAGGTCGATCGTCCATACGCAAGACTTGAGAATTAGTCTATTAGAACACTAGCCAAGGGACCAATTTATCTTGCAAAAATATGTCCAAGCTACTGTATTAATGGGTTAGGTTCAAGTCAACAACTTGCCCGATCAGAGACAACTTTGTGGATCTCGACTCCACCAAAAATAGCTGTTTGTGTATCAGATCTTCGAACTACAAAGATGTTGATACGGGCAACGATTTCTATGGCGTGCTACGGGAGATCATGGAGATGACATATAGTTATATAATAGAGCCTGCTAAGATTGTGTTATTCAGGTGTGATTGGTTCGATCCGATTGAAGGTCAAGGTTGGAAAGTAGACAAGCACGGTCTTGTGGATATAAACTATTGGCGTCGATATCAAGCCTATGAACCATTTGTCCTATCATGTCAGGCTCAGCTCATGTACTTCACAAGTTATCCTAAACGGAGAACAACAAGGTCGGACTGGTGGGCAGTATGCAAGACCAAAGCTAGAAATACCTTTGAGGTTGACGATATAGCTTATCAAGAGGATGAACTACCTCTTGTAACAAATATTATAGAAGTGGACACGACGGAAGTTCCTCATTACACATCTAATTGTGTAGAAGAAGTAGAATTATCTGAAGAGGAAGATGCAGATGAAAGTTAAGATATAGAGGAGGAAGAAGAAGAAGAAGAAGATGATGATGATGAGCTAAACGAACTAGATAAATTTTCAGAAGAGGATTAAATCTCTACGTTTGTTTTATCATCATATTTGACACTTTAGTGACACTTTTATCATATAAATCTGTGACACTTTAGTGACACTTTTATCTGTGACTATGGTATTTTTCAAAAATTTGTGATGTCTATCATATAAATATGTATTTTTATTTTGTTGTCATATGTTATTATCAGGTATGACTAGGCCATCTGGACAATGCGGAGGATTTTATATTAGGTAGTCCCGTCGACCTTGGGCTGGGGATGGAGATTTCGTACCCTCATCCTCATCTTCGAGTACGCCATTGTACCGTTCTGTTCCTGGTCCATTACTGGGACAGGGTAGTTCCAGCAGGTTAGCGACTCCTCCCTCGTCGTCAGCGTTCCTGATCCCGCATCCAGCATTCCTGATCCCACGTCCAGCATTCCTGATCCCGCGTCCAGCATTCCTCCTGCCGACGGCTCTATTGGGGAAGCCTACGTCGAGCATATGGAGGACGACGATCAGACTGATCTTGCCCAGGCAGGAGGTGAGAGCGACCCTCCATGCGCTCCCCCGGGCGAGACGCGTATAGAGATTTGGACGGACGGGCCTACGAAGTAAGTTAATTAGTTAATATATACTTCTCAAATGATTATATGTACATATATATTCATAAAAATTATTATTGTATAGATATCGGCCTCTTGCAGTACAAAGACAGCTGGAGGTATTTCTGAGGCAGAACTATGGTGGGCCTTGGATTAACTACTCAGATGCTCCCGCAGATAGGAAGGCCTTTTGGTTCGCCCACTTCAAGGTAAAAAATTTATTTATTTTTAAATTTTAATAATCATTTGTGTATATTATACAAATTTTTTATTTTACTTCTTGTAGAGGACCTATTTCTATCCACCACACCGGGCGACGAAGATCGAGGGCCAATTTTCTTCCGTCGCCGGCAAGCTCATCCGTGATGCGATCCACGACCAGAAGTCTCGTGATCGCTCCCGACAGCCGATCCATGGTTGGATCACGCCATAGCAGTGGACTGCAATGAAGGCTAGATTCTGCGAGCCCAGGTACCAGGAGCGGTCTGACAAGGCCAAGGTGGCGCAGTCGAGCGCCGATAAGTGGTATGGTGGCTCCATTCCGATGACAGAGCATTTTTGTCATCTGGTACGTTTGCTATGACGGACATCATTTTATATATAGTTGGATAGAATGTTTAATACTAATAATAGATAATATATTTTAACAGGTAAAAAAGGGTGAAGACCCCTACATGGTGACCGTCTTTCTGGTCACCCATCAGAGGGCTGGGGAGTTCATTGACGAGAGGGCGACACAGGCATATGTACGTTCTATTCTTTATATTAATTTACTATAATTTAGAAAACAGGAAAATATATATCAATATAGACTTTAGCAAACACTTATACGTTAGCAAACATTGTTCTAGGCCGAGTTTGTTCGGCTACAAGAGGAGGCGACTGTTGCTGCTAGTGCGTCGGCAGAGGGAGGGGCTGGTACTTTCTTCCAGCCGCCTACAGCTCTATCGCCGGACGAGATCTAGATGACCGCTGTTGGCGGTCTTCACAAGGGTACGTACCACGGTACGGGATCCTACGGCGCCTATTTGGCTTCAGAGTCATCCCGGGCCCCCTCTGTCAGTACGCAGTCTCCAGCTTCGCAGGCGTCATCATGAGCGCAGGATGTGTGCAGACAGCTGCACGAGCTGCGTCGTGAGTTGTAATAGCAAATTTCTGAGGCAGCTGGGGCAGAGTGACGATCCGACGATCCGATGATCACGGGACGATTCGATGCGGCCGAGCGCAGTACACAGGAGTTGATGGGTCTGCAGCAGGCTGTAGCTGCCAGCTCGCACACGCTCACCGAGTCTACGCAGCACACTAAGCGTAGACAGGTCGAGCTGGAGGGATCGCTGAGGACCATGTCTGCCTTACTCACTCAAATACATACTTCGATTGAGGAGAGTTCTCAGAGGATGGTGAGTACCCTTGCTGCGCATGCTGAGCGACTACGAAAGATGGAGCAGAGACGTCCTCCCGGTCCATCGACGGTACCGACTCCAGACGTTGTACTGCCTCCTACTGCCCCTATGGTGCAGCTCACACAGGAGCAGTATGAGTACATGTTATCCTAGATGCGCGACAGGGGTCCTCAGTGATCCAGTAGATTATTTATCATCTTTGTATGTATTGGCCCTATGGGCCCATTGACCGTTCTGTACACTGATTTTCATTCTTATTTTCCCTCCATTGTGGACATGTATGTTTGTTGGATATTTACTTTATGATATTTAGTTTGTTGGTATTTTTATTGTGATATTTACTTTGTGATATTTACTTTGTGATATCTGCGATGGGGATGACAAATATACCTACGCTGGATTATAAGCGATGATCTGATATACAAAGAAGGTGCTGCCCAAATTTTAAAAAAATATAATGTGTATTTTTGTGATGATGTGTGTCTGTGTTTACAGTGTATGTGAAATACAGTGTTCGAAACCATCGATAGTTTCGATTACTGTTGTATGTTTTATCTTGGACACAAAGAGAAACTATTCAGGATGTACTTCTGAGAGCTTCATTTTCACATCTTTCACTCTCTCGGGACGTTGTATAGGATCCCGAGAAGGTGAAGGACGTGAAGAGGAAGCTCTGAGAAGTGCACCCTGAACTGTTGCTCTTTTTATCCAAGATAAAATATAGAACAGTAAGCGAAATTATCGATGGTTTGAATACTGCACTTCACACATACTGTAAACACAGACACACAGCATAACAAAAATATACATTATATTTTTTAAATATTTTTTATTATTTTTCTACGACGTATAGCGACGGATAGCGACGTATAGGTACGTCGCTAAATAGCGGCGTTGCGTCGCTAACCGTCGTAATCCGTCTCTTCACTGTAGAATACTAACGTCTCTAATACATCACTGTACGTTGCTAAGATGCTGACATGGCAGTCATGCCATGTCATCACATAAATATATTTGGACGTCGCTAATACATCGTACTACGTCGCTAATTTTGTGACGTCAATTTTCGTCGTCCTCTATCGCTAATTTTGTGATGACACAGCGACATTGTGGTGACGTTGCAAACAACGACGTAGGGTGACGAATGTGTCATCTGTGACTAGGTTTTTTGCTACCTTCATTTTCCGTCGCTAAATAGGTCGCTAAATAACTTTAGCGACGTATATGCCTTAATTAGCGACGTATCTTGACATTGCTAATTTGGCTTATTTTTGTAGTGTATCAAAATTCTTATCTTGTGCGAGCGCAACTCCAGCCTCGCACATATGTCACTTCGAATTTAGGACGATCGTTCCGCATGAGCGCTGACATGGAAATTTATGTCCAGCGGGAATGATCGAACTCGGGAGATCAGGGCGTGGTAATTTGGATTGCTTCGACTTGTGGTTTGATACGAAGGTGAATTTGAGATTGGTCGGACTTGTTATTGATGATTAAGTAAATTTGAGGATTGAGTAGATCCAATCTGCGTATCGAGAATGAATTAATCTAGACTCAAAGCAAGAGTTATGCCCCGATTAGAATAATTATCATACAAGAATGCATGGTGATTTCATGTCCCGCATGGATGATCAGTGTAACGCCCCAGTCCCAAAATACCTAGGACTAAGTACGTAGACTTGCCAGCTGCATAAATACAAAGTATACTCCAATATATGGAACCATTGTATGTATACATAAGCTGTAAAATGCAGTAAACCACAACTAAATCTCATCCACCAAAAAAAAGATAATAATATAAATCAAGTATGAAATTTGCCATTTATACATGTAGTTGGGCAGATATAAATCCACTACCAACTATTTTAAAATAGAGAAATATACAAGGAAATGATAGATAAAAATGACAAGACGAACCAAGGGCAATCATCTTCGAAAGAATTGAGAAGATCATGACCTTGGCTAGAACACCTATAAAAAGTCACAAAGCACACACCTGGAGAGATAATCAGGTCCTCAGAGGGACGTAACAAGATACATAAAGAATATGCCACATAACTTCACATATATAATATGTCATAAATCACAATTAAAGTAAAATTGTCCCAATCGTAACAAGATCCAATACCTCATCATCGAAACAGTGGACTACACCTACAACCAAACAAGGACAAGGGGTAGATTTTTCGTGATGCGACCTTGTCCCAAGCTACTAATGGAACAGGAGTGACATGACATTAACTAGGGTCACCTAACCATCTAAAGTATTTATGCAGTTGAGAACAAACCTTTCTTCGCATGAACCCTGGTTGTAAATAGGATCTGGTATAGTCCCCACTTGGGCACCAGGGACCTAAGTGCATGACATTCAAAAACGATAGTGGCCAACCTGAGGGGGTAAGCATACCCGTATCTCTAGCGGAGCTTCCGAATTATAAGGGAATGTGTAATAGAAGCCCATACGACAAGAAAATGTTCTCTCCACCCGATGCACCTATCTAGGTCGCATCTGCGATCATGTACCTCTACTAACTGCTAAGTCTTCTAACATGGATCTATTAGCAGTTAGACCTAACGCATGCGTACGGGTGATTAGCCAACACGCAAGTACCTCTACATGCTACTCATCTCATACATATCTCATGGTACAACTGTGTCAAGGGTTATGCAATACACTACAGTTGATAGTCCCGTAACTCTAGGTCCATATGCAATCAAAGGATAATAAGTAAAATAAGCTAATATCACTGAGCAGGTAATAAATCAGGAACTATAATAATGGTACAGCTACAAGAACTGAAAATAAGTAAACAGTGATATAAAATAACAAAAATACAGACTAAATATAAGCAGTAATTATGGCACGGTATATTGCCTGAGGTTGTGTGCAAAAGAGCGACGTCAAATAGCTCGAACCGTCAGGATACCAAAGCGATGAAAGCCAAATCCCTCATACGTCCTCGGATGCTGAAACAAATACCACGAACATGTTTGGAATACAAGATATGTCTAGGAAATGCCTGTCCAAAAGTCTAATTCTGAACAGGGACAAAATCATAATTTTGGGTCAAAAATGATATCCATCGTTGGATCCATTTTGCACCGAAAAGCATGCCAGTATCTACGGTCCCTAAAGTCATCAAACTACATGTCTACGAGTCCAGTTTGAGGCGATGAACCCAACGGTATGTCCACTTTTGGATTCCGGTGGTCGTGCACAAATTTGTCCGTTAGAGCGGGTCGCGGGCCCGCCAAATAGGCATTCCGATCGACCTTCTCAGAATCGGACCAAACTTGGTATACATGACCAAAAAAATGAGATGGTCCTGCGGGCACAAGTTTTGTCTCGATTTGACAAACATGCATAAAGTAATTGAAAATTTTGGAAAGAGGTCGATACGGGAAATTTTGACGGATACGCAACAAATTCGTTGCGCACACGCAACCAATTTTAATTTTGTCAAAGCCTACATGTCCACGAAGTCGATATGGACCTTTGATGCTTTTAATTCGTGACCATGTCGACCGATTTGTCGGGACGCACGTCGTATCGGAGTTTTTCGATATTTTCAAAAATTGTTTTTAACATTTTTTCTTGATTTTTGGAATGGAATTACTAGATAAATACTCGATGAAATCAGTAACTACAAAAAGGGGTTTGGAGCACTATAAGGTGTGTACAAATCTATTCAAACACAATCCTGAATCAGTCGGAAGATCGACGAGTAATCGCCTTCAAAGTTGGGTTTTGGTACTACAATCAATTGTTAACTATTTATCTAAATTATGATTTCGAAAGGATTTTTCTTACGATCTAATGAAGTTTAATCAGAAATAAATGAATAACGTTGAAGAGAGTCAGGTAGGGTTCGTACCAGAGAAAACAGATTGGAGTTTGGTTGAGAATCGAGAGAGGAATCGAGTCGCGAAGACACCATCTCGCCACTGCTGTTGCTGGTGTGTAACTTTCCTTCCCGAATTTTCAAAATTTTATCTTTATTATTATGTTTAAAAGTAATTTCGTCAACACTTTATGAATAATATTTTATGAATTAAATCTTTTACAAAAATTGGTTTTAATAAATATTATGAGAAGTGCTAATTGTACTTGAGAAGATAATTATATATATTTAAGGGACAAAAATATTTACTGACTTATTTTTATGAAATGTACTTCTAGAAATATTTGATTTAATATTATCATTTATTTTATTTTATCCTTGATTTATTACAATGCGATTAAATAGTATTTTGAATAAGTTATTTTGATCAGTAGTAGATTAGATTGATCAATCTATGACTAATAATTGTGGTAAAGAATTTTCTAAACTAATTTATATTAGACTTTATTTTGATGGAACTAGCTGGTTAAAATAATTTAGGGGAATACATTCAAAATATGATAAATAATTTTAGGCAAAATCAGTTATAAATTAATTTAGAAAATATGATAAAGTCTATTATAAATTAATTTAGAAAATTTCTTACCACAATTATTAGTCATAGTTGATCAATCTAATCTACTACTGGTCAAAATAACTTATTCAAAATACTATTTAATCTCATTTTAATAAATCAAGGATAAAATAAAATAAATAATAATTGTTATAACTCATCATGGTGACTCTTCACTTTGTAACTCCCAAGTGACTTTTCACTTTGTAACTCCCAAGTGACTTTTCACTTTGTAACTCCCAACCTCTCTCTCCCTATATAAAGAGAGGTTGGGATGGCTTGTAGAGATATATGAAGATATATGAAATTAGTCTATCTAACAAGAGAGAGAGCTTCATACCTATTCATCTCATTCTCCGGGTGTTGAGCTAATAGGATCGGGTTCAGTGTTGATATTATTGTTTGGAAACTATGATTCCAATACTAACGAATAACTTTAGCCTAGAGAGATGGCATAGTGTTTAGGCAAGACGTCCTTGTCTCGAGAGATAGCATCGGTGTGATTGATTGGATGAATTGAATATGTGGGATTAGATTCACTATCACGAGACTTGGCTAAAATGTATATATTCTGGTGACGCCTAAAATATGTGTACGATCCAGCTAAGTGATACATTGAATTCAAGTGAGAATAATAGAACGAAGAGATATTAAGGATTATGAGATCATGAGTTTTAAAAGAAAATATTGATGGTAGTACGATCGTTGGATTCGAAACAAACTCGGATGTTGATTGATCGGGTGGTTTGCCTAGAACTGAGTTGTCTGTGTGCGCGATGAGTGTAAGTTACCCAAGTTGAGATATAGTTGTTCGTGTCAAAAGATAACCAAAGCAGGAGCGTGGCTTGTATTGAAGAAACACATAGGTAGAGTTTGTGTGAATCGTTGGATGTTGAATCAAAGGAATATAAGTCGATAAGTGTGCTCAGTAAGTTTTGAAGAAGAAACTTTTTTGAGTGGTGTATAATGTAATGCCCTGTCCCGCTCAGTCCAATCGGAGGAATCGAAATTCCAACAAAGTTCAGACTTAGCCATGCAACGGCTTGCTCGAAGTCCCGTTCGGTCGAGGCGACTCTTCGCTAAGGTGGGTGTCTTCGATGAACTTGCCTCAGCTTGACCTTCATACTAATAAAATGAATGTTTTCAACTGCACAAGTAGGCTTGATAATAAAAGAGACGAATCTACATAGCTAAGGGAATAATCCCAACTTGAGTCGGATTGAGTTTGAATATGAAAAGGTCCCACGATCGGTTTGGAAGTGTTGCACGACATGTTTTCAAAATTGACACTCGTACTTCATCCCCTGGCTTGGAAGAAGGAAGTTGGTTTAAGTTGCCACAAAGTTATGAACTTAGCCTAAGTCATAGGCGTCGCACATATAAATGTTTGATACAGCATGCACGGTCCCATCGTCCAATGCCTGGTATGGCCTTTAGTCATCCTACAGATTAAGTTGTTGTACGATTGAGTTAGACAAAAGTTATGTTGGACTGTCAAAGTCATTCTAAGAACTATCACGTGCTTTCTGCGATTGTTAAGTGACATAGTCCCACGACCTCAAGACTTGTAATATAAAGTATGACTTAGACGATAGTGTCGCATAGAATACGAGTCGGTATAAGGCTCGAGCCACGGTTATCTTGATGAAAAGTTAGCCACAGTCTATGGTACTTAAGGAACATGTTTTGTTCAAGTTAAGCAGGAAGGCTATGAAATAGTCGTTCCTTGGGTTTCAAAGAAGAGAAAGTTTATGCGACCGTTTGTCGTTAAGGCGGTCCCTCATTTGGGAGTATCATGGTGCCTATGCACGTTTTGCATAGTTTGGTTCCAAAGTGCATTTTGCTAAGTGTGGTTCAAGTTGTACCGCAAATTAGGCCATGCATTTACGTTAGTCTAGACGTTCTCGTAGGTGTGTGGTAATGGACAACTTGTACACAAGGATTTTTTTTCTCGACTGGTATTACGTCGGGGTGCCAGGGCCAAGTCGACCTAGAGGAAAGACGTTATAGCAGTGCTATATTGTACCACGCCAGGGTAGTCGGGAGCTTTTCTTGTGGCTAGCTACCTTGCATCGGAAGATCCGTCGTCTACTCGAGCTATGTCTACGATGGCTAGTTATTGCCAATGACTTTCATATAGATAAGTTGGCGTGCTGAGCGTCAATCCGCATGCACGGTGTTTGTCGAATATAAGAAAGTATAAGCACGGTACGATTGAGTTAAGAAGGTATGCACAGTTGTAACACCATTTTGGGTCTCAGATTTAGCTATAGCACGGACACGTGCTTCAGCACGAAATATGGTGTCGAGTAAAAGTCGTCAGCATAGAGTTGGATAAGTTGGAATTGAGTACTTTTGAGATAAGTCAAGAAGGGCCGTAGGACAAGTTCGGTTAAGTCATGTTAAATTACAAGGTACGACCTCGATGTGGTATGGCACGACCACGTTGTTACGACACAGGTATAAGCAAATTACTATGTGGCGAGGTACTGCCTCAATTATGTTATACGAAAGGATATATAGCATGACCATGTCTTTGCGTCTCGAATTATGGCACAAAAGTCAAGCACGAGTTGGTTCGTTTAAGTTGCAAGCACGATAATGGTCTAGAGGCACAACGATAAGTAAATTATCCATGCGCATGCACGGTGATGATCTCGAGACATAAATAGGCCAGGGGTATGTCCTAAAATTGATCCTAAGGTAAGAATTGAAAGACAATCATAAAAGATATGTTACACAAAGTAAAATGAACGTGTTGGTTTTGTATGGGTGGACGAGGAGCTCACTCCACCAGTACAGTTTGGTACTGACATCCACACAGTATTTATGTGCAGGCACAGGTGGAAGCTCATTGGCGCAGAGCGCGCTTGGATGCGTCGAGGCACAGAGTTTATTGGTATTTTGAGGCGTACGGTCGCATGGAGTCTGGACTTATACGGGACATAATGTATGGACATCTCCTATCTGAAGAATCTGCTGACTCGTCAAATTGTACTAAGAGATGAGAGAGATCTGAGTGACCAGTATTGTGAAAAGAGTAAGACTGAGTGATTGTAATCATGGCCTCGCACCATTTTATAACTTTGTTTCAATATCAATAAATTATATTTTGAATGACTTGTGTTTTGCTTCAAGTTTCCACTGGTGTTATTCAATGTTTCTGCTTGGAACTTCTGTGCGACGACCCCGTCGCTTAGTGTGTAATCGGTCGTTAAGGATCTCGTCTTACATGAGCACAATCTTGGCTCACGCGACATCACACCTTAACGTGGACGATCAGCGCTACGGAACCGGGGTGTGACAGACACATCACTTGATACTCCGTTATCAGTCAACTTTGTCTGGGCTAATGTAGACTCGAACTTTTGCTTTCGGCCTTGGAAGGATTTAATAAAAGTAACACTTTCTCGAATTTTTCCCACGAGAGAACCCACCACCTTCAAACCATCCTGCATAATGACATTTGAACAAGTATAAGAAACAATTAACAATATAAAGAACACAAGAAATAAAATAACAAAATTTTATTTACCTGCACAATGAGATTTAAAACATGCGCACTGCACCTCATAAAAACTTATCAACGTTAAGTAACAAAACTCCTTTGTCATTCATCCATTCTTTAATATTCCGAATCGTAACATCATTACTACTAGCATTGTCAACTGCTACTGCAAACAACTTGGAGTCAATATTCAATGCTAGTGTTGTAGATTTAATGAACTCGCTGAGAATATTTCTGGTATATGGAGATGGAACCATTCCAAATTTTGATGCTCAGCTGTCCATACATTGGTTGTGAGACTGACCCTAGATGTATTTTTCTCAAGCATCGCTTCAATTGCACCCTCATGGCATCATAAACTTTCTTCACATCTGCCTGAATGGTATTTATTGAATAGAACTTTATTCTAGGGTCTATGGTCTTCACATATTCTTGAAAATAACGATGCTCAACCATATTAAATGGATAGTCATGAAAAGCAACCATATTTGCAAATGTAATCCGACTTTGGTAGCATCGAATTTCCAAATTTCCATTCTTGGAGGTTTTCCACCACTATTATAAAATTTATGAGTCTTTGACTGGGCCAATTTTGAGGCCTCCTACTACAAGTTTTGAGATGAGTTTTCAGATGATTGCGCAAATGTGTTGTTCCATTCTGCTAGAACCATCAAATTTTTTTTTGCAATGATGACAAGTTGCTCTAATTTTACCAGACTCTATATGCTTCTTTTCGAACTCATCCCAGACTTCAGATCTTGTTTTCCTCCTTTTGATTAGACCATCATCTACTTCAACTTCATTTTCACGCTCAATCTCTGCTTCAAGTTCAGTAATTGATCCAACCACAACCTTAACCTCGACACGTGGACTTTGAGACATCATGGATTTTTCAGACGAATTTCTAAAAACAAAACATAGCAATATATGTTATGAAGACATGCTTGAGCAATTGAACTTGATTGAACATATTATATATATACAAATTCGACATTAAAAAACTCCCAAAAAATAGAAGTATAAATTCAGAAGTTGATTGAACATATTTCATACAAATTTGACATTATAAAACCCTAACAAAATCAAAAGTACAAAATTAGAACTTGAAAATGACTGAGATGTTGAGATCTAAGATATTCTTCACAAAATAATTTAAGAAGAAGAAGCAAGAAGAAGACGGACCGAAGAGGAAGAGCTCCTCCTATGCTCCGCAGATCTACAAATAGAGATGGGAGAGATCTACGTGTGCTCCGCAGAAGGTAGCTCCTCCTGTGCTCCTGTGTATGCAGAGCCGCTGGAAGAGTTCTTTTTTTAGAGCTCGTGACTTCTGAGTTCTGAATAGTGAAATTGAATATGCAATATTTAGAGCTCCTCCTCTGGAGTCTAGACTGCCAAGGTCCAGGACGGGCTGAGGTCGGCTAAATCCTGAATTCCTGATGGCCCAATATGTTTTAAATTTATTAAATGATTTAAATATTATTGGTTCGGATATTATTGATCCGGATATGACACTTACCGTATCCACATCCCATATCCGATAAATATTCGATATGATATATGAATTCGTATCCATATCCAAAATTTCGGATATTTTCGTTTTCGAATACAGATTGGATACGAATTTTCAGTCTACCATTGACTGGCCTATCTAAAATCCACACATAAACATTAAGTTCCTGCCTTTGTATAAATATAAACGTTTTTATTAAGATTAAATTGTAGTCAATATGTCCGAGTGGTTAAGGAGACAAACTCAAAATTTGTTAGGTTTTGCCTGCGCTGGTTCGAATCCTGCTGTTGACATACTCTTTTATTTTTAACTTTTTCTAATGCGAGAAAATGGTTGGGCCTTTTTTTTTCTCTTTCTGATTTTTTGGGGTTGATTAGCAGGATGTACTCAATTCTATTGTAAGAACTGCTTGGTCAATTTCCTATTTGACTCTTCAGGTGATCGTGAAATTGAGACACTTCACAAGTCTGAGTTAATTTTCTCCAAAGTTCTGCAGTATATATATTTTTTTTCTTCTTCTTAATCCGCTTAGAATTAATGTGTATCAGTCCAAACTAGGTTATTCTGAGTAGTCAGCACTAAAATTCTATAGCGTTGAAGAAGGTTGGATTTAATATTGATATTATTCAATTCTTATTGCTACATTACAAAAATCTTGTTTGAATTACAATTGAATATGGTGCAGAAATTTTTTTTTTCTGTTCCAAAAAGTTGAACGAGGGTGTTTATGAATGTACGAACATAAAAAACCATTCCTTGTGTATGCATCTGAACTGTGAAATATAATTTGATGCTGAAGAACTGTAAAAAAAAAGCAATAAGAAGTAATGATGCCGGTTGAAACTTAAAACTGCTTTTATTTTTGTGGCTACAGTATGATACTGAGGTGTCGGGATCACGGGCTGTTTAGAAGAGTTTTCGTTTGTTCTACTACGGGAATTGTCTTAAGACTCGTACCCTGTGTTTGGGAACAATTTTGAGGAGGAGAAGAAAAATTTGAGGAGAAAGAAAATAGAGGAGAGTAAAATAAAGATAAAATTAAATTTTCTTTCACTTGTTTGGTTGACCAAAATGTAGAGGAAGAAAAATTTTAAACATAATATTTTATTTGTTTGTGGAGATGGATATAATTACCATTCAATTATTGATTTTTTTTCAAATCATAAATTAAACTAATCTTTTGAAGGGTATATGGCTAATTTCTCCCAGAATTCTCTCAACTCTCTCCATTTTTCTTTCACTTTTGGGAGAAAATTTTTTGAGTGGGGCCCGCATGAATTTTCCTCCCAAAATCCTCTCCCTCCACTTCCGTCCCCCTTTCCAAACACCAATACTTTTGATTTTTCACTCATTTTTTCTTAACATTTTTCTTTCCCCCATTTTTTCCTTTTCCCAAACAGTACTTTAACCTTCTAAATATAAGTATCGTCTTTATTACTATTTTGATATGGTCAGAAAACCTAAGATATCACTATATCAACCATCCTAAAGGATACAAATCAAGGACGCCTACCCTACGTATAGAAGGAAACCCATTTGGAAGCAATGTGATATACTTTAAACTTAGGCTTAATTGTAGCTTGATACCCTCAACTATGTCATTTTTCTAATTTTATGGTATGAAATTGAAAATATATAATAGTTGATGGTATTAAATTGTTGAGTAAAAAAAGTTTAGGATATCAACTTGAAAAATTAAAATAGTTGAGGGTATCAAGTTGCAATTAAGCATAAAATTTACATTCCAACTGCACCCCAAAAGAGCCTAATAATTGACAGAGGGTCATAAGAAGTAGAAAGTAGCTACGTTTTCCAGATAGAACACATCCTACAATCTCTGCATGACATCTGATCTTTCATAATTACTTGCTGCTGATATCCAGATTCTGGAGTTCATTGGTGACAGAAGTATGTAGTCCTAGTAAATAATAAGGTACAAGTATGTACAAGTACATTGTGAACTTTAACCTCTACTGAATTCCCCATTTTGATGTATAACAATAATATTTTCCTTTTCTCCTCTCAATTTCTATTCCTTCCACAAAAATGATATAGCACCTCGTAGAATGAACCGGAGCCGATTGGTTTTATGACTGTGCAGTACAATACTGGATGTGTGGATGTGTTCGATCAACATACTACTTCCACAAAGGTTTATACCTATCTATAGACAAACACAGCCACGGCTTCCGGTTGCTACTGAAGTGCACAGCGGCTGCACTCGCTATCAACCTCTTGTTAGTCTCGGAACATAATTTTTCGATAAAAAATTAAAAATTATGTAACACTTCAAAGAAGGTGCACGACAGAGATCTAGGAGGATTCTGGAAAACGAACACTAATGTGTCACTTCGAAGAAGGCACAGAAGAATTCGTAGCAGCAGCGATGAAGAGCTACTAACGTTTTCTAATTAGATCAGAAACGTTCTCGTCTAGAACGAGATAAAAGTGGATAAACAGAAATGGATAGAATGGTCTGCTGGGGTGAATGATCACTGGCGCTCAAAGCTTGATTCACCCCACACGAACAGCTTCCAGGAACCAGCAAGTTCGACGGATAACTTTAGAAACGCTCTTCTGACTTCTCGGATGGCAGAGACTCTGGTGCTGGTGGCGCTGGTGCACTGTTTCTCTTCTCCCTTAAACTCTCTGAAAATTCGTATGGAATTGTTTAGAACAACACATAGCACTTAACCTCTGAGAGAGAGGAGAAAAGCTTATATAGGCTCGTACTGTAACCGTCCAGTTAGCAAAATATTCGGGACGTAGAAAAAATAGCTCCAAACGTTCTGTAACTGCTCAAATCGATCACAAACACGATTTGAGCTAATTAGCTCACAACGCGCGCCAGCTGTGCATCTGCACCAATAAAGCCACCTGCTTTCGTACGCACAACGCATACCATGTGCAAACTGTGTGCCACTGCTGCACCATATGGCAGCGCCAACTAGCACGATCTGGCCACACGATTAGGCCGTGCCATCTGGTCGCACGATCGGGCAGCGCGCACGCGACCGGCTGTGCATGAGGCTCGCTTAACGAGCACAACTTAAGCGCATTATGCGCCTAGCGACGATGCTGACGTGTTAAGTGCAAAGAGCGCCAATATAATGCCACATTACGTTTATGAGCCGATGAGCTCGAGTCGAGTCGCTAAGCCCCTACGTGGCTTAGCTCCAATGGAATAAATTTCAAGAGAAAAAAGTATTAATACTTTACCATGGAGTCTTATCCTTACCTCCTAGTAAAATCATCCACATGGTTCCCTCATTAGGGTCACCACCCCATGTGCACATATCAACAACATACCAAGTATATATTGAGATACAACTCATAGTGCTTTTTCAATGTAGACCTAAATAATACTAGGCATGTATTGAGAGCAAGCTCTCTCTACATGTCAAGGAAAAAGCTCCAATAATTTCCCATATATCTCGATATATGGATTTGACTGTTCCCCACAGTAATTATCCATCATGCATTATGAGAGATATCGCTGACGACTTGAATCTTTCCGTATGGGTCAAACAACAGACTATAATACAAGAATGGACTAAGCCTTGAATTCTGCACCATAGTTGTAATTCTTTCCACTCACATAATATAGTTACATGTGCTTCTCGGTATACATTAAAGGCCCTGTGCTAGCCTGATTTCAGTGTATAATTTTGGGTGACTACAAGTTTACCCTCAAGAATGGGCCTACTATCTCTATCCATACACTATAGGTGAGTTCTTTATTAAAGAGACATGGCATGATGCCATGCGCTTCCCTTGCGGTGCTACGTCGCTATGACATGGGCTAAAGTCGAGGCATTACCCCTATCCAGGAACCTTATCGTAGTGTCATACTACTGTAGCATGAGGTCACAAGCCTCTTTGTATTGCCAAACTACCTAGTATGAAGCCTTAGGCTTCCTTGCGGTGTTATGTCGCAATAATATGGCTTGTCAGGCCGAGGCTTTACTCCTATCTGGGTACCTCATCATGGTGTCATGACACTGTAACATGAGAACATCCTCTCTTTTGTAGTGATGTCTACAACTATTTAGTTTCATCATACAAGATTAGGCTACCTGCATATTTGCGGTGCTACGCCGCCTTGAGTTGGCTAGCAAAGCCGAGGTATTACCCTTACTTGGGAACCTCATGGTGGAGTCATTCCACTGTAGCATAGAGTTTCACTCATTGTAGTGCTGCTTTACCGTGCTTCCTGTAAAGCATACCAGGCATTCACTCCGCCTAAGAACTTAATAAGGCGTTTAAGCCATCCTCATCACAGGATCCATTTTCCGCAGAAAATATATAGTAGACAATAGTGGTCGTAGGCCCGTAACATTTCTATGCCACAGAGGACATATACCCACTATTCCTGATATTTTTTCAGTTAGTGGTCCTCCCTTGAACCAAAAGCTAGATGCCTAGTAGATTTCTTTTTTAACTAATAGCATAAAACTTTATGGTAGGATTGCAATAACATAATATCAGAATGCCTTCAAGTCCATTTTACAAACTGTGTCATCGACCAGCTGGTGCTTGAGGCCCTTTGTGAATGGATCTGTCAGGTTCTCCTGACTTCGAACATCAATCACTGCAATGACACCTCTCTTAATGAGATCTTGTACAGCCATGTTCTTTAACCGCACTGTCCTCTTCTTTCTGTTGAAGAGGTCATTTGATGCCAACGTCGCAGTCACTTGGTTGTCTAGCATATCAAAATTTTTGGTATTTATGTGAAAGATCATACATGAGCTTCCGGAGCCATTCTGCTTCCTCCGCTGCGGTATCTAGTACAAAGAACTCAGATTCCATGGAGGAACGAAAGAGCATAGTCTGATTCTAATTTGCCTTCCACGATATAGCAGCTCCATCTATTATAAAAATGAATCCACCTGTGGACCGTTTGCTCTCCAACTCTGAGCACCAGCTGGCATCACTGAAGCATTCTAGTACCGACGGATCTCTGTTGTAGTGTAGTGCATATGCCTGAGTCTTCTTGAGATATCTCATTACCCATTTCACAGCTTTCCAGTTCTTAATGCCTGGGTCGCTCGTGAAACGACTCAGCATTGCCACGACGAAAGCTATGTTAGGCCTTGTAGCAGAAGTAGCACACATCAAACTTTCGATGACGCTTGTATAATCCAGCAGCCTGATGCTTTTCCTCGAATTAGGCTTCAGCTTCAGATCACACCTATAAGGCATATCGATCCCTAGAAGATCTTGATACCCGTAGTGTGATTATTTTCACAATATAATAAGAATGTTATGACGCCAGTCTAGTGTCTGTCCGAATGATCTTGATCCCTAATATCACATCAGCTTTTTCTAAGTCCTTCATACTGAATTTAGTCGAGATAAAGTTCTTTGTTTATGATACAACCCATATCCGTACCTAGGATCAGCATGTCGTCCAAGTACGGACAAACGATTACACCTCTTCCATCAGCAAACTTTGTGTAAACACACTTGTCCGTTTTGCTGATCCTGTAGCTATTTGATCTTATAACCTTATTAAACTTCTCATGCCACATCTTGGGAGCCTATTTAAGATCGTACGAGAATTTTACCAACTTGTAGACTTTATCTTCAAGACCTTTGATGATAAATCTGATGGAATTGGGGATTCCCAGGACCCTTTCTTTGGTGTGCGTATTGATCGATAGAAAGTTAAACAGATCTAATACGTGTTCTAATCCTTCATAGGCGGAAACTAGGGTTCACGAATTATACCTGCGGCAGAAAGGAGACAAGTAATTCCTGGCAATCTCGAGCGGACGACCCCAAGATCTTCTGTACGTATTCCTTCCTCGAGTTGGACGTCGTGTGGGCGACGATCTCCCAACCTTTTCTTTTCCTTGGCAGCCCTCTCTTTCTCTCCTTACGTGAATCACGAATTTAGAGAAAGTTTTAGATTTCTGATCGGTAATATGGCGGCCAGAGAATAGAGGATATATATAGGCTACGGCAGGGACCATGAGGATAAATTAGGGTTAGGCCTCCTAACGGGTCTGGATATCCCGTGTTCAGCCCGAACACACAATCCAGGCCTATTAACAATAGCTCGGTCCACTAATGAGCTATTGTTGCACTACCTCCCTAATCCCAAATTATGTTTGTGGGCTCCTTTTATTATATGCTCGTTTGGCTCCCCATGTTAAGATATCGTATGTCAGTCGATCAAATTAAGTTACTGACAACTATATTGATTCGACATAAGTAGTACCATTCAACTTTATTTGTCATGTCGGATATAATCCACCTGCAGGGTTTACATGACAATCTTTATGAGCTCCTTAAGGGGACATCATCAACCTGATGTATCTGGACATGGATTCTATTTATAATCAACATCCTATCATACATACAATGTTTTTACCCAATTCATAGAGGTTGTCGATCCATAATGAATCTCACTCTTTTATGAGTCAAAATAATGCACACTGCATATACATGTCCGTTATTATATCCGGGTTAAGAGCACAAGCATCCATAATAACAGAGGTATTTGTTCTCTTATCTAGTTAGTACAAAGAGAACAACCTCAAGTGGTCTTGTTCAATACACACAAAGTGTACTAGTGTAAACCTATAGTCAAGATAAACTAATACCAGATTACACTACAACCTTTCCAATAGATTGTCCAAGTCCATCTAGGTTGTGAACTATTTATATACTCCATAGGAAAATGATAATATGATCTTCTGTGTGACACCATACACCATATTATCTACAATATAGAATATCAGACATTTGCATTAACACTTGCAACAAATACAATATGCAAACGTTTATCCATAAGATTCTCATTCAAAATTTAAGAAAATAAGGTTACTAAAAAAGTGATGCTTTTAGTATATTAACCCTAACAAAATCCCTCTAGCCGTTGTATGTATATTTCTTCGGTCAGCTCGCCATTCAGGAAAGTCACTTTTACATCCATATGATGGTGGTCATCCGGGCTACTGGAGCATACGTGTCAAAGTAGTCGATCCCCTACTTCTGAGAAAATCCCTTGGCTACTAGCCTTGCCTTGAACTTGTCAATAGTTCCATCTGCTATCATCTTCTTCTTGAACATCCATTTGTAAAGCAACACCCAAGTGTTATTAGAGGTGATTGAATCAATTTCCTTGTCTACCGCCTCCTTTCAGAAAATAGCAATCTCTAGTCTTCATCGCCTCGTCATAGGTAAGTGGATCTGTTTCCATATGATAGGTGAAAAAGTCATTTTTGAAGTCCTTCGGCCTTCTCACTCGCTTAGTTGACAGCATATCGAGCTCTAGTTCAACAGTTGTTTCAACAACTACTTCTCCTTGGACTATATTTTTATTGGAAGCTTCATTTTCCTACACACCATTATTGTTCTTCGGAATGTTCGTAAGAATAATGATCTTGTGCCTTGCAAACTTGTCTTAAAAATATTTTGTGTTGCGAGATTCAATGATATAATTTGATTCAATATTAAGAAATCTTCGAGCATCACTCTTCCCGACATAACCTGTCACGACCGGCACCCGTTTTTTTAAACGGATACGAGATGTGTCTAAGCCAGCCTACGCCGCAGTATCGGCGGTAGAACGCTGTCACGGCCATGAAGATCAAATCACAAATAATGCTCATTTACATAATTAATTTAATTTACAATGATCACAAGTTTTATATTTGCAGAAAAATATAAACTTGTACAAATAAATGAATGACTACAACTCAACTATCTAGCTAGTCTCTAGGCTTTTGTCTGCAAGTATTCCCGTCACTTCCCAAGCTAAGTGAATCTACGGCTAACCTGAAAATGTTGGTTTCCAGTCAGGAATGGAACGAGCACAATTCACTGAATGCAATTTCAAATAAAGAAAATGACTATAAAACAAAGGTTAGACATCAATCATGAGTTTTGAAAATAACAGTAAATACGGAAAACCAATAGCAATAAATAGACACAAATACTTTTCCCAACTGTTAGAAGTACCTTTGATATGTGATCGGTCTCGGGACAATTATGCGACACGGTCTACACGGTCTAAAGTTACACGGTCTACAGTTACACGGTCTACAATTACACGGTCTACAGTTACACGGTTTACAGAAAAATATTGCAGTAAAGAAACACTGTCTACAAAATAATAATCATGATCTTCACAGTTTAAATGCAGTAATAATCACGGTCTACACTGTCTACTTTGTAATAAATAAATCACTGTCTACACTGTCTACAAGAAATAAATAAATCACTGTCTACACTGTCTACACTGTCTACACGGTCTAAGGTCAGATCACACATCGTTGGTACTTCTCATTCCCGACTCAACAATTTATAATAGAAAATAATCACATAACCAATGGCTAATCAATAAAATATAGTGAAAATCAGTATCGAAATGCAGACAATAAACTGTACTCGCCTGTGGTCCTGTGCTGGTATAACCGATAATCTGAACTACGCAATGTGCCACAATAGTCAAAACCCGTACAACAGTCCCCGGATGCTAAAATAGACAATACCAATCACTACTAAAATATGCTATATTAGCGACGTGTTTTAACGACGTAAGAAAAGAACGTCGCTATATATGTAATATAGCGACTCCCGTCATGTGACGTCGCAAATCGTCGCTAACCTGCGACGTTCAGCGACATTACATAATTTACGTTGCAGAATAGCGACGTTCGGCGACAGAGTATTAATATATGTCGCCATGTAATAAAGTTTTGCGACGTTTAGCGACGTCGTTAGTTGACGTCGCTAAATGTTTTACTTAGGGCACGCTGTTTCCTTTTCCCCCTCACTCGAAAGTTTTCCAAAATTTTCAGAATCCCTCTCCCCCCCCGGCGACTCTCTCCCTCCTCCCCCCGCGACTCTCCCCCCCGGCGACTCTCTCCCCCCGCCCCCGGCGACTCGCTCCCCCCGCCCCCGGCGACTCCCTCCCGCTCCGACGAGCTCCTCCTCCCCCAATCCGAGATCCTCCTCCTCTCCCTAGCTCCTCCTCCTCCTCCCTCTTCCTAAGGTAAACCCTAACCCTAACCCTAACTCCTCTCCCCCCTCCTCCTTCTCCTCCTCCTCCTCTCACACACACATACGGACACACACACACGGACACACACACACACACACACACACACACAGACACACACACACTGACACAGTTCTTTTTGTGTTTTGATAACTCTTTGTTAAGAGCAAACCTGGGTTTTGGTTTTAGACTATTAAAACTGAATTGGTTGTTTGTATAAACTGTGTATTAATGTTTAGGACTTGGGTTGTGTTGATTGATGAAACCTGAGTTTAGCTTTAAACTGTCAAAACTGAGAT
Organism: Iris pallida; assembly: GCA_029216955.1. Lineage (NCBI taxonomy): Eukaryota > Viridiplantae > Streptophyta > Magnoliopsida > Asparagales > Iridaceae > Iris > Iris pallida. The sequence goes on along the minus strand of JANAVB010042620.1, from coordinate 2,413,790 downwards.
TGATAGGTTGTGTATAAAATCTGAGATTTAACATGTTCTTTTGACTATTTGTTAATTCACAAAATCTGAGAATGAGGGGGGAAAGAATATTGTTTCCCTTAACTATTTTAGTGTTTTCCTATCACTCTATACACACAAATTCACACCACACACACATTTGCCTGTCACCTTGTAACACTCACACACCACCTATCACTCTTTACACATGTACACACACCTATTAGCTAAAGTCTCACATTGCCTCTCTTTGCACACACACACATTGCCATTTCCTAAATTCTATGTTCTTGAATATATATGTATATATATATAGGAGATGCGTATATAGCCTATATATTATAATATATGTGTATTATATCTAGGGATATGTATTGATGCATGTATATGTGTATATATATAAAGTGAATGAATGCTTGATGTAAATTGCTAAGTATATATAATATAGTGAGTGTGATATGTGTATATAGCCTATGGCCTATGTATGTCTGTTTGACTAGGGAGCCTAGATTGGGCTTGTACAGCCTTGTTAGACCTAGAATAGGCTTGCTAGACTAGTGTAGACTAGTTTGACCTAGTGTGGACTTGGTTGACCTAGTTTGACTTCTAGGGTTGACCAAAGTAGTATAGGAAGGATTAGTGGACCTATAATCCTATTTATATGTGTCCTATATATGCCTATATGTGTGTGTGTGTGTGTGTTAGCCTATATGTAAGCCTAGGTGAGAGCTTATGAGTGTGGTATCATGGGTGATATATGTGAGTGAGTGTGTAAGTGAGTTGTGTGGATGAGTGTGAGGTTAAATGTGTTAGATATAGGTTAGCATCTTAGGCCATATCCTAGTTAGATATGTAGTTGTTAGTATCCTATAGTGTTAGAGCCTTGGTTTGGGATACCAAGTTGGGGTTAGAAATAGGATACTAGTTAGCTATTGGTATGTGTAGATATATATTAGATAGATAGTTGTATGGATAGGTGGATAGATGGATGGGGAGTAGAAGGGGAGCTGCTGCCCCCATTCCAGCAACAGCAGCAGCAAGAACAGCTGTTGTAGCAGCAGTTTACATCAGCAGTAGCACCCCCATGGCCCCCCACTTGTAGTGATTAGCACTAATGGGGGCAGGAGAGGTAATTATAGGAGTAATTAGATCTAGATCTAATTAGCACTTGGCTACAAGGCATATTCCAAGAATATTCTAGAGAATATTCCAAGTCTATTCTAAGGAATATAGCGACTCCTATCGTTTGAAATAACCACATCTTGGCTATTTGTTAAATAGATCGACCCTGAGCTCCCATGTTTAGTCGTGCCTTCAACATCATGTTCAAATGAAGGTGACAAGCAGCTGACTATGAAAAAATATGCCGTCTTGAGCTTCATAAAGAAATGCAAGATTACAAGCTCCTATGTAGTAATCTTGCATTTCTTTATGAAGCTCAATACGACATATTTTTCTATAGTCAGCTGCTTGTCACCTTCATTTGAACATGATGTTGAAGGCACGACTGAACATGGGAGCTCAGGGTCGATCTATTTAACAAATAGCCAAGATGTGGTTATTTCACAGAAGCCATGAATTACCGGAAAAATAGGAAACATCTCGTACTCCTCCCGTGAAATCGTTACCGGGAAAATAGGAAACACTAGCAAACACTTAGACGTTAGCAAACATTGTTAATTGGTGTGTTCATCTTTGCAGAATTATTTCCAAATGGAGCTGAATTACTACTTGCGGAATCGTTCATGGATGTACAATCGTCGTCCTGAAGATATGTGTGGTGTGCAGGATGAATACATAGCGGGAGTAGAGCAGTTCCTGCAGTTTGCTAAGGCGTTCCCTCAGTACATGGACGGCACCAAAATTAAGTGTCCGTGTGTGAAATGTCATAACGTAAAATATTATCCATAAGTGGAAGTGACATATCATTTGTACTCGAGGGGTTTCACGCCTAATTACTATCAGTGGACCGCACACGGAGAACTTGTGTCGTTAGCATCAGAGCCGGAGCCTTATGTTGAGCCGTATATGCATGCGGGACCTAATTTTGTTTCAGATAATCATGCATACGACGACGGGTGCGTGAACATGGTTTTCGACGCTGCTGGGCCCAGTTTTGTTCCTGATGCAGCTGAGGAGGCACCGAATGTCGACGCTGCAAAGTTCATGGAGTTGCAGGAGAATGCAAGGACTCCATTGTATCCTGGTTGTGAGGATCATTCACCGTTGGAGGTGGTTACAAGACTTTTGAGCATTAAGTCAGATTTTAACATGTCGCAAGAATGCTACAACCGAGTGCTGGAGTTGATTATAGAGATCTTGCCGGCGGGTGCTAAGTTACCTAAAGACTTCTACCGGTCTAAGAGGATGGTGAGATCGCTCTGGATGGGATACGAGAAAATCGATTCTTGTCGCAATGGGTGCATGCTGTACTACAAAGACGATAAGGACGCAGATGTGTGCAGATTTTGTGGTGCTGATCGCTATAAGCCAACTAGTACAGGAAGGTCTACCGGTGCAAGAAGACCGACCGATTCAATGCACTACCTGCCTATAACGCCGCGGTTGCAAAGATTATTTATGGTGAAAGAGACGGCCGAAAATATGAGTTGGCACATGCGAGAACAGATTGAAGGAGTGTTGGATCACCCATCCGATGGAGAAGCGTGGAAGCACTTTGATCGAGTGTATCCTGATTTTGCTTCAGATCCACGTAATGTCAGGTTGGGGCTATGTTCTGACGGTTTTACTCCTTTTGGTCTTTCGGGATTCCAGTATTCGTGCTGGCCTGTGATTGTCACTCCGTATAACCTACCGCCTTGGATGTGCATGAAGACCGAGTACATGTTTCTAACCGTTATAATTCCTGGTCCGAACAATCCCAAGAGGAACATTGATGTGTACTTACAGCCTTTGATAGATGAGTTGAATCAGTTATGGGAAGTAGGCGCTAACACGTACGATGTTTCCAGGAAGCAGAATTTTCAGATGAAGGCAACCCTTATGTGGACCATCAACGACTTTCCGGCATATGGAATGTTATCTGGATGGAGCACTCATGGCCGTCTCTCATGTCCGTATTGCATGGACCGTAGTAAGGCTTTCCGCTTGAAACACGGAGGAAAACCGTGCTTCTTTGATTGTCATCGGCAATTTCTGCCAAAAGATCATCCGTTCAGAAGGAACAGGAATTCTTTCCGTGCCGGCGTTGTAGAGATGGGTGATCCACCGCCAAGGTGGTACGGAGCCACGATATGGGAGGAGGTTAAAGATTTTCCAAGTGCTATCGAAGATCCTACAACTGGGTACAAGTGCGATGGATTTGGTAGAGATCATAACTGGACAAAGAGGAGCATATTCTGGGATCTGCCATATTGGAGGCAGCTGGGGCCGAGCGACGATCCGACGATCACCGGACGATTTGATGCGATCGAGCGCAGTATGCAGGAGATGATGACTCTACAGCAGGCTACAGCTGCTAACTTGCACACGCTCACCGAGTCTACGCAGCGCACAGAGCGTAGACAGGTCGAGCTGGAGGGGACGCAGATCGCCATGTCTGCCACACTCAATCAGGTACAGACTTCGCTTCAGGAGAGTAGTCGGAGGATGGTGAGTGCCCTGGCTGTGCATGCTGAGCGACTGCGAGAGATAGAGCAGCGTCCTCCCGGTCCATCGACGGCGCCGACTCCAGACGTTTCACTGCCTCCGGACATTGCACAGCTCACACAGGAGCAGTACGACATCATTTTATCCCAGATGCGCAGCCGGGGTCCTTTGTGATGTCTTTTTTATTATTTGTTGTTGATACACTTGTTTCTCTGTTTGTGAGACTCTTATTTGTGGTTGACTTGTATTGGTTGATATACTTCTTTCTCTGCTTTCGAGACTTTTATTAGTTGTATTGGGTGATGATATTGCTCCATCGTCTTTTATTGGTTGTATTGCTTGTTAGACTTTTATTGTTTGTAGACTTTTATTGATTGTAAACTTTTATTGGTTGTAGACTTGTTTTGCCATTTATCTGCGACGGGGATGACGAATATACCTACGCTGGGTTATAAGCGATGTTCTGATATACAAAGGAGGTGCTGCCCAAATTTTAAAAAAATATAATGTGTATTTTTGTGATGATGTGTGTCTGTGTTTACAGTGAATGTGAAATACAGTGTTCGGAACCATCGACAGTTTCGATTACTGTTGTATGTTTTATCTTGGATAGAAAGAGCAACAGTTCAGGGTGTACTTCTGAGAGCTTCATTTTCACGGCCTTCACTTTCTCGGGATGTCGTAAAGGATCCCGAGAAGGTGAAGGACGTGAAGAGGAAGCTCTGAGAAGTGCACCCTGAACTGTTGCTCTTTCTATCCAAGATAAAATATAGAACAGTAAGCGAAACTGTCGATGGTTCGAACACTGCACTTCACACACACTGTAAACACAGATACACAGCATAACAAAAATAGCAATTATTTTTTAAAATTTTTATTTATACCATCTGCGACGTATAGCGACGTTCGGCGACGTCTAGCGACGGAGAGAAGACGTCGCTATACGTCGCTAACGTGCTGACGTGGCTGACATGCCATGTCAGCCACATCGTATCTAATGGTCAATGCGTCGCTAAGTTGTCGCCCTACGTCGCCAATCTGGCGACATACACTGTAGTCGCTAGACGTCGCTAAATTAGCGACGTCTAGCGACAAGTCATCTAACGTCGCAAATAGCGACGAACTGCGACGAATTGGCCATCTGCGACAAGCCATTACGCGACGTCAAATTTTCGTCGCTAAATCCGTCGCAGTTCTGGTTTAGCGACGGATTTTCCTCATTTAGCGACGTATTCTAACGTCGCTAATATGTGTTATTTTAGTAGTGAATGATCTCAGAATAGTAAAATTAGCTAGGATTGTCTGTCCTTAAGTCCAATTCTGGACACAGGGACAAAACGGTAATTTTGGGCCAAAACGGTGTCCGCCGTTGGACTCGCTTTACACCGAAAAGCGTGTCAGAGTCAATGGTCTCTAAAGTCCTCAAACTACATGTCTACAGATTCAGTTTTCCGATACGAACCCAACCGTATGTTCAAAGCTGGATTCCGGTGGGCCGTGCACAAAATCATCCGTCGAGTCGGACCGTGGGGCCCGCGAAACGGCGATCCAATCAACTATCTCAGAATCAGATCAAACTTGGCGTACAGGGCCAGAAAAACGATACGGTCCTGCTGGCGCAAGTTTCGTCTTGATCTGATGAGCGTGCACAAAGTAATTGAGAAATTTACAAAGTGCACGATACGGTAAATTTTGACGGATATGCATCAAATTCATCGCGCACACGCGACCAATTTGAATTCCGTCAAAGCCCACACGACCACAAAACTGTTATGCAGCTTTTGATGCTTACGGTGCGTGACCACGTCGCCCGAAATGGCGGGACGCACGTCGTATGGAACAATGTTTTAGTTTTTAAAACAGGTTTTTGGGAAACTTCGGAATCCGATTTCTCGGCACGTAGTCGATGAAATCAATTTCCGCAAAAAGGGATTCGAAGCCCTACATATTGTCAATAAACGCCTTCTAATAGGTTTTTGAAATTATGCATGGTTTGGAAGATAAATAAATGTGAAGTAGGCTAATTCAACTATTTTCCGTCCTATTTTTAAACAGGTTTTTCGGCAATTTCAACTCGAATTTTCTCGAGTTTCGGATCGCTAGAATCTAAACTAATTGATAGGGATTAAAGAGGGTTAAACCAAGATCATACCAAAACTTACGGTTCACGAAACGATCGATCATACGTCGGGAAAATGCCTCGCGAAGTGGCCTTCTCCTCGCAGTTGCTGTTCTTGCTGTCGGAACCAGGCCGCACGCTCGATCGGCTCGGCGGCGTTCCGGCCGGCCGACGACCACCCTTGGCGGCGGGGAAAGGTCGCCAGGGTATGGGCGCGGGTAAAGCTAGGGTTTCATGATTTTTAAGAGATCTCTCGATCTCTCTCTCATTTATTTATGCTCACGGAGAAAGGAGAACCCGAACATGATCGGTTCAGTCGGGGGTTATCCGCTCGAGATGCAGTTTGGGGGGGTGCCTGGGCTCGCTTGGGCCTGGTTGGATTTGCCTGTTTGAGCCCAAGCTGGGTATCACTGCTGCTTTATTCTTATTTGTTCTATTTCCTTTTTTTCTATACGTATATATGTATATACATATTTATACACATATATATCTATATATATACACACACGTATTTATTCTTACATTTATCTATATTTACACACATATATAATATATTTGCACATACACATACAAATATACACGTACATCATATATACTTATATACACATACACATATACATTATATAGATTTATATATATATATATATTTTATATATATATATATATATATATATATATATATATATATATATATATATATATATATACAAAAAATATATATATATATATATATATATATACTCATATGTATATACTTCTTTAACATATATTTACATATAAAATATAATAATATATAATCTATATATATTATACCTTTATTAGTTAATAATAATAATAATATAACCAATAATAAAATATTATTATTTAATAATAACCTCACTAATATTGATAATAGTAAAAATAATAATAATAATAATAATTTCAATAAATCAATAATGGTATATATACCATATTGCACAGTCTAAAAATCCTAAAATGTACCAGGACCCTTTTCTACAAATGTCGTCGAATATCCACTAATAATAATATTTATAATATTAAATTATGAATACTTCGGAATATTTATTAAGTCATTAAAACGGAATACAACACCCTCATACCAAATTCCATCGACACGATTGTCATTGGACGTGCCACGTGACTACCTGGACTTGGGCTCAGTTCAGGTCCAGTCCGGGCTAAACTGGTATAATCGGTTTTCCTAAACTCAATAATATAAATAATAAATAAATAAGTCTTCGGTAAGGGTTAAGTCGCAACTCGGCCTGGTTTTCCTAGTTAGGATATCACTATGGCTCGGCCTTCCCTACCAGGGCTAATACTCTAGTCGAAGCATGCCATTGCACTATCCGTGCCACGATTTCTAGTCACCTTGTACCCAAAACTCAACCATGCCTAAAATCATCTGCCGTAAAAATTAACTAAATAATTATTTATAAAAATTCCAAAATCACCATTTAATTCAAATAAATAAATAAATAAATAAAATATATTATCAAAATTCTGGGAAGAGGGGCTACAAATCTACCCACCTTAAAAATAATTTCGTCCTCGAAATTCTAATTCGTAACTATTCTAAAATTCAAAAGAAAGGCTATTGTAACCTTAATCTCCTTCAATTTTAATTCCTCAAAATAATTTATATCCTCCTCCTAGCCATTTTGTAACTTCAATCCTTGAGGACTTCTACCCACCTTTAGTCACACTACTTCCTCAATCTCATGTCACTAAGACTTTATAATCATCCAACTACATGCAAAATTTCTACCAATAGCTATCTACTGCTCATGGCATCTATAATCCCTTCCTATTTATCAAATAACCCTAACAAGCAACAAATTCACACAAATAGCCAAGAAATATTGATAAAGTCTAATAAGCATGACCATTCTCGCTCCGAAATAGGAAGGACGTGAAGATAAGGAAGAATAATCGAAAGCAAATATGAAGTTCCCAAAGCGGTAGAGGGTATCCAATGATGCCGATGGAATGAAAGTCTATGAACCATTAACTTATTTGCTTAGAGTGGCTACTCTAGCCCAGTCACTTGCTAAATCAAAGAACTCTTCGTTTCTTAGAGGGGCTTGCACTCCGTGCAATATAGAAGTCCCGTTCTCGAAATTTAATCTAAACAAGGTTCCATAATAGAACGAAATTTTAGGAGTCAAGATTGTGATCTTTTCCGTGGTTATTTAAACACACGAGCGAGGGATATAATGCAACACAAGATCGTGTTGCGACTTTCAGGTAGAAGGAATAAGGTTACGAATGACTTCACATTCTAAAAGGTGGAGACAGCAAAATAGCGGTAGGGACCTATTTCAAGTAGTTCTGTGTTATAGTCCAAGTATGTTGGTATGCATGGATGGGTTTTTACTGGGTCTTAATGGGTTTCCTAATTGTACATCAATCGTTGGTTGGATGAACCTTGAACTTCAATCTATATTGATTGGACAAGATCCCAATGATAAAACTACTCCTACTAGGTTAGGGTGACCTGAAACAAGTTTCCACTCAAGTGGTTGGGATACTTGGGCAGTCGGATTGGTTGAATAGGTTCTGTAAGCCCTGAAGATGCGCCTTCCGTGACTTTTGTGTTTAAGTAGCACGAGAAGACACAATTGAATAGCACACTAGTGACATGTGCGTAGAGGGCTTTGAGTAGATCACAACTATATATTGGGTTAAAGCTTCGAGTCGAAGTTGAGTCCCTAATTGTAGTCGAGAAGTTTACCGGTACCATGGTAAGGATTATAGTTAGTCCTTTTAAACCCGAAAGTCATACCATAAAAATAGAGTACAAGGGGACGGGTTTGAGTGGGACATGATATACCTAGATGAAGGTGGACTCGTCTAGATTTTTACATATGCAATTTGTTGGAAGATAACAGCGGGTCTCGTGCTCCGAATATTAATGACACGGTAGGGCACAAAATAATCTAAATAAAAAGTGGGAGTCTATGGGGCACTAACTATCATCCTAATGAAAATTGTTCTAATCAATCGGTAATCCTCGCATATCCAAAAACTTTAGGAGGCTTACAGTCTACCCACCTTAAAAATAGGACATGGTCTTAGCAATACTGAGGTTAGAGGGTTCCCAAAATTCAGATACTGTACCTCGACTCGTGTTAATAGAGAATAAGGCACGGCGTAATAGAATATGGTAGATGTAAGTCAAGTCAAGGTTCGTTTCTAAATAAATGGAAAACGAGTGTGTACAATGACACACGATCGATAAAATAGAGTGATATGCTCGTCCACAGTACACAATAGCTGTTGACGGGGTAACCAAATCTAAGACACACCCTATGAAGGAATTTCTAACAACTGAGTCATGAATTTCTATTCATCTCATGTCCAAACTGTGGGTTTGGTCGAGGAAGGGTTGGGTTAAGGCTCATGGGTTGCTTATTAAAGCAAGCTTCAAGCAATCAATTAGAGGCTCCCAACAAATTGGTTTCTTGAGAATAGATAGTCTCCTAGGTTGGCATTTTGACTAAGGGTAAAACCCTACCCATTCTCAAATTTAGATAGCTTGAAAGTCCCAATAATAGTATGAGGGTCGAGAGGAGAACTAGTAACTCATTCACATGACTAGCCAATGGTAGCTACACTTGTGTATACAACTATCATAGTCATGAGGATACTCTGTACCTCTCTACCATCATGAGCTTTCGTCTTTCCAAATTAGTGAAAGACAAAAACAATAAAGAGTTCAAGGAAGATGTTACTGAATACAATTTCGTGATCCAATGGCGAATATATAATTCAAGATGAATTGTCAATGCAGTAGCGGATGAGATCCTAAAGACATCTACATCTCAATCCACGTAGGTTAATAAGTGAGAGAGCGAACCGAATACAATACGGTTGATCAGAACGTAATATATCGATTCTGATTAGACAATATGTTAGTGGGCGTCCCCAATAAACATATGTCTTGAATCAAGCTCGAGAATAAAGTGAGCTTGCAAAACTAGGCGGTGATAGCAACATTAGTCAAGATAGTCAAAACACAAGTATGCGAGATTTCCGAAAGAAGGCACAAGTAGTCCGAGTTTTGTGAGAATCAAAACCTTACCTGGTGTTCTTGCTTATACAGTCAATCCTACTATCTTCTATTCACAAGGACTGGTCGACTAATGGGTTATGACTTCTAACTTCTGCATTCTAGATAAACCTATTAGTGTCAAACAATTTTCCCGTCAGTAAGTCACAAGGACTACAGAATGCTAGGTCAGGAGATATACTACCCAACTTACAAAACTTCTACTAGTATCAGTTTTGGATCTTACGGGACTTACAGGGCACTTTTTTATCCTCTATAGCATCCGAAACTTGTAATCTCATTTGAAATCATTTTACCGAGAATTATACCTTGTTCGTATACTCGGGCTGTGGTAAACCCTTGGTTTCGTAACTCAAATATGATACAAAGTCAAACACTTCTTAACTCTATCCAATATTGGCTCAAGGGTGTCTACGATCAAGAGGACCACTAGCTATAGTTTTAGCGACATTCTACGACCTATATTTTCTTAAACTAATTTCAAGTCTAGGTGTCGTGCTTCGCCAGTGCGCTGCTGGCTGCAGTGAATTCATAGTCTCCATAATTCAAATATATGGCGATAGTGCGCTGCTGTCCTGCCATTATGAGTCAACTAACATTCCTTTAACTAAAACCTGTAAAAGTTCATATGCTTCTAGGGATTCCAACAAGGTAACCATAAAGCGTAAGTATATGTCCTATTAGTCATAACCCTTGGAATAAAAGATTGAACATAGAGGAAATAACTGAAGACAAAAGGAATACAACATTCTAGTATCTATTTCGTGTGTATCCAAACCATGGAGGGAAAACTTGAATCGGAACTAACTCGAGGTTCATATGGGGATAACATAATCAGAATTTCTACAAAATAATAATTTTTGGGGAAAATAGGAACTAAATAGACAATTCGACTAAGATATGGGGATGATATCTAAGGGGCAAGGAATTGAACAATTTATCAAGGTTAGATCAATAATTCTATGAAGCCCTGTCTCACCAAGTGAATAATCTATCCACATTAGATTACATCATCATATCAAGAGATAATAGTGTACCTATGGGGATCTGATAAACTATCAAAATTAATAACTCCTTATCTATATTGCATGGCCTAGACTACCCATCGGTAAATTTGTATAAGGGACTCTTAGTCCTAGTCATTCTCGTAAATTAAATTAATTCCTAATTCGTGAATGAGCATTTTCTAGTCGCAGGCTCGCAATAGTACGACTAACTTAAGTACTATCCCGAGTTTGCATGTTTTGCGAAAACTGACCTGCATGGGCCACCACAAAAACTTGTTACGACCCGCACCCATTTTTTTTAAACGGATACGAGATATGTCCAAGCCAGCCTACACCGCAGTGTCGGCGTTAGAACGTTGTCACGGCCATGAAGATCAAATCACAAATAATGCTCATTTACATAATTAATTTAATTTACAATGATCACAAGTTTTACATTTGCAGAAAAATATAAACTTGTACAAATAAATGAATGACTACAACTCAACTATCTAGCTAGTCTCTAGGCTTTTGTCTGCAAGTATTCCCGTCACTTTTCAAGCTAAGTGAATCTACGTCTAACCTGAAAATATTGGTTTCCAGTCAGGAATGGAACGAGCACAATTCACTGAATGCAATTTCAAATAAAGAAAATGACTATAAAACAAAGGTTAGACATCAATCATGAGTTTTGAAAATAAACAGTAAATACGGAAAACTAATAGCAATAAATAGACACAAATACTTTCTCCAACTGTTAGAAGTACCTTTGATATGTGATCGGTCTCGGGACAATTATGCGACACGGTCTACACGGTCTACAGTTACACGGTCTACAGAAAAATATTGCAGTAAAGAAATACTGTCTACAAAATAATAATCATGATCTTCACAGTTTAAATGCAGTAATAATTATGTTCTACACTGTCTACTTTCCAATAAATAAATCACTGTCTACACTGTCTACAAGAAATAAATAAATCACTGTCTACACTGTCTACACGGTCTAAGGTCAGATCACACATCGTTGGTACTTCTCATTCCCGACTCAACAATTTATAATAGAAAATAATCACATAAACAATGGCCAATCAATAAAATATAGTGAAAATCAATATCAAAATGCAGACAATAAACTGTACTCGCTTGTAGTCCTGTGCTGGTGTAACCGATAATCTGAACTACGCAATGTGCCACAATAGTCAAAACCCGTACAACAGTTCCCAGATGCTGAAATAGACAATACCAATGATCTCAGAATAGTCAAATTAGTTAGGATTGCCTATCCTTAAGTCCAATTTTGGACACAGGGGCAAAACGGTAATTTTGGGCTAAAACGGTGTCCGCCGTTGGACCCGCTTTGCACCGAAAAGCGTGCCAGAGTCAACGGTCTCGAAAGTCGTCAAACTATATGTCTACGAATTTAGTTTTTCGATACGAACCCAACCGTATGTCCAAAGCTGGATTTTGGCAGGCCGTGCACAAAATCACCTGTCGAGTCAGACCGTGGGGCCCGCGAAATGGCGATCCAATCAACTATCTCAGAATCGGATCAAACTTGGCATACAGGACTAGAAAAATGATACGGTCTTGCTGGCACAAGTTTCGTCTCGATCCGATGAGCGTGCACAAAGTAATTGAGA
>JANAVB010042620.1:2383864-2396364 GCA_029216955.1 Iris pallida | reverse complement strand
TCACCATAGCCTATGCTCCACCCTCAACACACCACATCCTCCCTCTTTATAATCCCCACCTACCACTCTCTCTCTTCATTATCACCACCATTTATTTCCTTCTTCTTCTTCTCCTTCCTCAATACAACTCTCCTAACCCTAGGCAAGTGCACCTTGCCACCACATGAGAACCCTCTTCTCTTTGTCCATTTGATAGATTAGGACATGGTGATCAACATTAGTTCTTGGGTTTTTATGATTTGGAGTCTCTGTTGATGTAGATCTAAGTTATTGCTATTTTCGAATTTTACATGTTTTGATCCATTTTGGTTGGTTTGAGTTCTGATGTTTCCATGTGGAAGAGCATTCAGTTTCACCCAAATTGGAACTTTGGAAATCCGGATTTGGAGTTCGGATGGCTAAGTTGTGTTGATTTGAAGTTTTGGGTTCTGCCATGGTATTCTTGCTGTTTGGAGAAGACAGTGAGCAGTGTGCAGAGCTTCTTAGCTCACGCACACTGAGCTACGTGCGCTCTTTAGCGCTTCGTACGCAGACTTGGGTACACTCCCTGTTGGAAGCGTGTTCCCTTGAGCGTGCGTGACTTTTCACACACACTGTTCCCTTGAGCGTGCATGACTTTTCACGCAGCTGCTCTCTGTAGCATGCATAACTTTCACGTACACTGCTTCCTTGAGCGTGCGTGACTTTTCACGCAGCTGCTCCCTGTAGCGTGCGTGACTTTCACGTACACTGCTTCCTTGAGCGTGCGTGACTTTCGCCTACGCTGCTCCCTGTAGCGTGCGTGACTTTCACCTACGCTGCTCCCTGTAGCGTGCGTGACTTTTCGTACACTGCTCCCCTGACCCCTTGCTTAACCCATTGGCTCTTGGAGTTTTGGTCTTATTTCTTTAATGCTTGGCTCTTCTATAGTCCTGTATATTGATATTTTATTAGATATTTTACGTCCATTTTATATCCTTACGCCTTTTGTCCTGAACTTGATAATCACGAATTTTCTGGATATGTTTGGAATTGATAATTGAGCATGACCTGATTAGTGGCCCGTCGTGGCGCACTCCTGACTAGTATACTTGATATGATAACCTGACCTGATACATCTTGAATAGCTGTTGCGATGGCTACCTGACATGACATGACCTGTATAATTAATCCTGACACCGTGGGCGATTGTGCTTGTACAAATAATCTAGTCATATCCTGCATCATGTCTAGGAGGGGACTCCTGAGTACCACGGTCAGGAGTACCTACTGAATTGGACTAAGGTTAATAATTAGTATAATTCACTAGTCATGAAGAGATGTTCCCCAGTTACAGGCGATCCTGTTATCCCGGCCGCAAATGATTGGACTTGTAGCCTGCCGACGAGTAGGGCACATTTCCAGCCCACTGTTATGTGGGGCACCCACCATTGTCACTTAAATGATTGAACTCTATTGTCACTCTAATGCATTGTACTCTCTAGATTGTCACTATAATGATTGCCTGGATAACCTGGATAGCTGTAGGGCCTGTGACTACTTCGAGCATCTCATTACATCTTGCTAGTAACTAGGATTGTGATAACCCTAGTTAGTTAATATAGAAAGCCGTAGGCAATGATTGGCCGTGATTGCTTGGATGGAGTCTAGTCCAGTTTAGTATTGTCTAGAATTGATTGATTGTAAGATTGTACCAGAATAATTGAATGATTGTCACTCCAGATTGTCACTATAATGATTGTCACTCCAGATTATCACTATAATGATTGTCACTCCAGATTGTCACTATAATGATTGTCACTCCAGATTGTCACTATGATGATTGTCACTCCAGATTGTTACTTGACCTGATTTCTTATATTTATCTTGCCGATAAATGGTAAGAGAAACCAAGTTCCGTTCAGACGAAGGGTTACAACCCCGGTCCTTGTTTGGTTTACGGGTTGTAACCTAGCTATCTGAATAGTCCCATGGTTATCTCGTCGTATATCATCATGTCATGCTTTTCCAGATGTCCTGTCTTTTAGTGATTCTAGGCAAGATTGTCTTTTATAATTACCCATCATGCTTTTTCTTAAATTACTGTCTCTTATTATGTAATTATATTATTGTGCTAATTTGCTGGCTTTGGTTCTTATTTTGTGGCCCCCTTTGTGGCACTTGCTCTTCCTGGGGTCTGACCCAGCTGGTTTTGTATGGCCAGATACCGGAACAGCAGCAAAGGATCTACCTGTCTTCCAGCCCGATGGTGGTCACCAGGCGTAACCAGGGCTTCGAGTGGGTTTCTTTTGTTCTCCCACTGTAATATTGTAAATTATTCTTTTAAGACGTTTAGCCGACGAGCAAGTGTTAGCTCGATTGTACATACTTACTGTCTGCCTACGGGCTGTAACATGATTGACAAGCCCTGGGGGTTGATCATGTATGACTGAACTCTTGCTAGTCCTCATATTTTGTAACGACTAGCTTCATGATCATCTGGATATGTAATGTTTGGGACGCCTTACAATTGTATATTTGGAGATCTGATATCTTGTGGTTATTATTAGTTGATTGAGATTGAGACAATAGGCTATTTATGACCTTAAGAGACTGATGGATTGTAGTGAAACCCTCACATATCTAGACAGCCGTGACCGTATAGCGGTGTGGATCCCATTCCGTTATACGTAGCTGGCTATGTCTGCCCCCGCTCTCCAGTATTCTGGTTCTCGGGCGTGACACGGTTTAAGTGGTAGCCCATGCAGGTCTTGTTAATCAAGATGTGTGAGGGTTTACCGAATAGATGTCTCAATCTGTACTCGCCCTTGATCTCTGCACGTATCCTCTTGATTCCTGAAAATTCTTATCCTGATCACATGCTTGTAATCGTTGATCTGCCCTGGTCCTTCCTTATTGTTCCCATGTCGTCTTCTTCAGCGGCATCGAACCTGGACCTGCCAATCAGCAAGGAGGAGCACCTCCCGTGGACCAGCAACAACCAGAAGATCAGGCCCAGTACTCAGGAGCAGCCTCCCGAGTCGTACCTACTGGAGAAGAGCCGCCAGTTCAGCCAGTCCAGCCTGCAGATCCTGATGATGGCACTTTGGTGGGTCTCATCAGATTATTGTTAGCTTCCCAGGATCGTAGAGGCGATGCATTGCACCAGACAGTGGAAGATGCTCTGAATAGAAGTGGATCCCGAGGGAACATTGCGGTCAACAGTTTTAAGCGTCTGAACCCTCCATTCTTCGATGGCAGCAAGGATGCCATTGCTGCCGATGCTTGGCTACAAGACATAGAGGTGATTCTCGAAGCCGCGAAGACTCCAAAAGAAGAGAAGGTGGCTTTGGTGCACCTACAGTTATTGGATCTAGTCCGCAGTTGGTGGGCCGTACAAGCAGTGGGGTTGACAACACCTGTCCCCTGGGCAGTGTTCAGCGAAAAGTTCCAGACCAAGTATTATGATGCAGTGGCTCGGTATGACTTGCAGACCAGGTTCAGTAATCTTAAGCAGATGGGGAGGACGGTCGACGGATATACGGCCAAGTTTTCCAGACTCAGTCGGTTTGCTCCCACCTTGGTGGCGACCGAGTTCGATAGGGCCCAGCGGTTCCAGCAGGGGCTCCACTTGGAGATCTTATTGGCAGTAGAACAGTTCGAGCATCAGACCTATGATGCGGTGTTGTGAGCAGCTAGGAGGCATGAGTATACCTTCCAAAGGATAGTGGACAGGACCGGAGGTCGGAAGCGGTCCCATAGTCAGATGAATTAGTCTTCAGCACCAGCCCCGGCAGCTAGGGCTTTGACTATTGGAACACCGAGGCAAGCAACCTCAGTTACGTCGGTCCAGTACTCGACCCCGACGTACCCTCAGCAGAAACAGAAGCAAGCACAGTCTTCCGCTGTAGGCTGTTCTTATTGTGGAAAGCCTGGACATGTGGTAGTGGAGTGTCGCAAGGCGCTGGGATTATGCTTGTTGTGTGGGGCACCGGACCATAGGGTGGGGTCCTGTCCATTCAGAGTCGATTCAGCATCAACAGTATCTAGTCCCTCGGTTAGGGAACCAGCACCAGCACCAGCACCAGTACCAGCTCCAGTTCACCAGCAACAACAGTACCCATTGCCGAGGCTATTGCCGCCTCAGGCCCAAGTGTTCCAGCAGCAGAGGCCTCAGCAGTTCGCCCTAGCCTAGGCCCAGATCCAGAATCGGCCGAGAGGTATATGTGTCCTCTCATCTTGCTTTTCTACCGTCATTATGCGGGGTGTATGACGTATTTCATGTATCCTAATTACAACGGTACATCCCGGACCCGAGCCATATCCTAGGTCATTCGAAACGGTTATTGGTACCAACCTTTTCGTATGAGGAAAGGCCCGTGTCCCTGTTTGACCAAGGGGAGAGACCTCGAGCGCAAGACTATCAGTTTAGTTCATGTTGCTTGAGTTCATCGCTCCTTGGGAGTGTCAAACGTAGGAGTGTGAGGATGATATCCGATCGCGATATCCCGACTTGTTTGACTCGTGAGGTATAATATCTTCCTTATGCCTTACGTTTTCCCTTCCTTGCTTGCATTGTATGATTGTATGATTGAACTGCTTAGTGTAGCTTGCCCGTGCTTAGTATAGCTTGTCGTGACAATCTCTAGCTCCTTGATTAAATTCCGAGGACGGAATTCTTTTAAGGTGGGTAGAGTTGTCACCCTCATTTTCCGTATTTCCCGTATTTCGTACTTATACTCGTATATGGATTTTGGTATGTATTTTATTTTTTCTCAACTTGTAGAATTTCGATATTTCTTGTATTTGGGTTTTGTCATGGCTCGATTTTAATTGGTTTGGATTAGGTTGGTTTGATTTGGTTTATTATGCATTGGATCACCATAGCCTATGCTCCACCCTCAACACACCACACCCCCCCTCTTTATAATCCCCACCTACCGCTCTCTCTCTCTTCATTATCACCACCATTTATTTCCTTCTTCTTCTTCTCCTTCCTCAACACAACTCTCCTAACCCTAGGCAAGTGCACCTTGCCACCACATGAGAACCCTCTTTTCTTTGTCCATTTGATAGATTAGGACATGGTGATCAACATTAGTTCTTGGGTTTTTATGATTTGGAGTCTCTGTTGATGTAGATCTAAGTTATTGCTATTTTTGGATTTTACATGTTTTGATCCATTTTGGTTGGTTTTCTTTGAGTTCTGATGTTTCCATGTGGAAGAGCATTCAGTTTCACCCAAGTTGGAACTTTGAAAATCCGGATTTGGAGTTCGGATGGCTAAGTTGTGTTGATTTGAAGTTTTGGGTTCTGCCATGGTGTTCTTGCTGTTTGGAGAAGACAGTGAGCAGTGTGCAGAGCTTCTTAGCTCACGCACACTGAGCTACGTGCGCTCTTTAGCGCTGCATACGCAGACTTGGGTACGCTCCCTGTTGGAAGCGTGTTCCCTTGAGCGTGCGTGACTTTTCACGCACACAGTTCCCTTGAGCGTACGTGACTTTTCACGCAGCTGCTCCCTGTAGCGTGCGTGACTTTCACGAACACTGCTTCCTTGAGCGTGCGTGACTTTTCACACAGCTGCTCCCTGTAGCGTGCGTGACTTTCACGTACACTGCTTCCTTGAGCGTGCGTGACTTTTGCCTACGCTGCTCCCTGTAGCGTGCGTGACTTTCACCTACGCTGCTCCCAGTAGCGTACGTGACTTTTCGTACGCTGCTCCCCTGACCCCTTGCTTAACCCATTGGCTCTTGGAGTTTTGGTCTTATTTCTTTAATGCTTGGCTCTTCTATAGTCCTGTATATTGATATTTTATTAGATATTTTACGTCCATTTTATATCCTTACGCCTTTTGTCCTGAACTTGATAATCACGAATTTACTGGATATGTTTGGAATTGATAATTGAGCATGACCTGATTAGTGGCCCGTCGTGGCGCACTCCTGACTAGTACACTTGATATGATAACCTGACCTGATACATCTTGAATAGCTATTGCGACAGCTACCTGACATGACATGACCTGTATAATTAATCTTGACACCGTGGGCGATTGTGCTTGTACAAATAATCCAGTCATGTCTTGCATCATGTCTAGGACGGGACTCCTGAGTACCACGGTCAGGAGTACCTACTGAATTAGACTAAGGTTAATAATTAGTATAATTCACTAGTCATGAAGAGATGTTCCCCAGTTACAGGCGATCCTGTTATCCCGGCCGCAAATGATTGGACTTGTAGCCTGCCGACGAGTAGGGCACATTTCCAGCCCACTGTTATGTGGGGCACCCACCATTGTCACTTAAATGATTGAACTCTATTGTCACTCTAATGCATTGTACTCTCTAGATTGTCACTATAATGATTGCCTGGATAACCTGGATAGCTGCAGGGCCTATGACTACTTCGAGCATCTCATTGCATCTTGCTAGTAACTAGGATTGTGATAACCCTAGTTAGTTAATATAGAAAGTCGTAGGCAATGATTGTCCGTGATTGCTTGGATGGAGTCTAGTCCAGTTTAGTATTGTCTAGAATTGATTGATTGTAAGATTGTACTAGAATGATTGAATGATTGTCACTCCAGATTGTCACTATAATGATTGTCACTCCAGATTGTCACTATAAGGATTGTCACTCCAGATTGTCACTATAATGATTGTCACTCCAGATTGTCACTATGATGATTGTCACTCCAGATTGTTACTTGACCTGATTTCTTATATTTATCTTGCCGATAAATGGTGAGAGAAACCAAGTTCCGTTCAGACGAAGGGTTACAACCCCGGTCCTTGTTTGGTTTACGGGTTGTAACCTAGCTATCTGAATAGTCCCATGGTTATCTCATCGTATATCATCATGTCATGCTTTTCCAGATGTCCTGTCTTTTAGTGATTCTATGCAAGATTGTCTTTTATAATTACCCATCATGCTTTTTCTTAAATTACTGTCTCTTATTATGTAATTATATTATTGTGCTAATTTGCTGGCTTTGGTTCTTATTTTGTGGCCCCCTTTGTGGCACTTGCTCTTCTTGGGGTCTGATCCAGCTGGTTTTGTATGGCCAGATACCGGAGCAGCAGCAAAGGATCTACCTGTCTTCCAGCCCGATGGTGGTCACCAGGCGTAACCAGGGCTTCGAGTGGGTTTCTTTTGTTCTCCCACTGTAGTATTGTAAATTATTCTTTTGAGGCATTTAGCCGACGAGCAAGTGTTAGCTCGATTGTACTTACTTACTGTCTGCCTACGGGCTGTAACATGATTGACAAGCCCCGGGAGTTGATCATGTATGACTGAACTCTTGCTAGTCCTCACATTTTGTAACGACTAGCTTCATGATCATCTGGATATGTAATGTTTGGGACGCTTACAATTGTATATTTGGAGATCTGATATCTTGTGGTTATTATTAGTTGATTGAGATTGAGACAATAGGCTATTTATGACCTTAAGAGACTGATAGATTGTAGTGAAACCCTCACATATCTAGACAGCCGTGACCGTATAGCGGTGTGGATCCCATTCCGTTATACGTAGCTGGCTATGTCTGCCCCCGCTCTCCAGTATTCTGGTTCTGGGACGTGACAAAGCCTACAGAGGCTATTCTCCCTTCTACATTTGTTCCAACTTTTAGTAGCAGCAATAATTGCGGCTACAGACCAAGTTTCTGGAACAGTCGGTTCTTCTTTGCTTAGCACATGGTGTAGCTCCCCTTCCCAAAAAAATTGAAATATTTTTTATTAATTATTTAATTTAAATGGTGATTTTTAGATTTTTATAAATAATTAATTAGTTAATTATTATGGTAGATTATTTTAGTCATGGTTAGGAAATTGAGTACAAGGTGACTAGAAATCATGGCACGTATAGTGCAGTGACGTGCTTTGACTAGTGTATTAGCCCTGGTATGGAAGGCCTAGCCATAAATTTGTCCTAACTAGGAAAACTAGGCTAAGTTGCGACTTAACCTTTACCGAAGATTTATTTATTTGTTAGTTATATTATTGAGTTTTAGGGAACCCAGTTGTACCGAACTAGTCCAGATTGGACCCAAAACAAGCCCAAGCCCATGTAGTCATGCGGTAAGTCCAACGACATTCGTATTGGTGTATTTTGGTATGATTGTGTTGTATTTCGTTTTAATGATCTAACGAATATTTTCTAAATATTTGTTAATTAAATGTAATAAATATCATTATTTGATATTCAATGATATTTGTATAAAATTAGCCATTATACATTTTGGGGTCATTAGACTATACGTAATGGTATATATACCCTTACTAGTTTATTGAATTTTGTTATTACTAGTATTATTGTTATTATTTTCTTATCAATATTATTGAGGTTATTATTAAATAATACTATTTTATTATTATTGGTTATATTATTTTTGTCAAATAAATGTTATAATATATGTGTCCATATTTATATAAGTAGGCCCTACCCTAGGAATAAAAGTTATTGGGATTTATTCGTGACTGATCTTCAGTTTCTTCCTATGCATGTTCGTATATATGAATAGATATATATATAAATATACGTATATATGTATAGATGTATATATATAGTTTTAGATATATAGATATAAATAAATATAGTTATATATATTATAACTGGACTAATTTCCTCCAACAGAACATAACCCAAGGCCGATACAAACCCTTTTCCCCGTACAGTGAGACCCCTACCCCATTCGGTTCAGCAAAGAAATATATATATACATCTATATTCATCGAGAAAGAGAGGAAGGGAGAGACTTACAAACCGAAACCCTAAACTCGATACGCCGCCACCTCCACGCGCCCCGCCTCCGTCGACACGCACACGCCACCCTAGGCGCCGCCTTGCGCGGCCACGGCCGTACAGATGCAGCAGCAGCGCACGCACGGAAAACATGGGACTGCTCTGTCCCGATTTCAAACCAGGTATCTATTTCCCGATCTAATTACTTTGTGTATTCTCCATTAAATTCAATTCTGTAAGTTAGTATAGAAACCCAATATGACCCATTAGAAGTCCCCACAAATTAAATTTGATGGGGACACACCATCGCTCCAGAAAATCGATGCAAACATCGAAGAAAACTATTTCAAAAACAATTTCCAAACAGTCCAAGTGCCTCTGTTGGGAGATCAATTCTGGTCGATTCATCGATAGTATCAAAAATCTAATTAGACACTTGAAGACAACATGTAGGGCTTCATAACCTAATTTGTAGTTTCGAAATTTATCAACTGTGTGCAAAGAAATCAGTTTTCAAAGTTCGAGAAAAATAGGATTAAAAACAGTTTTCAGAACTTTAAAATTTACCGATACAACGTGCATCCTGCCAAACCGGACGACGTGGTCACTAACCGAAAGCATCGAAAGGTGCATAACGACTTCGTAGACGTGTGGGCTTTGACGGAATTCAAATTGGTCGCGTGTACGCGACGAATTTGATGCGTATCAGTCAAAATTTACCGTATAGGGCCTCTATATAAATTTTCCAATTACTTTATACACGTTCGTCAGATCGAGATGAAACTTGGGACAACAAGAGCGTATCATTTTTTTGGTCTTGTATGCCAAGTTTGGTCCAATTCTGAGACAGTTGATCGGATCGCCGTTTTGCAGGCCCCATGATCCGATTCAATGGGTGATTTTGTGCATGGCCCACTGGAATCCAAAACTGGACATGTTGTTGGGTTCGTATCATCAAAACAAATTCGTAGACATATAGTTTAATGACTTTAGAGACCATGGACTCTGGCATATTTTTCGGTACAAAGCGGATCCAACGATAGATACCGTTTTGGCTCGAAATTACCATTTTGCTCTTGTGTCCAGAATTGGACTTAAGGACAGGCAATTCTAGCTAATTTGACTATTCTAAGAATGTTGGCAATTTCTATTTCAGCTTTCGGAGACAGTGTGATGATGTGGATATTATGGCTTATCAGTTGATGATATTTTGTAGATTTATGTGCAACCACCAGGCAAGTATACCTTGCCTCCCTCTAAAGTTTATTTACATGTATATTTCTATTAATATATAGTTCTACTAGTTGATTATTGATATATGATTTGTACATCGTGCATGTATATATATATATATATATACATATATATATAGAAAGAGAGAGTCCTTGTTATAGTTAATTTTGTAGTTCATATTGGATTGGTTCTCTCGTGTATCTTGATTGGGTCGTGTCGTGTCATCACCTGTACTTGGACTGAGTCACAAGGATAATTAAGTCATAAAGGAACTGATGTACCTTGAATTCTTGAAGCTAACCTGCGAGTCCACACTAGGGGCAAGGGTTAGTAGTTATCTATATCTTGATTCCTGAAGCTAACCTGTGAGTCCATACTAGGGACGAGGGTTAGTATATATCTGTCCGCACCTGCGAGTCCACACTAGGGACGAGTGTGTTTTCTTGAAGCTAACCTGTGAGTCCACACTAGGGGCGAGGGTTTGAGTATTCGATTGGTTATCCGTTGACATCGTGACATCGTGTTCTCTTGTTCTCTTCCAGGAGTTCGTTTATGCGTAGTGGTTCTTCCAGTCATGTATAGTCATATTTTCGTGTTGTTTGGACTTTTTTTCGTTTATTTTCTGTATTTTCTTTATTGCATGGTAAACTGCTAGATAGGTATATTTTTATGTATCTTGCTATTTCCCCTGAGGACCTGGTGATCTCTTCAGGTTTACTGATTGTATGGAGTTAATTAGTAGAACGAGATGGCAGATGATGGTGATGCATGATTCAGGTATTTGTCAGTGATATTACATTTATTATCCAGCTCATGCTTTCCTTTCATTATCATGCGATATCTTATTTATTGATTCATTTTATCGACTCTTGTTATATTCCCTGGAGTCTTATCGGACATTTATACTAGTGGGCTGCAGACCATGATCTATAGTGTTCATTCATGTTTCGTGCCCTTATTGTGGATTTGAGATATAGATTTGTTTGCCATAATTTGGCAGTATACCATAGCCTTGACAGCGTTTACGTATTCGAGAGGGGCTAGAGTCCGCTCGATACATAGCTGGCTTGCTCACATGCTCGCATCCGAAAAGCGGGTGCGGATCGTGATAAGTTTTTTGGTGGCCCATGCAGGTCAGAGCATATTGTATCGATTACATAACTGTACTGATACGAGCCTGCGGATTTGACTAAATCCTTAGAAATCTCAATCCACTCTGCCTTGAAAATTCTCTTAGAAATTCTCTATCGTCTTTGAAATTTCATATTTATTCTCGATTATTCCTCCTTGCCTTCCAAACCATTGATTTTCGTCCCCTTCTATTTTAGGGTGACGAATGATCGTGATGTCTAGAATCTATCAAAATTCTTAAATTATAAGTATAATATTGCTTGACTATTGAATATTGGTTGTTTATAGATATGAGGGAATATTGATGCCATATGCCCTAGATATCTGTTGGTAGAATTATTGGCAACTAGTTAGATGATTACAAGATTTTAGTGACTAAATTTTGAGGAGTACTGTGACCAAAGGTGGGTAGAAGTCCTCAAGTATTCGGAGTTATAAAATGACTAGAGAAGGTCATAAAATATTTTTGGAGAAATTAAATTTGAGGATATTCAGGTAATAGTAGACTTTGAATTTTAAGGAATAGTTATGAATTAGAATTTCGATGACGAAATTATTTTTAAGGTGGATAGATTTATAGCTCCCCTTTCCGAAATTTTTTGAAATATTTTATTATTATTATTTGATTTAAATGGTAATTTTTAGATTTTATAAATAATTAATTAGTTAATTATTACGGTAGATGATTTAGTCATGGTTAGAAATTGAGTACAAGGTGACTAGAAATCATGGCACGGATTGTGCCAGTGACGTACTTTGACTAGTATATTAGCCCTGGTAGGGAAGGCTTAACCAAGTGTGTCCTAACTAGGAAAACAGACCAATTGCGACTTAACCCTTACGAAGATTTAGTTATTTTTTTAATTATATTATTGAGTTTTAGGGAAACCCGGTTGTACCGAACTAGTCCAGATTGGACCCAAAACATGCCCAAGCCCATGTAGTAATGCGGTAAGTCCAACGATGTCCGTGTTCGTATATTTTGGTATGATTGTGTTATATTTGTTTAATGATCTAACGAGTATTTTCTAAATATTCGTTAATTAAATGTTATAAATATCATTATTGTGATTCAATGATATTTGTATTGATAAAAGGGTCATTGTACATTTGGGGGTCATTAGACTACGTAAAGGTATATCCACCCTTACTGGTTTATTGAATTTTGTTATTACTAGTATATTTATTATTTATTATCAATATTATTGATGTCATTATTAAATAATACTATTTTATTTTTATTGGTCATATTATTTTTGTCAAATAAATGTATATAATGTATGCGTTCATGTTTATATAGTAGGCCTACCCTAGGAATAAAAGTTATTGGGATTATTCGGGTTTTATGGAGAATGTGTGTGTATATATATATATATATATATATAATATATATATATATATAATATATATATTATAATATATATATATATATA
>JANAVB010042620.1:2138772-2346155 GCA_029216955.1 Iris pallida | reverse complement strand
CGCTACCCAACCCCCAGGAGCTCGGGCCCGACCCCAGTTTTAAATAACAGAACATATATATATATATATAAGAGGCCGAGAGAGAGAACAGCGATCGAGGAATCACGAAAAACCTAGCAAACCTCACATTCGCCATGCCACCGACCCTGGGCGACCGCTCGCGCCACATCGCCGCGCCGCGGCCAGAGTCGCCGGAGCGGCGGACAACGCGCGCACGCGTGAAACAGACAAGCCAACACAAGTGAGGAGGGGAACTTCGCAGCGTCGGTTCGCGACGATCATGCGATCGTTTCACGAGCCGTTTTCTCGGGTATGTCCCCCAACCCATTAAGAATATTCCTTCAGTTAGTTCAGTTTGTTTTGTTTTGTATACGACGAGAATTGAGTTCCAAATCGAGGAAAAAAAACTCAATTTCAGATGTTGGAGACTGTCATGGAAACCAACTTTGAAGTCCTTTTAGGTCGAACCTTTGATCAAATTAGAAATCCACCAGAAGGCATTTATTAACAACATATAGGGCTAGAAAATTCCAGTAGGAAGTTTGTAGAAAATTGCCTTGTACCGAGAAATAAACACATGTAAACCTCGTCAAAAACCTGTTTTTAAAAACATAAAATTCATCTGATACAACGTGCGTCCCGCCAAACCGAGCGTCGTGGTCGCGAGCCAAAAGCATCGAAAGGTGCATAACGGCTTTGTGGTCGTGTGGGCTTTGACGGAATTCAAATTGGTCGCGTGTGCGCGACGAATTTGATGCGTATTCGTCGAAATTCACCGTATCGGCCTCTGTGCAAATTCTCCAATTACTTCATGCACGTTCGTCAGATCGAGACGAAACTTACGCCAACATGACCGTATCATTTTTCTGGTCCTGTATGCCAAGTTTGGTCCGATTCTGAGACAGTTGATAAAATTATCGTTTTGCGGGCCCCACGGTCCGACTCAACGGGTGATTTTGTGCACAGCCCGCCGAAATCCAATTTTGGACATACGGTTGGGTTCGTATCAGAAAGTCGGATCCGTAGACATTATAGTTTGACGACTTTAGAGACCTTTGACTCTGGCACGCTTTTTGGTGCAAAGCAGGTCCAACGCAGACATCATTTTTGCCCGAAATTATCGTTTTGCCATTGTGTCTAGAATTGGACTTAAGGACAGGCAATCCTAACAAATTTGACTATTCTGAGAATGTTGGCAATATTTGTTTCAGCTTTCGAGGATAGTTGTGAGATGTGGACTTATTTGGCTCACTAGTTGACTATATTTTGTGGGATCTGCGTGCAACCTCCAGGCAAGTATACCTTGCCTCCCTCTACATATTATTTACATGCATATTTATATTATTATACAGTTTAACTAGTTGATTATTTATATGTGATTTGTATATCATGCCTGCTAGTTTATATATAGCCTTATTTATAATTAGCTTTGTAGTTCATATTGGATTGGTTTTCTCGTGTATCGTGATTGGGTCGTGTAGTGTCATCTCTGGTACTTGGACTGAGTCGTATCGTGTCATAAGATGAATATGTCATATCGGAACTGCTGTACCTTAAAATTCTTGAAGCTAACCTGCGAGTCCACATTAGGGGCGAGGGATAGTAGTTAAGCTAACTTGCGAGCCCACACCAGGGCAAGAGTTAGTAAGCTAATCTGCGAGCCCACATTAAGGGTGAGGGTTAGTAGTTAAGCTAACTTGCGAGCCCACACCAGGGGCGAGAGTTAGTAAGCTAATCTGCGAGTCCACTATTAGGGACGAGGGTTAGTAGTTATATGTCCACACCTGCGAGTCCACACAAGGGAACGAAGGTGATGCTAGCATGCGAAGTCCACACCAGGGACGAGGGTTAGTAGTATATGGTTCACACCTGCGAGTCCACACTAGAGACGAGGGTGAGGCTAGCCTGCGAGTTCCAC
Organism: Iris pallida; assembly: GCA_029216955.1. NCBI lineage: Eukaryota > Viridiplantae > Streptophyta > Magnoliopsida > Asparagales > Iridaceae > Iris > Iris pallida. Next base: position 2,344,237 of record JANAVB010042620.1, on the reverse strand, counting down.
ACTAGGGGCGAGGGCTAGTAGTTGTTCAAACCTGCGAGTCCACACTAGGGACGAGGGTTTGAGTATTCGATTGGTTATCCATTGGCATCGTGATATCGTGTTCTCTTGTTCTTCTCCAGTAGTTCGCTTAGGCGTAAGTGGTTCTTCCAATCGTGTATAGTCATGTTTTTGTACTGATTGGTCTTTTTCGTTTATTTCCTGTATTTTCTTTATTGCATGATAAACTGCTAGATAGGCATGTTTTTATGTATCTTGCTATGTCCCCTGAGGACCCGATAATCTCTTCAGGTTTACTGAGTGCATGGAGTTAGCTATTAGTTCTAGATGGCGGATGGGATGATACGCTTGCAGGATTCAGGTACGTTATTGTGTTTATTATCCGCTCGTGCTTTTCTTCATGAGATATCCTGTTTCTTGATTCAGTTTAGACTCTTGTTATTTTCTTTAGAGTCTTATCGGACATATATGCTAGTGGGCTGCAGACTACGACCCATACTTGTTTATTCTTGTTTATATGACTTATGTGGATTGAGATATAGTTTAGACTAGATATGATACCATGATCATGACAGCTTATACATACTCGAGTCGGACTGGAGTTCGCTCGATACGTAGCTGGCTTGCTCACGAGCTCGCGTCCGAAAAACGGGTACGGGTCGTGACACGATATGATATAGAACTCAAAAATACAGATGATCATAAGTCTAAGATAATATCTCAACAAATATCCAGAAAACAAGTCTCAACTACTGAATATGAAAAATATATACAACCCAGATCTCAAAGACAGAATAAGGTCTAACTAAAACTAGTCTCAAGACAACATAAGTAAGATAAAGCCTAACTAAGCTAGTCTAGGCAGTAGGGGTAAAGTCATCAGCTAGAGCTGGGTCCTCCTGAGGTCCAGCTCGCAAGTGTCGTCTAGGACTGCCCCGTAGAAGGTATCCACACAGGCCTCCTCCTCGTCCTCTGTAATATTTTTAACAGGTCCAGTCAGGACAGGAGCGAGCACAATACATCTCAACAGATCATAGCAGGTTAGAAAATATAATCATGCAGTAAGATACATAAACTGAAGGAAATACGGTATATAAACAGAAGGAACTGTAAGAAATATCTACTATAATAGAGACTAACAGTGGCTAGTGAGTCAGAGTACGATATAGACATGTAAATGGCATAGAAGATTCTGATGCTACACTACGGAAAGATTCTGATGCTACACTACTTGGATAATATTCACATGTCTACTTCTACTCCCCCGTACCCCCAATCAATATACAAGGATCCAGCCATGTTATGTTATGATTCCATGCAATGGCCCACAAGGGGTGATACATGGATGCCCATAAATGGGTGATTCTAGGAATACCCATAATGGAAGATTCAAGGAGACTCTGTGATCATGAGAGTACATGTCACAAGTGATCAATGAACCAAGAAGCATAGTGATACACAATGTAAGTGAAACATACAGAACATGTAATATTCGATGCTCCTGAAGGATAACATCTCAAGAAGGGATCCATATAGTACTAATCCGTGTGACCAACGTGACAGTATCAAGTAAAGTAATTTAAAGCAAAAAATAATTATAAACATGATATAAAATGATCAGAGAATGTACTCGCCTGGTATCTGAGTGTCCGGATGAAATGTACTGTCCGAGGAGAGGTGTCTGGCTCCTAATCAGAACAGCACAAGTCACAACAAGTCTAAATGATATCAAGATGCAATTTAATGCATTCTAAATGAATCTAGGTCAATCTAAGCCAAAGTCAACTCTTGGTCAACTCTGGTCAACCCTAGAAGTCAAACAAGGTCAACTATGGTCAAACTAGGTCTAACAAGTCTAAATTGGTCTAACTTGTCTACATTAGTCTATATTAGATCACACAAGCCTACACTAGCTAGTACACACCACTTCAAGGCTATCCAAGCCTAAGTCAAGCCAACACACATATTCATAAGTCACACTTGACCAATATTCAAGTTATCTATACTAGGCATTCAAGAACAATACATAAAAGAAGCTAACTATATATATATATATATATATAGGCATTCAATATTACCTATAGACATATACATATATATAGGTACATACACATTACATATATATATATATATATATATATATATATATATATATATATATATATATATATATATATATATATATAATATATACATATTTTATATACATTACATCATATATATATATATACATATATATGTAGGCTACTACATTATATATACATTAACTATATATATATACATTACAATATAGATATACACATATAATATATATACATTACATATGTATATAGAGAGGAGGAAAGGTAATGTGTGTGTGTATACAAGTGAGTGTGTGTGTGTGTTTCCTGTGAGTGAACTGTGAACAGTGAGAGTGTCAAGAGAACCTGTGTGTGAGTGTCAATGTGTGTGTGTGTGTTAGAGAGTGAGAGGGTGAGAGTTAACTGTGTGTGTGGGAGTGTTGTGTACCATAGTGTCAACAGAAATAGAACCAGTGATGGGTGAAAGGAAGGAAACAATTTCATAATACCTATTCAGTTCAGTTTGGACAAAGGAAGGGAAAGGAAAGGAACCAATACATCAACATTTCAGTTTCAGTTTTAGTGCAAAACTTCAAAGCCCCAATTTGAATCCAATTAACCACCAAAACAACCCAAACTTGACATATAGCTAGAACACATGTAGGAGAATAACATTAGGGTTTTAAATCGTGCTAATAACAGTATTAAATGGGTTAATTTAACTGTCAAAGTTGAATTATTAAAACTGGAAAATACAGGATACATAACCTAGTATCAAAATTTTAAGGAAATAGAATTTGACACATAACAACATACTAATATGCAAAATTAAAGGTGGGTAACCCTAGTATAGGGTGTGCACGTGTCCAACATGCTGTTCGTGTCCCACTACAATGACACAATGTGTCTAACCCTAAACGGTACAACCTGGACACTGCTCAGCAGTGCAGTCTCATACACAAGTGCACGTGTGTCATGCACCCGACACAGGATACTTCGTGTCTCATGCACACGCCCACGTGTTTGCCAGGTGTCAGGCTTCCTACGTGTCACCCTGATTTGGGTTGACGTATCTTCGTGTCGTGTCAAACAGAGCGTATCAGAGCTCGAATACTCGACTGATTCAGTCAGTACAACCCAGTACGGGCTGGAGAACGTGTCTGACACGACACGAGAGCGTCTCCAACTTGGAGGACCTCGTGACAGTCATTGCCTCTTGGCCCACGCCAAGTGGCATGACCTGAGTCACCGTGTCCAGTGAGGAATCTACCCCGAGAGGCATCACAGTGTTCACAGCTAAAACACGCGTGTTCGTATCCAGATCCTGACACGACACGACACGAAATCAAACTCAGTCCACTGGCAATCATCAACCCATACCTAGATCTAAATTCCTATTCAAACAGTTTTCAAAAATCAAACCGAAATGCCCATTGGGGCATTTCGATAAACACCTAAGCATACAGTCGGATACGTGTCCGATACGGACACAAATGGGTCCATCCTGACACGAAACCAATTCCTATGGCTACGGGACACCTAGGGCTAGGTCTTCATGGAAAGAAATCCAGAATTTAATAGAGTTTAGGGTGATTTACCTAGTGGTGAAATCCTTAAGAAAAAGCCTCCTTTTAGATCCTCCTCCTTGTTAGTAAACATTCCCCAAATTGATCCCAAGCTGGAATAATTCTCCATGAACAACAAGAATACTAAAATTAGGATCTAATGCAAATTGTTTGGATTAAAAAGGAATTAAAATAGATTTTCTAGGAATTTATAAAGATGGGATTTACCTCTTTTTTCCAATGTGAACTTTCCTAAAGAGGCTTAACCTAATGGAAGAGACTATTTATAGGGGGAATACCAATGTGGGCTGGCCGGCCACACTAAGTTAGGGTTAGGGTTAGCTAATGGGTTGGGCTTGGGCCTCTATGGGCTAAATTGCTAATTAATGGTTTCAAACCATAAGTCATGGCTTATGACTAAAAGCCTTTCTATTCTAACTTGAGTTTAATGACTAACCATGGGTTAACTCTTGTCTAACTAGGGTTACAAGACCTAACCAAGTCGAAACACAACTAGGGTTAGCTTCTAGGTTAGTCTACCAAGTCAATGCTAGTCAAAGTCAACCTAGTCAACCATCATTCAAATAATTCCAAAATAAATCCTAAAAATTCCCATAAATTCAAATAAATTATAATAAATTCAAATAACCTTAAAAATGACAAAAATACTCTCAAACTAGAAATGTGGTAGTGATAAATCTACCCTCCTTAAAATAATTTCGTCCTCGAAATTGAAAGGCGAAATGCAACTGATGAGAAGGATAGAAAGTATACCTCACGGTCCAAAAATATATGGGTACTGCTCGCGCATCTCATCCTCCCGCTCCCAGGTAGACTCTCCTGTAGAATGATGCCTCTATACGACGCGTACCAAGGGTATCACCTGGTTCCTCAGAACCTTCTCCCGTCGATCCAGTATCTCCACTGGCTGCTCTGGATAGCTGAGAGAAGGCCCAACCTCAATCTCCGAATGATCGAGCACATGGCTAGGATCAGCCATGTACCATCTCAATTATGAAACATAGAATACGTTATGGACCCCCACTAGTGCATGTGGCAAGTCTAGCCTGTATGCCACGTCACCGACTCTCCCGCTGATAACGAAAGGGCCGATGAAGCGTGGGCTTAGCTTCCCACCTCCACCAAAATGTATCATTCCATGAGTTGGAGATATCTTCAAGAAAACCTGATCTCCAACCTAATCATAAGCAAGGTCTCAATTTAATTATGATAAACAAACATGATCAATCAAAACACAACAAATAAACCTAAATCTAATCCTACTCTAATTTGTACCTCAAACTCCAACGGCCTCCGGTGGCTATCGTCCCAGTATCGAAGTCTGTCCTGCGCCACGCAAAGTCTGTCCCTGATGAGCTTCACCTTCTCGGCTGCTCCAACAACCATCTCTGGCCCCAGTAAAGCTCGTTCACCAACATCATCCCAAGATAAGGGCGTACGACACCTACGCCCGTACAGAGCCTCGAAAGGTGACATCTCAATGCTGGCCTGGAAACTGTTGTTGTAAGCAAGCTCTACCAAATATAGATGATCCTCCCAGGAACCTCCAAAGTCCAAGATGCACGTTCGCAGCATATCCTCGAGCGTCTGAATAGTCCTCTCTGACTCTCCGTCCGTCTGGGGGTGGTATGCGGTACTAAACTTGAGCTGAGTGCCCAAGCTAGTCTGCAGACTCCTCCAAAAATGGGAAGTAAAGTGACTATCTCGATCCGAAACGATACTGACCGAAACCCCATGAATCATGACTATCTGTCGCATGTACATCTCCGCAAGCCTCTCTGTAGACGTACCCACCTTGAATAGCAAGAAGTGTGCCGATTTGGTCAACCTGTCAATGATGACCCAAATCGAGTCTTTCCCTTCCGGAAAACCTCTCTGCCTTGACCTGCTGACAGACCAAGCACCTAGCTACGAAGCGAGCCACCTCCCGCTTCATTCTGGACCACCAAACAAGCTCCCTCAGATCTCGGTACATCTTGTTGGCACCAGGGTGTATAAAGTACTGAGATCTGTGGGCCTCCTGCATAACCTGCTCCCTGAGATCTCCGCTGGGTACACATAACCTGGAACCGTGCCTCAAGGCACCATCCTCTGCAAGGAAAAACTTGCCATCCAGCAATCCTGTTCGAACCTGCTCTCGGAGGCACCGCAGAGCAACGTCCTTAAACTGTGTCGCCTTGATCCTCTCCATCAAGTCTGACTGAATCTGGATGCCCCACATCTGCATCTGCACTTCGGGCATGATCACCTCAATCCCCAGGCTCTCCAAATCAGCAAGCAAGTGACGGTCCATGGTCAAACACATGGCTGTCGGATACCTACTCAAGGCATCGGCAACCACGTTGGCCTTCCCTGGGTGATACTGAAGTAGGATGTCAAAGTCCTTCATCAACTCTAGCCATATACGCTGTCTCATGTTCAGCTCCTTCTGAGTGAACACATACTTTAAGCTCTTGTGATCTGTAAAAATCTCTACCCGCTCTCCATACAGATAGTGCTTCCACAACTTCAGAGCAAAAATCACCGCTGCCAGCTCCAGGTCGTGGGTAGGGTAGTTCTTCTCATGGGGACGTAATTGCCTGGAAGTATAGGCAATCACCTTCCCGTGCTGCTGTAAGACACAACCCAGCCCCTTCCCTGAAGCATCACTATAGATAGTGAATCCCCCTGATCCTGAAGGCAATGTCAGAATCGGAGCTGTCGTAAGCCGCTTCTTCAACTCATCAAAAGCTGCCTGACACTCCTCGGACCAAACAAACTCAGCATCCTTTCGGGTCAACCGAGTCAACGGCTCTGCAACCCGGGAGAAATCCTGCACAAATCTTCTATAATATCTTGCCAGCCTCAGGAAACTCCTGATCTCTGCCACTGAAGTTGGCGCTGCCCATGCCTCAACTTCTACGATCCTCTTGGGGTCAACTGAGATCCCATCTCCAGTCACCACATGCCCCAAAAAGTCAACCCGGTCCAAGAAGAACTCACACTTGGAGAGCTTTCCATAAAGCTACTCCTTCCTGAGAGTCTCCAGCACTATCCTCAAATGCTCCTCGTGCTCCTCCTCAGTCTTGGAATATACCAGGATTTCGTCAATGAACACCACTACAAACTGATCCAGGTACTGGTGGAACACCTTGTTCATTAGGTTCATAAACACTGCTGGTGCATTGGTTAGCCCAAACGACATAACCAAAAATTAAAACTGCCCGTACCGCATCCTGAAAGCGGTCTTGGGAATATCCTCCCTTTTTACCTTCACCTGGTGATATTCTGACCTTAGATCAATATTGGAAAATACCCGAGCTCCGCTCAACTGGTCAAAAAGATCATCGATCCGCGACAGTGGGTATCTGTTCTCGATCGTAAGGTTGTTGAGTGCCCTATAGTCAATACACATCCGTACTGACCCATCCTTCTTTGGCACAAATAACACTGGTGTACCCCATGGCGACGAACTCGAACAGATGAAGCCCTTGTCCTGCAGCTCATCCACCTGCTTTTTCAGCTCCACCAACTCACTATTGTTCACTCGATAGACATGCTGAGAGATGGGTTCCGCTCCTGGAAGCAAGTCTATTAAGAACTCAATGTCTCTGTCTAGTGGCAATCCAGGCAACTCTTTTGGAAAAATATCCATATACTCTGCTATCAAGGGGTTGGAATTGTCTGTTCCTCAACCGAGACTCCGCAGAAAACTTCACTGCTCTGCTCCGCCTGACGTCTGGAGTACTCAAACACTGGCTCCCCCGGCACTCTGAAGAGAACTCTACACCCTCTGTAATTAATGCTGGCGTGGTGCATGCTCAACCAATCCATACCGAGTACTATATCGTAGTTCGGCAATGGCATTACGAGCAGGCTCACCTCCAACTCACGGTCTCCCAAAACAATACTCCGACCCTTACAAACATCACTCATGAGGATAATGCCCTCCCCGGTCGTGATCTTGTAAGTCCTAGGCAATAATTCAGCTATGATACCGTGTCTAATCATAAATGATACTGATATGAAGCTATGCGAAGCACCGGAATCGAATAATGCAAAAGCTGGACTGGAGTCGAGAAGAACCGAACCTGCGATCAGCTCTCCTATCACCTCTGTATCTCCGGCCGCCATGGCGAAAGCTCGCCCCTGCTGGCCTCCTCTAGCCTGCTGTTGGTGCTGGACAAACCTCTGCTGCTGTGTCGGCAGGGCTGGTCCCCTCTGTTGGCCTGCTAAAGCTCTGACTGCTGCTCCCTGAGCTGCTCGTCCCATGCGACACTCCCTCATCTGGTGGTCTGCTGAACCACACACTAGGCACTGGCCCAGCCTCTTTTGGCACTCATTGAAGATATGCCCGATCTTCTTGCAATAAGCATAAGTGATAACCTGTCTCTGGCCCTGCTGGTGCTGTCTCGGCTGTTGCTGCTGGTGAACTGGCCTCTGTTGGATCAGCTGCGGCTGGAACTGCCTCGGCTGCTGGTGCTGAAAATGAGGCCTCTTGGCCTGGCCTCCGCTGCTGCTGCCCCCAACAGGGTCTCGCCCCCTCTTGAGCCTAAGCTCAAGATCATCCTCAGCCAATAAGGCTCCCGTCAAGATCTTCTCAAAAGTGGCATCCCTGTTGCCCTTGGTCAAGGACTTGACTTCCTTGACCAGACCCTTCCAGAACCTCTGGGCCTTCACTGTTTCGCTCAAGCCCTCTACGAATCTGCCGAAGCAGCCAAACTCTCCAGCATACTCCTCTACTGACAGGGCCCCTGAACTAGGCTCTCGAATTGCGACTCCAAGGCTCGGAGCGCTGAATCTGGAAAGAACTTCTTCTTGAAGAAGTCCTTGAACTCCTCCCAGGTCTGTCCAGCTACCCCCATCCTGGGGACTGACTGATACCAGGTGCGGGCAAGATCTCGCATCCGGCTAGCTGCTATCTCTATCTGGAGATCTGTCGGTATTCGGGCCAGACGAAAGATCTCCTCTATATGCTCGATCCACTCGTCAGCATATAGAACTCCCTCTATCCCTAGGAAGTCTCTGGAGCTCATCTTCTGGAACTGCTCTATCCCCGGTGTCCTCGACTGCTGAACCACTGGTCGAGCTGCGACTGTCGTAAGGGCCAACTCCATGCCCCTGTCCTGTCGGACCTGCTGCCGGTCTATGAACTGCTGGAAGTAGGAAAACATCTGTGCCACATCTACGTATCATGTAGGCGGCGGCTGCTGGAAGGGCACCTCTGAGATGACTGGGTCCTGTCTCCGAGCTGGTGGAGGCATATCCCCTGCTGCTGCTGCTGGAGCCTCAATACGAACAGAGGTGGCAGGAGCTGCAGTCTCCTATCTCTGTTGAACTGGCTGAGAGGTAGCAGACCCCTCTACAGCATTCCTATGAATGGTACGCTGTGACCGCATCTCCACCATCCTGAAGACAGACCAACAAGAGTATCAATTTTTGAGAAAGAAGCGATATAACAAAGGCGGACAGTTAAAATTCAAAAGAATCAGTTGACAATAAGGATTTAGATGGCAATAAAAGAGTTTTTTCCAATGTGATTGGGTACCTTGAAACTAATGTCCTATATCCTACTGTAAGCTGTAGTGATACTCTGGTTTGAATACCACTACACTTCTAGTCTAGACCTGCATGGGCCACCACTAAAAACGTGTCACGACCCGTACCCTAGAGTAAGGACACGAGACGTAGGTACATCCAGCCTACGCCGCAGTGTTGGCGGTAGAACGCTGTTCTAGGTAACAACATCTAATAATATATTGCTAAACAGTTTATACTCCCCGAATGGGGGTGACATAGCAGAAAGTAAACTCAATTACAACTAAGGAAGAAGAAAGCACGATATGATATAGAACTCAAGAAAATACAGATAATCATAGAGTCTAAGATAACATCTCAACAAATATCCAGAATACAAGTCTCGACTACTGAATATGAAAGAATATATACAACCCAGATCTCAAAGACAGAAATAAGGTCTAACTAAAACTAGTCTCAAGACAACATAAGTAAGATAAAGCCTAACTAAGCTAATCTAGACAGTAGGGGTAAAGTCATCAGCTAAAGCTGGGTCCTCATGAGGGTCCAGCTCGCAAGTGTCGTCTAGGGCTACCCCGTAGAAGGTATCCACACATGCCTCCTCCTCGTCCTCTGTAATATTTTCAACAGGTCCAGTCAGGACAGGAGCGAGCACAATACATCTCAACAGATCATAATAGGTTAGAAAATATAATCATGCAGTAAAGTAAGATACATGAACTGAAGGAAATACGGTATCTAAACAGAGAGAGAACTGTAATAGAAATATCTACTATAAATAGAGACTAACAGTGGCTAGTGAGTCAGAGTACAATATAGACATATAAATGGCATAGGCGATTCTGATGCTACACTACGGAAAGATTCTGATGCTACACTACTTGGATAATATTCACATGTCTACTTCTACTCTTCTGTACCCCCAATCAATACACAAGGATCCAGCCAGGTTATGTTATGATTCCATGCAATGACCCACAATAGATGATACATGGATGCCCATAAATGGGTGATTCTAGGAATACCCATAAATGGGAGATTCAAGGAGACTCTGTGATCATGAGAGTACATGTCATAAGTTATCAATAAACCAAGAAGCATAGTGATACACAATGTAATGAAACGCACAAAACATGTAATATTCGATGCTCCTAAAGGATAACATCTCAAGAAGGGATCCATATAGTACTAATCCGTGTGACCAACGTGACAGTATCAAGTAAAGTAATTAAAAATAGGAAAATAATTCTAAACAGGATATAAAATAATCAGAGAATGTACTCGCCTAGTATCTGAGTGTTCGGATGAAATGTACTGTCCGAAGAGAGGTGTCTGGCTCCTAATCAGAACATCACAAGTCACAACAAGTCTAAAATGATATCAAGATACAATTTAATGCATTCTAAATGAATCTAGGTCAATCTAGGCCAAAATGATTTTTAAAATAATTTTATTTGAGTTTATTTGGACTTAAAATGATTTTTTAATGATTTTTTGAATTAAATAAAGAAATACCCAGTCATCAACCCAGGGGGGCCCATCTGTCGGTGCTAATGCAACATTTACCGCCTCTTTGGCTACTCTCTTTATATATATATTCAGTTCTTTAATTTTGAAACCCTAAAAACCTGCTGCCGACTTTTGAGTTTGATCCCAAGGAGATCTCCAACTTTTCGAGGCGATTGCAGTCAGCCCCGACCTCGGATTCACGTGCCATTTTTATTGGATTCGTATCGAGGTAAACTTTAGGAATATGTAAATTATTTTTGTATATATTATTCCTAAATTTTTGGAGAACTCGTAGAGTGTCGGTTGTCCGAAACATGACACGTTTTGGTATTTTCGAGATTCCGGGAGGATCGAAAATCGAAATCATGAACCGTTTGAAGTTCAGAAAGCTATCACAGAGCTCTACGACATATGTTTATCCCAGGAATTACATTCATCTAGTCCTTTAGTTATTCTATTGAACTCAGAATTGATCGGTGAATCACCGTTTTGGTCACGATTAGCCATAACCACGATGTCTTTTGACCAAAACATGAATTTGTGGCACGGTTGATTCTAGCGCACTTATGGTACTGAAATCTACCAAGGTGTATTTTCAAAATCTAGAGTTCACGACGTTTGACTAGATAGTCAACAATATGCCTCGATTTGCGTGCCATGGTTTCCAAAATTGGAAAACATGACTTTTTATGGCCAAACTTTCATGTTTAGATTATATTCAGATTGTTATTAGGTTAAATTAGGATTTTAAGTAATTTATTCTGGAATTAACTATTATTAGATTAGTCAACCCATTTGCCACTTATTCCATGAACTTAGAACTAGAACCTTATAATTGACTTATGGTTTTCGTGTATGGTTTGTAGTATGTTGTATGTTATAGGTTAACAGCTTCTAGATTGGCAATCCCCTTATCCTTGACTTGTGACTACGGTTTGTGCAAGTATTCAGACAAGTGCACTTTCTGATTGCTTTCGATTCATAGTAGTTTCCATTTCATGTTTATACATATGCATCCTTGTTTGATGACATATTGTCACACAGATTAGTATCATGGATTAATTTATACTTCATGACTGTCTTTTACATGATTACCATGCTTGTGACTTGATTCCATAAGTACTAGCTGGGCGGAAAAATATCTTAGCAGACATGTGGATGACCCAGAAACAACCCCAAAACGTCTATTCTTGTATAATAGCATTCACATAATTCACGTACGGGGTGCCAAATTTACCCCCTACCTGTTCACATGTCGAAACTGATATTTTAAAACATATAGATAGTTATCTTTTATTTGTTTTCCTTGATTGCCATGTCACCCCATTTACATGCTCGTTTTATGGATACATCATGTTGTAGAGTTATCTACTTTCTTTCTAGACATGCCATGACATCGATTACTTTCTAGTTTTATCTCATATATGTTATTTTCATGTCTTATAAATTCTATTGTATTTTTGATTTGTCATCGGTTTGTGTGCTTGTTTTATTTCTGACTGAAAACCAATATTTTTAAGGTTTAGCTGTGGCTTCACTTAGCATGGGGAGACACGGGTGTACTTGTAGACCGAAACCTAGAAATTAGATAGAAGTGGTATCATTTTCATTAATTGTAAGAACCTTATATTTTCTTTAAATATAAATGTTGTAAAAGTTGTAATCAATTTAGAAATGTGAATGAGCAATAAATATTATATTTTATGATTTTGTGCATCTTGGCCGTGACAACGTTCTACCGTCGACTCTGCGGTGTAGGCTGGCTTGGACACACACTCGTATTAGTATAAAAAAGACGGGTGTGGGTCGTGACAAGTTTTTATGGTAGCCCATGCAGGTCGATTTTTGCAAAAGATTGCAAACTCGTGATAGTACTTAAGTTAGTCATACTATTGCAAGCCTGCGACTAGGAAAATGCTTATTCACAATTAGGACTAATTTAATTTTAGGAGAAGGACTAGGAATAGGAAACCCTTATTCAATTGACTGTTTGGGTAGTTAAGGTTGTTATATATGCCACATGATTTGCGTAGAAATTTATTGAATTCTAAACCCTATTATATAACTTAGGGATTCTCCTCGAAGGATATTGGTTTTATTTAATACGAGGGTATGACCCAAGGTGGGTAGACTCTTCGTTTGGTAATCTAGGCCTCCCTCATTCCTAATCATTGTGCAATTTTATTTTCTTCCCTCTAACCACCATCGTCATATCATAAAAGTTGTATTGCCCATTTATTTCCTATTAGCCATAGTAATCTATCTTTCTAAGAAATATTTTTTTAACTCCACCCATTGTGTTTGAGCCTAACATCATCATAACATATCCATGTGTTTATTCTGTGCTAGATTTATTGAAATTTAAGATACGCATATGTTCCCTTCGATTCTTGAATACTATAGAAATAAAAATTGGAAAATTTTGTTCGCTTTTGTTCAACCACCTTCATAATCGATTGTTTGGTCTTGGACATTGATATCTAAGTGATCATTTTATTTAAAATTAATATTTTCTTCAAGGACAGATACTTACACCTTTCTATCATAATCAATTTGTTGGAATCCTAGAAGCTTCTTTGAAAATTTATGAATATAGTTGGAATAATTTTCGATGACACATAACAACAAGACATCAGCAACTGTCATCATGTATTTGAATTATGGAGACTATGGGTTCACTACAGCCAATAACGCACTAGCGAGGCATGACCCCTAAGTTGAAGTAATTCGAAATAAGCGTGGGTGATCGAGCATTATTAAAACTATGTCTTGGTTGTCTTATTTCATCCTTGAGTTGCTATGTCAAGATTAGATAGAGTTGATAGGGTATTCATTACCATATCATTACTTGAGTTATGGAATCAATAGTTTATTGCAGCTAACTGTACACTGGCGAGACATAAATTCTCGATAAAGTGACTTCGGATATGTGTACGAATTTCGAATACCATAGAGGCTACATCTTCTACTGGCATATGACTATTAAGTTTTTAAATTGACTTGTACCTTATTCCTAGTTACCATCTTCTCAATAAACTGGTTGTTCTTCCTCCTCCCTTCTCCTTTTATTTTTTTGAATCAGCCTTTTTAAACCTAACTTGATTTCCTTCCCCTAGATTCCTAAAATGTAGCTAGATTTTGGGTTCTAAAACTCGTGCCTAAATGATTATGGATAAATATTTAAGCATATCGAAACGATTTTGTTTTGATCATCCTTAAATAATTTCGATCACGAATAGAATACTTTTATATTTCGAACGTGCCAATTCGCAAGTTTTTCTAAATTTTGATTCTATAATCATGCCTAAATAAATTTTGCTTAACCAGTTAATCATGCCTATACAACGACTCAATTATCGCTAATATCTAAATTTTCCTATGATCATGACTATCTTCAATATGTTCATATTCATGCCAAATATTTTGAATTTCGATCATGCTAGAATGACTCGCATGATTAACTGTGATCGTGACTGTATCTTACTTGAATCTAAATGGTTAACTAGATTTTGACCTTGACTAAATTTTGCTAGTGACCGTGCCTATATAATTCCAACAACAGTTAGCCGTACGTAATGACTTTCTTGTTTAGTCCTTTTGATTATACTTTAATCCTGCCATGTAACATCTTTTCTTGGGGTTCGACCTTATCCACGATCTAACTCATTTTGATCATTGATCCTATCATTACTTGATTATATTATCACTCATGACTAATCATGTTTTTCGAAATTTCGAGGAAGAAATTTCTAAGATGGTTAGAGTCTTCCACTGATGAATTATCCTTAAGGTTATTATTAGTTTTATGTAAGGACCCAAGACCATAGCCTATGGTCCCAATACAAAGCCACCTATATATACTTATTCTATTTTTTACCCTAACTGATAAATGATATTAATAAAGACATTACTTTTCTTCTAATTTTAATTTTAATTTATCAAAAAAAAATTACTAACTTTTCTCACCGATCAATCAAGTTCCTCTATCCTAGTAAACCCTTAAATTCGAGGACGACTATTTCTAAGGTGGTTAGATTTGTAAGTCCACTTTCCAATTTTTTATTTTTTATTATTTTTATTTGATTACGATTTACTTTTATGTTCATTTGGACCTTAGTAAGCATTATTTAGCTATTATATAGTTTATCATAATTTTTAGATATTTTAGATAATTTTTAAATATCTATTTAGTGAAGATTTATATATTTTATTGAATTTCATGATTTACCATATGGCCATTCCGGTTATTTTTGGGACCCAGTATTTTATTTAGGTCCTAGAACCCCAAAATCTATTTTCTAAATTTTGTGGTTTTTTTTGGCATTTTCTGGAATTACTTTGATAATTAAATATAGGAAAAACCTATTTTCTAGGACTTCTGGAATTTATTGTGCTAGCCTAAGAGCAAATATTGACCCCAAATGTTTTTCTAGGGTTCATTATAATATTTAATATTTTCTAGAATTTTTCCATTATTTTTTGGAATTTTTAAGTATTTATTTATTAAGGTTTATATATTTTTAAAGGCTTCCAATATTTATTATGAGGCCATGTGGGACTAATATGAGGTAAAAAAAATTTATTTATATTCTAGAAGGTTAAATATGTTTCTATAATTTTCTACAATTTTTAGAAATTTTTAGGATTTATTTTTGAGTTTATTTGGACTTAAAATAATTTTTAAATAATTTTCTGAATTAAATAAATAATTACTCAGTCATCAACCTAGGAGGGCCCATCTGTCGGCGCCAATGCTACAGTAACCACCTCTTTGGCTGCTCTCTTTATATATATATATATATATATATATATATATATATATATATATATATATATATATATATATATATATATATATATATATATATATTCAGTTCTTTAATTTCGAAACCCTAAAAACCTTTTGCCGACTTTTTTAGTTTGATCCCAAGGAGATCTCCAATTTCCCGAGGCGATTGCCGTCAGATCCGACCATGGATTCATGCACCATTTTTTTGTTGGATTTGTATCGAGGTAAAATTTCTGAAGATGTAAATTATTTTCGTATATATTATTCCTAAATTTCTGGAGAACTCGTAGAGTGTCGGTTGTCCGAAACTTGACACATTTTGGTGTTTTCAAGATTCCGGGAGGACCGAAAATGAAAATCATGAACTGTTTGAAGTTTCGGAAAGCTAACACAGAGCTCTATGACAAGTGTTTTTCCCAGAAATTAATTCGTTCATCTAGTATTTTAGTTATTCTGTTGAACTCAAAATTGATCGGTGAATCACCGTTTTGGTCACTATTAGCCATAACGACGATGTCTTTTGACCAAAATGTAAATTTGCGGCACGATTGATTCCAACGCACTTGTGGAACTAAATCTACCAAGGTATATTTTCAAAATCTAGAGTTCACGACGTTTGACTAGATAGTCAACAACACGTCTCGATTTGCGTGCGATGGTTTCCAAAATTGGAAACATGACTTTTTATGGCCAAATTTCCATGTTTAGATTATATTCAAATTATTATTAGATTAAATTAGGTTTTTACGTAATTTATTCTAGAATTAACTATTATTAGATTACTCAACCCGTTAGCCACTAATTCCATGAACTTAGAACTAAAACCTTAGAATTGACTTGTGGTTTTCGTGCATAGTTTGTGGTACGTTGTATGTTATAGGTTGGCAGCTTCTAGATTGGCAATCCCCTCATCCTTGACTTGTGACTACGGTTTATGTGAGGATTCAGGCAAGTACATTTTTTGATTGCTTTTCAATTCATAGTAGTTTCCATTTCATGTTTATACATATGCATCCTTACTTGATGACACGTTATCACACAGATTGGTATCATGGATTTGTTTATACTTTATGACTGTCTTTTACATGATTACCATGCTTGCGACATGATTCCATGAGTACTAGCTGGGCGGGAAAATATCTTAGTAGACATGTGGACTACCCAGAAATATCACCAAAACGTCTATTCTTGTATAATAGCAGTCGCACAATTCACGTACGGGGTGCCGAATTTACCCCCTAGCCATTCATATGTCGAAACTGATATTTTAAAACACATAGATAGTTGTCTTTTATTTATTTTTCTTGATTGCCATGTCACCCCATTTACATGATCGTTTTGTGGATACATCATGTGGTAGAGTTTTCTGCTTTCTTTCTAGACATGCCATGACATCGGTTACTTTTTAGTTTCATCTCACATATGTTATTTTTATGTCTTATAAATTCTATTGTATTTTTGATTTGTCGTCGGTTTGTGTGCTAATTCCATTCCTGATTGAAAACTAATATTTTTCAGGTTTAGCTGTGGCTTCACTTAGCATGGGGAGATACGGGTGTACTTGTTGGCAGAAACCTAAAAATTATATAGAAGTTGCATCATTTTCATTAATTGTAAGAACCTTGTATTTTCTTTAAATATAAATGTTGTAAAAGTTGTAATCAATTTAGAAATGTGAATGAGCAATAAATGTTATATTTTATGATTTTGAGCATCTTGGCCGTGACAACGTTCTATCGCCGACTCTGTGGTGTAGGCTGGCTTGGACACGCACTCGCATCCGTATAAAAAAGGCAGGTGCGGGTCGTGGCACCTTATCCCTAGGATAACATGTACTTCTCCTAAGTCCTTCATACTGAACTTAGATGAGAGAAACTTCTTTATCTCAGTAACACGTGCTAGGTCCGTACTCAGGATCAGCATGTCGTCCACGTATAGACAAACGATGACTCCTCCCCCGTCAACGAACTTTGTGTAAACATATTTGTCCGTCTCACTGACCATGTAGCCGTTTGATCTAATGACTTTGTCAAACTTCTCGTGCCACATCATAGGAGCTTGCTTCAGACCGTATAGAGATCTCACCAACCTGCAGACTTTGTCTTCAAGGCCCTTGACGATGAATCCTTTTGGCTGTTGCGTATAGATCTCTTTGGTCAACTCTCCATTCAGAAATGTTGTCTTCAGATCCATCTGATGTATGACGAGCTTGTGAATTGCACTCAGAGCAATCAACATCCTGATGGTTGTCATCTGCACTACTGGAGCATATGTGTCGAAGTAGTTAATCTCCTGCTTCTGAGAAAACCCTTTGGCTACCAGCCTTGCTTTGAACTTGTCAATAGTTCCATCGGCCTTCATCTTCTTCTTGAAGATCCACTTGCATCCGAGTGGTTTATCTCCTTCAGGCAGATCGACCAACACCTACGTATTGTTGGAGGTTATAGAGTTATACTCATCATTGATAGCCTTCCTCCAGGAGATAGCGGCTCTGGTCTTCATCATCTCATCATAGGTAAGTGGATCAGCTTCCACATGATAGATGATAAACTCATCTCCGAAGTCCTTCTGTCTCCTCACCCATTTAGATCTGGGTTCTGCGAGTTCTGGTTCAACAATTGTCTCTGGTATGACAATTTTTTCTTGGACTGCATCTTCTTTGGAAATGATAGCCGCCTATGCACTCACATTATTCTCCGGAATGTCCGTGATAACAATGTTCTTGTGCCTTACAAATTTATATTTAAAGAATTCGTTGTCGCGAGATTCAATGATTTGATTGGTTTCAACATCAAGAAACCTCTTGCATCACTTTTCTCAGCATACCCCAAGAAGATCATCTTTGTAGTCCTTGTCCCAAGCTTCTGAATTTTTATGTTCGGAAGCTTTACATATGCCAGGCACCCTCATACTCGAATGATGTTCAAGTTGGGTCTGACTTTGAACCAGAGTTCATGAGGAGTAACTTCGAAACCTGCGTACGGCACTCTGTTCAGAATGAACGTAGCCATTAACGCAGCTTCTTCCTAGAAGCAGTTTGGAAGACCTACCGTCAATAGCATTGAGTTCATCATCTCCGTCAACGTCATGTTCTTCCTTTCAGCTACTCCATTTGATTGAGGAGAATTCGGAGCAGTTGTCTCATTGATAATTCCATGTTCTTTGTAGAACGATGTGAATTCAATAGACCTATACTCTCCGTCTCGATCACTTCTGAGTCTCTTGAGTTGCTGCCCAGTTTGATGTTCAGCCTCAGTCCTGAACTCCCTGAACTTCTCGAATGCTTCTTCTTTAGACTTGAGCAGATAGACGAACGCGTACTTTGAGTAGTCATCGATGAATGTAATAAAATACTTTATCTTGGCTTTTGTGGAGAACTGTCTGAAGTCAAAGATATCTGAGTGTACCAACTCCAGAAGATTTGTACTTCGATTCACCCGTTTGAACGATTTTCTAGTAATCTTTGTCTGTGCATAAATCTCACACTTTTCTACCTTCTTACCCCCATATTTGGAGATAAGCCCACATTTGGAGATATACCCAGAAGAAGAAACTACATTAATCATTTTTGCAAGAGTTACAAGTTGAAGTTTGAACATCCCTTCAGTATAATAAGCTTTTTCGAAGTATTTTCCTTTGTAGGACATCACTATCTGTCCAGCATTGACATCCATCCTCAAGCCTGTGTTATATAGCAGACTTCCAGAGACCAGATTCTTGGCTATCATCGGTACATGCTTCACATCTTAAAGCGTCAGCGACTTCTCCGAAGTCAGGTTCAGTACTACCGTTCCTGTCCCCAGTACTTCAGCTTGTGACTGGTCCGCCACCATAACCTTCTCAGATGTAGGCTTGTATGTGGTGAACAACTCCTTATTAGAGCAAATATGGCAGGATGCACCCGTGTCCACCCACTAGTCGGTGTCAACACCAACCGTGGCAACCTGCGCAATCATGGCAACCTTGTTAGGCTCATCTTGCTCTATCTATTTAGAATTTGATCTGTAGTCTCTACGATAGTGGCCCTTCTTTCCACAGTAGAAGCAAGTCACATCTGACTTGGGCTTTGGCTTTGACTTGAACGAAGCCGACTTCACCTTCTGATGGTTAAAGTTCTTCTTCTTCTGGTTGTGAGAAACCTTATGCTTTCCTTTGGAGTCCCCCGCATGCACAAAGTTGGCCTCTGCCAACTGTTTGGACAACGTGTCCAATTTGTTTTTAGTCATCAACTCATCTCTAACATTGATGTTGTGAAGTAGTTGATCGATGCTGATTTGTATCTTCTTCATGTGCATATCCGAGATAAAACTGCTCTATCTTGACAGAAGCTTGGCAACTATACCCCCTACGACAAAAGCGTCGACAAGTGGCTTGCCATCGTCCTCAACTTTTTGACGTAACTTGAGGAACTCCTTGACTTTAGGCAACATCACCTTGTCGTTCTCAAATCGCATGTTCCAGACTTTCTCAATCACATGGATCTTGTTGCATTCTCATCCGCCTGATAATGCTTCTCTAGAGACTCCCAGACGACCTTAGGATGGTTCGTCTTGCTGTATGACTCTGCCAGAGTATCCTCCATGGGGTTCAGAATCATCAGCTTACAGAGATTGTTGTCTCTCCTCCATTTGTTCTGCTTTGCGGTTGCAATCGCAACTGCCTGAACAGTAGCATCATCCTCGTTTGGAATCTCCGGTTCTGGTTCCACTACGAGAAAAATGACGTTTCTTGACGGTTTATTTCTCGACGGTCATGAAAAACCGTCAAAGAAATGGGTTATCTTGACAGTTTTAACCTTACGTCAAGAAAGGCCTTATTTTATGTTAATTTAGAAATTTTATAACATAATAGTTGTCGTTTTTAGAGGATCCGTCAAGAAACAATATTTTATTTATTGACGTTTTGGCGATAATCGTCAACTAATCTATGCTCGAAAAAATTGGCACAATTTTTCAGCTGCCACTTTGGTAATTTTTTTGAAAATTTTATATTTGTTGACGTTTGGTGGTTTATTTTTATGGAGGAACTCAACAAACTTTCTCTCGATCTCCAGAAAACCTCTCTAAAAAAGCTCTCTCTCCCTCCTCAGAGAGCTCGAGGAACCCTATCCTTCCACCATTCTCCTTGCGAGACACCTCTCCCTTCTCTCCCTCAGTAAAACCCTCTCCCTCGCCACTCTCTAGCGGCCTACGAGAACCCCTCCCATATGGCTGTGTCACCATCGTTTCCTCCCGCAT
Source organism: Iris pallida (assembly GCA_029216955.1). Classification (NCBI taxonomy): domain Eukaryota; kingdom Viridiplantae; phylum Streptophyta; class Magnoliopsida; order Asparagales; family Iridaceae; genus Iris; species Iris pallida. Next base: position 2,323,542 of record JANAVB010042620.1, on the reverse strand, counting down.
GGCTGTGTTGTAAGGTTGTTTTGACTCCTAATTTTTGTGGGTTTTTCTTGGTATTTCATTAGATTTTTCCTTCCTATGGGGGATTTCGACCCTATTTGTGGCAGATCTACCAATTATTTTTGTAGATCTAGCCAAATACTTGTCCGATTTGGGGGATCCATGATTTAGGGTTCATGATATCCGATTTAGGATTCATGATATCCAATTTTTCGAAAAAACATACATCTATGACAAGGAATAATTCTGGTGGCCTCGAAATTTAGGGTTCATGATATCCAATTTTTCAGTACAAAAATACATCCTCCTATATAAGGTGAGGAAAATTTTGATTGATAAATTTTTTTATCTTATTTGTGAAAATTTTCTGTCAGTTGGTACTCATTTGTTGTCTTGTTTGAATTTTTTTTGACAGAATGTCGAGTGATGAAAATTTATTTAGGGTGGCTTCATGTCCTGTGAAAATTTATTTAAATTTATTCCTAACATGGCTAGTCCCTTGTCCCTACAATGTTGAAAATTCTATGGGTGAATTTGTAGCAAGGCAATGATGATGGATTTGGTAATCCTATGAGCCTAGTCTTAAATATATCTATGTTTGTTAGCATAGGTAGTCCCTTGTCCCTACAATACTAGAAATTCTATAGTGGATTAGTTGCAAGAAAATGATGCAAATTTTCTTACTAGTGTTATATATACACTGCTGAGATCATTCATATTTCTGAAAGGCATTGATGATACATTTGCTACAATGGAGATATCAAAATAAGTTCAAGTGTGTAAACGGATGTTGGAAACAAATTGGCTACGGAATACCATTTTCTTCATTACTAAAAGGTTTGAAAATACACAAGATATTACCATGTCAAAATAGGCCATGGGAAATAACATTACAAAAATCTAAGCCTTCATGAAGAATATGAATGAGATTCTAATATAGTGTGTACATTATTTCTTCTTTTTTACCATATTATCATTTTCAGTATAGTTTGAGTTCTTTTAATTTTCAGTTCAATTCATCTTGTTATCTTCCAATGAAGGGTTTGGGTTTGAGTTAATCTGGAAATACTTTTAATTTTCCACTTGCTCAGGATTTATTTCTGCATTATTTACTTGTTAGCTTTATTTTATGGTTGGTTGGGCAATGATGAGACAACTTTAATAAGATTTATATTTCTGTCTTGGATGACACTATTTACAAGCTTTGGCTATAGAATTGTGCATGGTATCACACAATCTCATGCCACAACTGAGAATCTGAGACAAGGTGTCGATGTTATAAGAGTATATAACCTATGTTGGATGGATAAGGTACGAACACGATAAGGACATGGGGTGCAAACCTTGAGCTTCTTCTTCTGCATAATTAACTTCAGTTTATTGTAAGCTCTTGACAACTGTTTTAGTTTACTCTTCAATATCTTGATTTTAGTACCTCCTTGTTTGTGGAAAATGGTATTTTGTATCAATAAGAAGAAAAAAATTCGTGCTATGTTTGCTCAGGTAGAACTTTAGAACCTTTGTTGATTTATGAACTCGTGCGAGCATTAGCTAAAAAACATTAAATGCTTTACTTGTTTCTTTGTACCAGGCAATATCCATCCATTAAGGTATTGTATGTTGAATAAATAAGCAAATTGTTATCTGCTTGTTAAACTGAACATGGTTTCTAATTGTATGCATTGAGCATCAACCTAACTGGAAATCGCCTCTCCGGACAGATACTCGTTGAGATTGGTGACTGCTCTTCATTAGCAACTCTGTAAGTTCAATCATTTTAAAACTTTGGTGTTTACCCAGAAATTTTATGTATCAATGATGATATAGACGAGTCGATGTTAATCTCATTACTCTTTGCACAATGTTGATAAAAATTAGGAAGCATTTTCATATGACGATGACAATGTTCATAAGATGCATACATAATGTGATAAGATGCATACATTTATGTTTACTTCTCTCCATTTTTTGTTACTGTTTGATCTGAGGTTAATCATATGAACAAGAAAACTACGTGTGACATGTTTGAATGTTGAATCTACTTCATTTAGACAGTCCTTGATTTTAGTCTATATTATTCAGTAATTCTCCTGCACATGCCTTGGTCAAAGTCAGTTCAAGTGAATCTTTAATTTGTTCTCTCATCTTCATTTCGATAGTTTGTCAAGGCCATCTCTGGTATTGTACTCTCAAGTTGTAACTATTCCAGTGCTATGCATCTTTATTTCTTTTATATCATCCAAGTGATTGGTTGATTTTCATTTGTTTTTTGTACCATTGAATGGTCTGTGTGATTGGTTGATTTCACATGCTTTTTCCACTTTACTATGGTCTGTTGGTATACATTTCCACTTGATTTCACATGCTTTTTCTACCTTACAATGGTCTGCTGGTGTACATTCCCACTCTTAAAAGTACACGATAATTGATGAATATTCAAAAATTGGGTGATGGGTTATCTCTTGTAATTGTTCAAAGGCTCAGGTGAGGGCTTAATACTTCAATTGACATAAAAGGTTTCACAACACTGGGTAATTCCTAGGAAAGAAAGAACTCTTGGCAGTTATATAATAGTGTTTATGACGAATATTTTAGTACTCTGGTTAATTCGAAAATTGAAAGAACCAATGATGAACTTAGTATTAATGTATGGCTGTCAATTTTACCTTTAGCCTCCACAGTGGGAAGATATTTGTACTGAAATTGTATCTAGGTTGGAAATTAGTTGCAAATTTCTTTGCTTGTTTTATGTTCTAGTAGTTCAAATCAGTGAAACAACAAAACATGTATGGTAATATTGCTTGCAATGGCCAAAGATCAATGCTGACAGAAAATTGCAGTTAGTTTACGTTGCTTATAAAACTTTGATATTGTATCGTAAAAGTGCAGTAATAAAAGTGCCTTAATGCATCACTATAATAGTCAGTTCAATATCTATATAAAATACATGTAAGAAAGTATTGATAATTTGTGTTCTTGTTCTCTCAGGAACTTGCTGAAAAATAAAGGTGTATGCATGCTGTGAATAGGGGAATGATGTGGATATAGAGGGATGTGCTTCGATCTGGTTTGCTAGTTTTTTGGTTTCATTTTGTATGGTTGGATTATGTTCTGTGGTGACAAGTGATGGATGTTTGTGGTTTGGATGTTTAAGTGGTATGGAAACAACATATGTGGGATATGTGTACTTTGTGGTTGGATTATGTTGTGGTTAGACAAGTGAAGAATACATGTGTTGGGATGTGTAATGGAAGTTTTTGTTGTATGAACATTACAGTTTGTTAATATCAAATTTGGATTTTATAGTAATTTCATGTGTGTAGCTTTTGGATTGATATTATGTGTGTTTGATTAATATAATATATAATTCTTGATAGAATTTTGGCAAGCTTTCCTTGATGGTACTTTGGATAGCTTCTTTTGACGGTTGTCAAACGTCAATTTTAATTCAAATCATGCTGCATAATAGCATGTGATTAAATGCTTTTCTTGACGACTAATAACCGTCATCTAGGCCGGAGTCAAGAAAAGTTTTTGCCTATATTGACGGTTTCTAAAAACTGCTATCTTGACGGCTAAAAACAGTCAAAAAAAGTACTTCATATAACGGCCAAAAACTATTAAGAAAAGTCCTTCCAGCGACCGTCAAGAAAGGGGGCCTTTTCTTGACTCTGATCTACTTGACGGATCCGCAACCGTCAAGATACCCATTTCTTGACGGAGAATCACGGTCAAGAAAAACACTTATTCTTATAGTGTTCTGTCAGTACGTAGTCAACCTCTGCCAGTTGCAGACTGATCCCCGTTGAACTTCTCAAGTTTGTTGAAACTTGTATCCAGAAGATTCGCACGACTGTTCTCCATCTACAAGGATCTTGCTTGAGATTGTTAGTCCCGGGGCTTGATCAAAGATGGTAGAACTAGATGTCGAGATCAGAGGTTCAAACAAATATTTCTCTTCTGATTATTCTCGAGATCCACGAGGAACACTATAATATAAATCTGATTACAAAAGCATCAATAATCATAAAATAAATCTCACGTTCTTTCTCGCAATCGCAGTTGCTGACGGACAGAACTGAGTTACAACTTAGAGAAAAGAGAAGAAAGAAGAAGAGAAAATGTTCTTGCTGGGGTGATTAAGATCACCGTTGCTCAAAGCAAGATTCGTCCCACCACGATCTGCTTCCAGGAACAGCAAGTTCACAAAGAACTTTTGGAACGCTCGTAACTCAATATTTGAGACTTGAACGAGCTTCCTGAACTTTACGGACTTCCTTAACTCTCTTCTTGGTGCCCAAAGGAGGCCAAGGGGCTCTATTTATAGAGTGGTGTGAGACTTCACCTTTTCTCCTATCCGATGTGGGACTAAAATACCAATACTCAAAAATGGAGTTTGATATTTTAGATCATCCCACAATCAGCATAATAGTGTGCCAGTCCACGCCTATCCTCCGAACACTCCCGTGCATGCACGAGACAACCTGGAGTCCATGTCCGAGTGGTGTAGCGGAAGTGGGACCATCTTTCCTAATATAAAGACAAAAACACCAACATAATTTGTTTAAATGCCGTCGTATAAAGATTAACCTTGGTAACTTGTGGTTCATGCTTTGCTTATTTCGCAAGAAAAGAGAGATCCATATTTACGATGACTGTTGTGTGAGCCGTTTTTCACAGTGCATATAAAAATGAATTCCCAAGTGAAAATCGAAGTTTTAAAGCAGCTACGCAGAGAAAAGATTATCGAAATAGTGAAGTATCTGTTGGGAGTAGTCCCTAATTCCAATAAGGTACAATTAAGTCATTTGTTTATGGATTTTCATTGCATGCTCATGTTTTCTGTCAATTTTATGTATGTCTTGCAATTTATCTCTTTAATAGGTCCTTTCGTTTGTGAAATATCAATATTCTTAGAAGTTGTATGTGCCTGCATAAAGTACTATATATTACACCAACTGTCATCTGCATGCATTTTCTACAGAAATATATCAATATTCTTAAAAGTGATAGGTCACGTGGAGGATGCGCACGTGCAATGTGTGCGACAAAATTCGAAAGAGAGTGGATGGTCATGATCTCTCTCTGGGTATGCGGAATGCGGCAACTGAATTTAGATTGCAACCACTGTTAGATTCTTGTTTAGTAATTTGCTTATTGCGCGTATCTTCTATGAAAACTAGTAAATGGACTTATTTTGTATGTATAATAATGTATAATAAAAATATTATTCAATTATAGTCAAATATTTTTCTAACGCGCGGTTAAGGTGGAAGATATTCTTTTTTTTTGGTTGAGTTCGATTTCCCATGTTGAATATATATAACAAATTTAAATTTTTTCTACAATTTTTACATAATTTATTTTTTAAATAAAATGGACTATGATATACATACGGCTTAGACGATTTTGAAGTCTGATTATATAGTGGAAGATTAGATAGCAACCTAAAATTGTAGATAATCAAGAACTTAGCAATTATCTAATTAACATTACTTCTGCTTAGCTTTAGGTAAAAGGTTTTCTCAATTGTAAAAGGAAAATAGAACAATAGTAGAGATTATGTAACTACTAGAAACTTGGTAGTTAAGAAATATGGAATTAAGCTATCATGTAAAAATGATCCTAGTTCTAGCTAATTACAATCTGGAAACCTCGCCAAACCTAACAAGGAATAATATCATTAGTCTGAACCCAGTTTGAAGCCTATCCACCGTTGCTCACGCAGATTTACATGAATTATAGAATTCTGGATTGTGGTTTGAATGTTTCGAAATGTTGCTAGGATTTTACAAAAGTAATATTTGACATAAGGTAGTGGTATAAGATGCATATCTCAGATTTGGTTTAGCTCATTCATGTGCATAATGTGTTCTTTCCTAAGATATATACAACAGAAAAATGGACACAGATAAAGAAAGTTTCCGATTTAGATAATATTTTAGCTATGTTTCATGAAACTAGAGGCGAACATTTTCAAATATGTACAACAAGTAGTCACCAAATACGTATACGGGTATGGACAACATTTTATCGTGTCTATGCAACAAGGATTTAGAAAAAGGAGCATTTTCTGCTCACGATAAATTTGCCAATTTGGCCTACATCTCAAAAACTGTATAGTGATAAAGGAGAGCTTTTTCAATTAGTGCTAAATGCTAAGTGACTACAAAAATACTGCTTATCAGCGATGTACCATCGGTAATGACCTCCATCCCTCGCCACATAGCGACGCACATGCGTCGGCTGGATGACCAACAATACATATAACGGATATTAATTGTTTGGGCGTCGCCAATCCGTCGGCTAGGCATCACTATGTTACAATGGAATACTGCAAAAATATTATGCAACATTTTAGTGACGCCTCGTCGATTTTGCATTTTGCTTGGCTGACGGACCTGGCCGTTGCCTGGTTGTTGCCTAGTTATGTGCCATAATTTTAAAACAAAAGAACACCCTAACCCCAAATCATCTCTCTCTCTCTCTCTCACAATTGAGGCTCCTCCGTGCCCCCTCTAGGCTCCACCGTGACCGTCCACCCTCGAGCCTCCTCCGATCCTCCGGTAACGGCGGTGCCACTCTCGAAGGTAAGACCTCCTCCTTCTCCTTCGATATCTTCGGTCGTAAATTTAATTGCGGTGCTGCACTCCAACTCTCATCATAGAATCATAGAGAAGCTGTGGCCAACCGGATCGGGCCGGCTCCGTAGCCGGCTCCAGTCGGTTAAGATTTTGGAGAGATTAGGACTTTGGTGTTATTTTAGGTAGGAAAAGAAAAGTAGAAATTTAACTTTTTTTTTAAAATTTTGATTATTGGTTGAGCTATTTGGACCGTTGATTTTAAGGTTAGAATTTTGGGAAGGAGTCTGATGATGATGGTATATATGCATGCCTTCTATGTGTATGTAGGTTTGTCACAATGGGGTGTGATGCAACCATTGAATGAACATAGTGGATGTTATGGATTTTCCTATACGTGGATCGTAGAATCATTGTAGCCGACTCTAGAAATTTTGGGTTAAAATCTATAGGTTTTATTGTTGTTCGACCCTTGATAGGATTTCTTGGTTATGCTCTTTAAATTAGTGACACTAGGCTTTAAGCCGTGGTTAACTTTTGGTATTCCTTGTTTGGGAAGGAATTACAACACTATATTCTCGAACTTCCCCAAGCATAAGGTAGGTTGATGGTATGTGTGCCACGACTAGTCAAAAACTACCTTAACAAATTGTTTGGGAAAGGGAGAAATGGGGGAAGGAAAAAGTTGAAGGTAAAATGGGAGGGAAATGAAAAATAATGATGTTTGGAAAGGGGTGAGGAAAAATGGAGGAGAAGAATTTGAGGTGAAAATTTATGTGTGTCCCACTCATAATTTTTTTCCTCCAAAAGTCGGAAGAAAATGGAGAAAGATGGGAGAATATTTGAATTACCCAACTATCCCTCAAAAAGCTAAGTATAAATTATGATTTTAGAACCAAGGATTAAACAATTATTATATCTTCATCCTATAAACAAAGAAAATTTTATTTTTTTCATTTTTTTTCTTCCCTTACTTTTTGCTCATCCAAACAAGGAAATTTTCACCTTTATTTTACAGTCCTTCATTTTTCTTTCCATCGAATTTTTCTTTCCCTCCCAAAAAAGGTTCCCAAACAAACCCTAAGCCTCTTCTTCCAAAAGACCTTATATATGCTACTATACTATTGCGTTATTCAATTTTGTTAGAGTTTTGGCCTTTCCTTTAGAAACTTTAGTCCCACATCGGATAGGCCAAAGAGTTTGTATCTCTATATATTAGCTTTGCTATTATTGGAGATGCACATGTGGTGTGGAGGTGCACATGGGTTTGCCATGTGGGGTTATTTTTCTAATGGGAAAAAGGCTAAAATCAACAATTAAAGCATTCATGCTTTTTGTTCTTGGAAAATTTATTTCCATTGGAGCTAAGCCCCGTAGGGGCTTAGCGACTCGGACTCGGACTCGGGGTCGGACTCGGGCTCAAGGGCTCATAAGGCGTAATATCAGTGTCCGTAGCGTACGCAGTGTGGATAGAGTACGTAGTGTGCACAATTTGCGTAAAATGGCTGTGTGAGTCAAGTCCAAATTACGCTGGTTATGCGAGTGGCACAACTTGCGGCGAGTGGTACAACTTACGGCAGAACGTGTCTTTGCATGTTCTGAGCGGTTGCTCCATGTTCGGGGTGGTTATTACCACGTCCCTAACATTGTGCTAACCGGACAGTTGTTGCAGGGGCCTATATAAGGCCTCCCCCTTCTCTCTCACAGGTTAGAACTAATACACAGGTAGTAGATAAAAAGTTTATAAGTGTTTAGAATCTGTGTGAGAGAAGAGAGGTATTGCACCAGCGTTAAGTTTTGTACGGGAGTTCGTGTTCATCCGAGGAGTCAGAAGAGCAAGAGTGTTCCAAGTTCTCCGACGAACTTGCAGGTTCCTGGAAGCTATTCATGTGGGACGAATAAAGTTTTGAGCAACGGTGACCATTCACCCCAGCAGGAGTTTTTACATCTTTCACCTGTCACCTTCCTTCTTCATTTATCAGGATTCTATTAGCACACCTTCGGTGAAGTGTTTGCGTTGGTATTATCAAAATTCTATTAGCGCACCTTCTGTGAAGTGTACACTAGTGGAATTTCTCTTACGTACCTTCTATGAAGTGTTACGTTCTGTGCACCTTCTGTGAAGTGTTACGTTCTGTGCACCTTCTGTGAAGTGTAGCACTAGTTGAAATTTCTCTTACGTACCTTTTGTGAAGTGTTATGTAATAACGATTGTTTGTACAATTGTTACAAAATTTCAGTTTTTCATCGAAAAATTGTGCCCCGGCACTAATAATCTCAAAGCTTTATTGCTACGATGGAAAACGTTAATGTTTCACTCTTCAATTATGACTTTTGCAAGTTAGAAAAGTTTGATGGAGAACATTACCAAGTCTGGAAGAGGAAGGTATACCTCACCCTTCAACTTAAAGACGTAGATCACGTACTTCTGGAGGAAGAACCTACTGTTCCAGATGTTGGGTCTGTTGCCGCAATCACCATGGCTACTAAACTGCAAGCAAAATGGAGAAGAAAAAATAGTATTTGCAGGCTGCTTATCCTGAATGCTATGGAAGATTCCCTTGTAGAATCCTATTCTAAAAGACTATTGCTAGAGACATATGGAAGTCTCTAGAAAAACTCTACGAAGAAGATAAGAACCGTAGTAAAATCTTTGTGGTTGAAAGATATCACAAGTGGTTCTTTGATGACGAAAAGTCTATGCTGCCGCAGGTGAAGGAGTTCCTGAAACTGCGACAGAAGCTGGAAGACGAGGCGATGCCCTTCCCCGACAAGTTTATTGTTGGAGAGATTGTCTCAAAGCTCCCCGCTGGGTGGAGCTAGTTCTATGCAAACATGCATAGGAAGAAGCTGGAGATCACCCTTGAAGATCTCCTACAGGAAATCTATGTTGAGGACCAGATGCGGGCTCAACTGAAGGTGGACGCACTGTCCAAGCAATTGGCTAATGCCAATATGGTTCATACCAATGAACCAAGGGGAAAGCAGGCGGCTTCTAACAGCAAGAAGAAGGACCCTGACAATCTAAAAGTCAAGGGAACTTCTTTCAAGAAAAAGAAGCCAAAGTCTCAAATGCCTTGCTTCAAGTGTGGCAAGAAGGGCCACTTTAAGAATGAGTGCAAAGCAAAAACCAAGCAATCGAAGCAAGGAGAGCCTAGTAAGGTAACTATGATCACTGATGTTGTTGCTATGATTGCGCAGGTTAATGCGGTATGAACTGATACTGACTGGTGGGTAGACACTGGAGCCACCTGCCATGTTTGCTCCAACAAGTAGTGGTTCACCACCTACACCCCTACTTCTGATGTGGTTATGGTGGCGGACCAGGCACAAGCTGAAGTGCTCGAGATCGGGACGGTGGTGTTGAAGCTGACTTCGGGGAAGTCTCACGCTTCAAGGCGTGAAGCACGTACCTGCTATCGCCAAGAACCTGATCTCAGGAGGCTTACTCTGCAACGCAGGCCTCAGGACGGACATCAATGCTGGCCAGATGGTGATGTCTATCAGGGGAACATATTTCGGAAAAGCTTTTTATACCGAAGGAATGTTCAAAATTTAGCTTGTAAATCAGTCCAATGTTGTTAATACAATCACTCATTCTGCTTATACTTATGAGTTCTGGCATAATAGGCTAGGACATGTTCATTCTAAACGAATTAACAGAATGTCTAGTCTAGGGCTTATCTCCAAGTATGGGGGTAAGGTAAAGAAATGTGAAGTTTGTGCTCAAACTAAGATCACAAGGAAACCCTTTCCTCGGGTTAATCGATGTACAGATCTTCTGGAGTTAGTACACTCAGATATTTGTGACTTTAAACAGTTCTCTACAAAGGCCGGGATGAAGTATTTTATAACCTTCATCAATGACTTCTCAAAGTATGCGTTCATCTATTTGCTGAAGGCTAAAGACGAAGCATTCGAGAAGTTCAGAGCCGAAGTTGAGCGGCAGACTGGACAACAACTCAAAAGAATAATAAGTGATCGAGGTGGGGAGTACAGGTCTCATGAATTCGTATCGTTCTGCAAAGAACATGGAATTGTCAATGAGACTACGGCTCCGTACTCTCCTCAATCAAACGGAGTAGCAGAGAGGAAGAACAGAACGTTAACAAAAATGATTAACTCAATGTTGTTGACTGCTGGTCTTCCTAAGTGCTACTGGGGTGAAGCTGCATTGACGACCACTTTTATTCTAAATAGAGTGCCTCATGCAACTTCAGACGTTACTCCTCATGAACTCTGGTTCAAGGCCAGACCTAACTTGAATGTCATTCGAGTGTGGGGGTGTCTGGCATATATCAGGCTTCCAGATCTGAAGATTCAGAAGCTTGGGACAAGGACTACTAAGACGATCTTCTTGGGGTATGCCGAGAACAGTGATGCTCGGAGATTTCTTGATATTGAGTCAAATCATATCACTGAATCTCACGATACAGAATATTTTGAAGACAAATTTGCAAGGCACAAGAATATTATTCTTGTGGATGTACCGGAGAACAATGAGGGTGCACAGCAAATTGAAGTCTTCAATGAAGATGTGGTCCAAGAAGATGTTGTGGAAACGTCAATTGAACTAGAACAAACTGAGCCATCAGCTAAGCGTGTGAGGAGGCCGAAGGACTTCAGAAGTGACTTTGTCACCTATCATGTCGAAGCAGATCCGCTTACCTATGATGAGGCGATGAAGACCAGAGATGCAGTTTTCTGAAAGGAGGCGATTGATAATGAAATTGATTCCATCACCTAAAATAACACTTAGGTGTTGGTTGATCTTCCTGAAGGAGCAAAATCCATCGGATGTAAATGATCTTCAAGAAGAAGATGAAAGCAGACGGAACTATTGACAAGTTCAAGGCTAGGCTAGTAGCCAAGGGGTTTTCTCAAATGCATGGAATCGACTACTTTGACACGTATGCTCCAGTTGTCCGGATGACCACCATCAGGATGTTGATTGCTCTTGCAGCGATACATAAGATGGTGATACATCAGATGGATGTGAAAACGGCTTTCCTAAATGGCAAGCTGATCGAAGAGATATACATGCAACAACTAGAGGGATTTGTCGTCAAGGGTCTTGAAGACAAAGTCTGCAAGTTGGTGAAATCTTTGTACGGTCTTAAACAGGCTCCCAAGATGTGGCATAAGAAATTTGACAAGGTTATAAGGTCAAATAGCTACATGGTCAGCTAGACGGACAAGTGTGTTTACACGAAATTCGTTGATGGAAGAGGTGTGATCGTTTGTCTGTATATGGACGACATGCTTATCCTAGGTACGAATATGAGCTGTGTCACGGAGACAAAGAGGTTTATCTCGAGAAAGTTTAGTATGAAGGACTTGGGGGAAGCTGATGTGATCTTAGGGATCAAGATCATCCGGACGGACACTGGACTAGCGCTGTCATAGTCTCATTGTATTGAGAAAATGATCACTCGTTATGGGTATCGGCTGTCGTACATGTGTGATCTGAAGCTAAAGCCTAATTCAGGGGAAAGCGTCAGGCAGCTGGAGTATGCAAGCATAATCAGGAGTTTGATGTATGCTACTACTGCCACAAGGCCTGACATAGCTTTCGTCATAGGAATGCTGAGTTGTTTCACGAGCAATCCTGGTATTGAACACTGGAAGGCTGTGAAACGAGTTATGAGATATCTCAAGAAGACTCAGACATATGCACTGTACTACAGCAAAGATCCGCAGATAGTGGAAGGCTTCAGTGATGCCAGCTGGTGCTCAGATTTGGAGAGCGAGAGGTCCACATGTGGATATATTTTCACAATGGGTGGAGCAGCTATATCGTGGAAATCGAAGAAGCAGACAATGCTCTCGTGGTCATCCATGGAATCTGAGTTCTTTGTACTTGATACCGCAGCCGAGGAAGCAGAATGGCTTCGGGCGCTCATGTATGATCTTCCAGTGGTTGGGACACAAATACCGGCAATACCGATATACTGCGACAACCAGGCGACTGCGGTGGCATCAAATGACCTCTTCAACGGAAAGAAGAGGACTATGCGGTTAAAGCACAGAGCAGTACATGATCTTATTAAGAGAGGTGTAATTGCAGTGATTGATGTTTGGAGTCAGGAAAACCTGACAGATTCGTTCACCAAGGGCCTCAAGCGCCAGCTGGTCGATGACTCAGCATGTAAAATGGGCTTAAAGGCATTTTGATATTAGTTATTGTATTTCTACCATAAAGTTTTATGCTATTAGTTCAAGGATTTATCTACTAGGCATCTAGCTTTTGGTTCAAGGAAGGACCATTAACTGGAAGAATATCAGGAACGGTGGGTACATGTTCTATTGGGCATGGAGAGCTTACGGACCTATAACCACTGTTGTCTACTGTTGTTTTCTACAGCGAACGGTTCCTGTGGGAAGGTTGGCTTAATTGCCTTAATGAGTTCTCAGGTAGAGTGAATGCCTGGTGTGCTTTACAGGAAGCACGATAGAGCAGCACTACAAGGAGTGAAACTCCATGCTACAGTAGGATGACTCCACAATGAGGTTCCTATATATGGGGTGCTGCCCAGGAATAGGATAAAGCCTCGGCTTAGCAGGCCAAGTCACAGCGGCGTAGCATCACAAATAGACAGTTAGCCTAATGCTGTATGTTAAAATAAAGAGGGGTGTAGTCAGCACTACAAAGAGGAGGAGTTCCTCATGTTACAGTGGCACGATACCACGATGAGTTATCCTGTTAGGGATAAAGCCTCGACCTTACAAGCCATGTCGTTGCGGTATAACACCGCAAGGGAGACTAAGGCTTCATGCTGGGTAGTTTGGCACTACAAAGAGGCGGTTGCCTCATGCTACAGTAGTATGATACTACGATGAGGTTCCCGGTATGGGGTAAGGCCTCGGCTTTAAGCCATGTCATAGCGGCGTAGCACCGCAAGGGAAGCGCAAAGCGCTTCATGCTATGTCTCTTTATAATGAACTCACCTATAGTGTATGGACAGAGATATCAGGCCGTCTCTTGAGGGTAAACTTGTAGATGTCCAAAATTATACACTAAACCAGGCTGGCACAGGGCCTTTAATGTGTATCCAGAAGCACATGTAACTACATTATGTGAGTGGAAAGAATTTCAGCTATGATACAGAATTCAAGGCTTAGTCCATTCTTGTATTATAGTCTGATTTTTGACCCATGCGGAAAGATTCAAGTCGTCAGCTACATCTCTCCTAATGCATGATGGACAGTTACTGTGGAGAACACTTATACCCATATATAGAGATATGTGGAAGATTGTTCGAGTTTTGGCCTTTCCTTTAGAAACTTTAGTCCCACATCGGATAGGCCAAAGAGTTTGTATCTCTATATATTAGCTTTGCTATTATTGGAGATGCACATGTGGTGTGGAGGTGCAGATGGGTGTGCCATGTGGGGTTATTTTTCTAATGGGAAAAAGGCTAAAATCAATAATTATAGCATTCATGCTTTTTGCTCTTGGGAAATTTATTTCTATAGGAGCTAAGCCCCGTAGGGGCTTAGCGACTCAGACTCAGACTCGGACTCGGACTCGGACTCGGACTCGGGCTCGGGCTCGGACTCGGGCTCAAGGGCTCATGAGGCATAATGTAGCATTTTGTTGGCACACTTTGCACTTAGTACGTCAGCATCGTCGCTAGGCGCATAGTACGCTTAAGTTGCGCTCATTGCACGAGCCACTTGTGCGACCATATTGCACGGCCTGTTACGCGAGCCCAGTTACGCTGGCCCAGTTATGCAGCCCAGTGCGCGTAGTGTGCGCAGCGTGCATAGAGTGCACAGAGTGCGCAGTGTACGTAGCGTACGCAGCGTACGCAGTGTGCGTAGAGTGCGCAGGTTACATAAAATGGCTGTGTACGTAAAGTGCAAATCATGCTGGTTACGCGAGTGGCACAACTTGCGGCAGAACGTGTCTTTGCATGTTCTGAGCAATTGCTCCATGTTCGGGGTGGTTATTACCACGTTCCTAACATTGTGCTAACCAGGCAGTTGTTGCAGGGGCCTATATAAGGCCTCCTCCTTCTCTCTCACAGGTTAGAACTAATACACAGGTAGCAGACAGAAAGTTTACAAGTGTTTAGAATCTGTGTGAGAGAAGAGAGGTATTGCACCCGTGTTGAGTTTTGCATGGGAGTTCGTGTTCATCCGAGGAGACAGAAGAGCAAGAGTGTTCCAAGTTCTCCGACGAACTTGCTGGTTCCTGGAAGCTGTTCGTATGGGGCGAATAAAGCTTTGAGCAACGGTGATCATTCACCCCAGCAGGAGTTTTTATATCTTTCGCCTGTCACCTTCCTTCTTCATTTATCAGGATTCTATTAGCGCACCTTCGGTGAAGTGTTTGCATTGGTATTTTCAGAATTCTATTAGCGCACCTTCTGTGAAGTGTAGCACTAGTGGAATTTCTCTTACGTACCTTCTGTGAAGTGTTACGTTTTGTGCACCTTCTGTGAAGTGTAGCACTAGTTGAAATTTCTCTTACGTACCTTTTGTGAAGTGTTACGTAATAACGATTGTTTGTACAATTGTTACGAAATTTCAGTTTTCCATCGAAAAATTGTGCCCCGGCACTAACAAATTTATATCGAAGCATGAAGTATCATTCTAGCTTCACAAATCATCTAACTGCCCTTGTGTATATTTTGGATTCATTTCTTCTATATTTATGCAATTGTCTATGCACAAATTTGTTTCCCTTTTTCCAAGGAGCCTGTTATGTGACCTACACTTCTAGCCTTCACTTGTAATATACTTTATGTTAAGGGTTAAACACTGCTACCTACTTGGAGAATGCAAACATGGTGTTTATAAATGGCTTTACAACTAGGTCTGACATAGAGGATCGGACAGATTCCTCCATGGGCCACTTCTGTTGTGTGAATACATATATAACCCTAAGGAAAGCCTGATAGCTTGTCATCCTTCCAACCTTTTGCTGCATGCTTCTAAATCTCCTTACTTATCTAAAGATACATAAGAACCGAATATTCTCCGGAAATTGGAAGTTATGTCATATTTGAGATAATCTATACATGAACTATTATGAGTCTGTGACTAATGGGCATTAGAGAGGAAGGATAAGATCTTTGCTGAAGTTATGCTAGAAATTGGCAATCCCTTCAAGAACTTTTATATATGTACCCACTGTCCATAACTTGAATTGCGAGAAATAGCCTATGCAGCCTTTTGGCGAGCCCATACATAACTTTGTTTATCCCTCTACCGCAGCACCCTCTCAGCAATGATGATATACCACAACCTATCACTATATTTTGTAGTGTGAGATTATGTCTTAGCATTTACATTACATGGATTCTTCCAAATCATGGGTAGGGGAACTTATTTTATGTATTTATTGGCACAATTGACATGAATTCTAAGCTGAGCCGCCCATTGCATGTATGTCTTGGCACGATACTAGAGTCAAATACATATACTTCTTTATTTATGTCCCTCCTCCCCACATGGCAATGATGATGCAACACTCTTTTATAATATGCACTTCTACCTGCAATTTTACTGGAACATATACCTATTTAACAAGATGTTGGTAACACTTGTTGTTGCCATTAACTTACAATAATGAGACAAGTAGATCTTTGTTCTAGAGAAAAATGATAATATTATCCTACAAGTTAAAATTCTTAGAAGACGAACGTAACACAAAATTATTTGTGTGGATAAATGTAGTTTTTCTTCTTAAATTGTGCCACTTCTATTGTGTATTAGTAATTTTAGGATATATGAATACTCTACTACAACATGTATCAAAAGGTTCACAAATCCTTAAGTTATTGATATGCCAAAGAAGTTGTATAAAATTAAGAAGAAAAAAAAAATTTACCAGCATAAATATTTTGAGTTGCTGTAACTTTTTTATAATTTTAGCCCGTATGACAATATTTTTATTTTCTTTGACTCAAAGATCCACTTGTCTCCTTACAATTCATTGCTAAAAATAAATTATCACAAACTCCTTGTTAAATAGGTATCCGTCTTGCTAAATTACGGTTGTGGAAGTTTGGTTATTATTCTGAGCCACCCATTTTGTAACCCCAGTTTTCCAAAAAAATTCAATTTTTTTTCTATTTTAAATATCGTGTTAAGAAAAATTTTCATTGAAACTTTGTAAACGATATGTGTTATTATTTTGTATTTTAGAAGATTATTTTTCAAAATAGTTTAAAAGAATATAATTATCTTTGACAATAAAAGGATTTGCATAGTTTATGCCTATAAAATGAATCTTTCCTTCTCCTCACTACACACAGAAAAATTATACACAAAAACTCTCTAAAATTGTCCTTCCGGAGCTCTTCTGTTCTTCATCCTTGCTCTGGGTATAACTAAGTCCTAGTCGTTGTTTTCAAGTTGTGTACGATGAGGAGATACCGGTAGAGCAGAAAATTTTACCACTAAGAGCATTCGGACAAAGTCTGCACATAGATCCGGATTAACTCTTAGGGCAGTGCTACGTTCGCGACTTTTCCGGAGGCCTACAACCTTTAATTATTCTTTATTTTGTTGCAAATTTCAAAAGAAGAAAATAAAATTATTTCTAACAATCTAAGAGTTATTTTCATTATTCTCGCTAAACATCCACTAATATCAGAATGATAGAGCAAAATTTTTCGTTTTACGTACCTTCACCCTCAAAATGTTTGAGTTTTTCCTAACAAGTCACAATCTCTAATGCTTCTGACTTAGAGAGATAACATTATAAAGATCATGTTAAGAATAAGTGAGTACAAAAATAAATTTGTATTACCTTTACCTTTAACATTTTGCTTCTTTCCAGAAAGATGAAAATTATTTATAATTATTCTATCTTCGAAAAAATAGAATTAGGTTTGCATATTACAAGAAAGATAAATGAAACGATATCGGCCCAAACTTGTTCATTTCGGCATAACAAAGCATTCACCACAATAATTTAACAGATACTAGATCAACACAAATGGTCCAAATTCAACAATACAACATTCATGTCTCTAGGAAATTTCATGAATATAGAGAGATTCAACATTAAATTTGAGTATTTGTATAATAGATAATATTAGGCTGATGATTCATTCTTTAAAAAAGTAGATGTTAGTTTTGCATATTAATAAGAAATGTAATTTGAACCCATACACAACTTGTTCATTTTGGCACACCACTATATATATATATATATATATATATATATATATATATTTATATATATTTATATTTATATATATATATATATATATATATATATATATATATATATATATATATATATATATATATATATAATGTTTATGAATTAAAATATTTCAACAATATTTTATGGTAAATATGAAAACAAAAGTTATAGAGATTTTATCAATATTCCCAAATAATAAAGTCTAACATATATTTTATTTATATAATACAATGAAAGAAAACAACCGACATGTGTCAACTTTTTTCATAAATTAAACAGTTCATATAGACATAACATAATATTAAACAATATAAACAATAATATTAGGCTGATGATTCGGTCTTCAAAAATCTAGATGTTAGTTTTTCATATCAATAGGAAATATAATTTGAACCGATACACAACTTGTTCATTTTGGCGCACCAATATTTTTTGTATGAATTAAAATAATTCAACCATATTTTTATGGTAAATATGAAAACAAAAATTACAGAGATGCTATCAACATGCCAAAATACTAAAGTCTAACATATATTCTATTTAACAATACAATGAAAGGAAACTTCCAGATATACAGTAGCATGTGTCAACTTTTCTGGTAAACTAAACAATTCATATATATATATATATATATATATATATATATATATATATATATATATATATATATATATATATATATATATATATATATATTTTATATATATATATATATATATATATATATATATATATATATATGCAAATGATCTCTAGCCTAGTGGTTAAGAGAGATGCATGCGGCCCAAGTGGTCGGGAGTTCGAGCCTCAGTGGAGGCAAGTTCGCCACAAGTACCCATTGCTTCAAATATATATATATATATATATATATATATTGAGGTGTCCTTTTTCCAAGCCGGACCATAGCTATATAAGCCACCCAGCCGTCCAAAGGGGGATTGAACCCAAGACCTGTGCTTGAGCCCCCCTCCCCCCCCCCCCCCCCCCCGCACTACCACTAGGATAGTGCCTTAGGGACTAGCCTAGTAGTAATTAAACATATTTTTCGTAAATTAAACATTGGGCTAGCGGTCATTGGCTATAAATATATATATATATATAGAACTTATAAACATCTCTCATCTTTTCTTTCCCAAATCTGCTATCTTTTTCTTCCAAAACAGCCCAAATTTCATTCCAAAATCAGTCTCGTTTTTCAAAATTCTAGCAACTTGGAAGGACCATAACTTCTAAATTCGGAATCTGCTTGACCTACAGTTTTTGTTAAAACTGTATCGTGGTAAGATTTTCGAATATGTAATTTTATTTTCTGTAATGATGAACGCAAATGTCTGAAAAATTATTTGAGTGTCAGTTGTTTGAAAATCGATGTGCCGTACTGTTTTCAAGATTTCTGGAGATGTCGAACTCCGTTTTGTGAACCGTTAGGTGTTGTAGAAAGCTGACATATAAGATCTACAACATATTAATTTTCTAGAAATTTATAAAATAGTTTATTATCTTATTTAATTCATAGAATCCATAGATGATCGATAATTCACCGAATTAGTCACGGTTAGACATAATTGTGATAACTTCTAACCAAATCAAGATTTAGTTACAGCATTGATTCCAGCACTCTCGTAGCACTGAAATCTACATGGTTGCATACTCAAATTATTGGGTTCATGTTGTTGACTATTTAGTCAATGATACGCTTCGATTTGCGTGTCGCGAATCCCAAATTTAAAATCATGACTTTCTTTAGACAAAATTTTGTGTTTAGTTTTTAATTTAGATTATGATTAGATTAAATTAGGATTATAGTTGATTTACTCCATAATTAAATAGAATTAATTAGGATAACCTATTAGACACTTTCTATGGTTTTTAGAGTAGAATTTTTAAATCTAACTTGTGCTTATTCATGTGACATGTTTCGTTGGATGATGGTATAGTCTGATAGCTTGTAGGCCAAAGTTTATCTTGTCTTCAACCTGTGAAATTAGTTCGTCCAAAATTTTGGGTAAGTACACTATTGCTTTATATTCTTAGTAAATAAATGATGTTCTTTGTCGTATTTAGTGTTGTTATTCATATTGACACACGATTGTGACGCAAATAGGACTTATTGTACCATACTTGTTATTGTTGTGTTTGTGAGTCAGAAGGAGGAATACTGAGTAGATTTGCAAACAAACTCAACTTTTATTATTACGGATAGCTAAGTCATACAACTTACGTATGTGGTTAGCTGTACCCTATATAGTGGATAACATCGAGATAATGTGTCGTATTACCCCAGCCGTTCACGTATCAAAATAATATGTCATTCACATTGTCTATTATTCATACTTGTTGTAACACCCACTTTTCTAAAATGAGGGTAATTTTGAACTTTTGTAAAAGTTTATAATTTAATAATAGGATTTATGATTTATGGGAATTTTTAATTAATTTAATACTATTTAAAATTGGTGAATTATAATTTTGATGTGTTAGCTAGTGAACCCTAGAACTGTTGAGCCTAGAGGTTAACCATGACTATGGGGACCTAACCATGTGATTAGAATGACTATTTACAACTTTTTAGGCTAAGGATATTTTGGTCATTTTGTGACTTTTGAGTTATTTAGGATTTTAATTAATTGGTGAATTTTAGATTATTTTAATAATATTTAAATTGATGTATTATGATTTTGGTCATTTTTCATATTCTAATATTTTGGGAAAATTTTATATTTTTAATATTGTTTTTATTGGATTTGTTTAGTCGGGTTTGAGTTTCGTCTCGTTCCGACTTGTATTGTGACCCGGGTAGCTTGAACTCTAGATGGGACCCAATATTAAGTTAAGCATGGCTCACAAGACCCAACATTAAGTTAGTTAATTAAAATAATTTTTATCATGTTAGAATAGTTAAGTTAGAGACTCAAAACTAGATCATTTTGACCCCAAACTTGAACCTAGTCTAGACTTAACCATATGAGACTAGAGAGGGGCAATTAGGACATTTTCCATTAGCCCTAATGGACTCTTTATGGCAGCCACCTTTAGGAGAGAATGATTCATTTCATTCATTACAATCTTGCCTCTTTTATTTTTCTTTTGTTCTTTCCCAATTTTAGAGAGCCTTCCCATTGATTTGATCTCCAAATCAAATCATTCCTTCACCAAACCTTCCCTCAATCATTCCCATTCTCCAAGGGAAGGGTGCTACCAAGGATTGGAAGAGGAGTGCAAGGAGGAGTGTCCACTTTGAGGGATCTTTGTATCGGAGCCGTGTCCTAAAGGATTTCATTGGGATTCTACTCCCAATAGGTAAAACCCATCCTCTAAATCGATTTTCTTTGCATATAAATTAGTTTTGAATCCGTAGGATCTTTCCTCATGCATGTGTCCCATTTAGATTCAAATTTGAGGCCATTTGGAGCTCTCTTGAGGATTTTAGATATCTGTCTTGTGTCCTACTTGATAGATCCCAAATTAGGACACCCCATGTGTATGTATGTATGATAATAGTTTAAATAGATATTTAAATTCAGTTTTATAATGGTTAGAGAGTGGATTGATATTAGTTAGGATGGTTAGAATGAGTTTCATTTGGATACCTATGTTTGTATCCAAGTATCTTGGCCTATATGTGTTCTTTTGTCAAATCCGTCATAATATTCATCCACGTTTTTATTAACCAAAACAACTTAGAAATGTCATAACTTTTTAGCTTAGAACTCCGATTTATCTTCTGTTTTTTTAGAAGAACCGTATCAAAGTTAGCTTTCCAAATATATATTTTAATAAGCCAAATTCCTTCTGTAACTTTCTGTAGAATTATTTGAGTGTCAGCTGTACGAAAGACGAACGTATTTCGGTGTTTTCGCGATTTCGGAAGCTTCCGGATACGAAAATGCGATCCGTTTAAAGTTTCGGAAAGCTAACACAAAGGGCTACGACATACTTTAATCCTAGAATTTAGTAAATTCCCAATTGGTACAGTATTAGTTTTAAGTAAAAGAGTGACTATATGATATATGCATTTTGTGTAACCTATGAGCCTATGTAGTATGGATATTAAATGAATATAGAGTATGTAATGCATGATATGTTAGATGAATGAAATAATATATATATATATATATATATATATGATATATATTCTCTTTACATTAATGTATATATATGGTTGAATGCAAGCATGTAGGAATGCAATTAATATAATGCATATAAGCAATGCATGAATGAAAGAATGATATACAATGTATGCATGAAGATATATATGTAATGATAGATATGAATGCATAATGTATAAATATTGTAATGCAATATATAATGATAACATGTATGGTAATGTAGAGTATATGATGCAAGCATGAATGAATCGAGAAAATACATGTATATAGGTAATATAGAATGTAATATACGAATGCAAGCATGCAAGATAATGTATTGTATCCATATATGATGTATTCAACTCAAAGAAAATATAATATATGAAAGGAATGAATGATAGTATATAACATGATATGTAAGGTAATGCAAGGTATGAAATATATGATGTGTGCATGTTTGTATGTCTCTATGTTAATGTATGAAATGATATGAATATATAATGTATGCATATGTATAAAACATGTAGATAATGCATAGATGCATGAATGAAATGAATGTTTGCAATATGTTAATATAAATACAAGTATCTAATATGCATGAATGTAAGTATAATATAATACAAGTATACATGTATGTATCATGTAAACGTAATATACATGATATGTATTTATGCATGTCTACAAGGTAAATAAGTATGTATGTATGTATTTCTATAAACTGAGTTAACCTATAACCTTTTACACACATGCATTCATACACCCTTTGACATCATGTATCCCATGTCACA
Source organism: Iris pallida (assembly GCA_029216955.1). Classification (NCBI taxonomy): domain Eukaryota; kingdom Viridiplantae; phylum Streptophyta; class Magnoliopsida; order Asparagales; family Iridaceae; genus Iris; species Iris pallida. The sequence goes on along the minus strand of JANAVB010042620.1, from coordinate 2,300,924 downwards.
TACACCTACCTATCACTAAATTTTAGAACATTAACACATATCTTTTCATACACATGCCAAACACACACATACTCACGTACTCTTTTACCTCTCTTTCTCTATATATATATATATGTATGTGCCTATATATATAGCTTTCCTATATATATCTATGTATATGAATATGTGAATAGTGATGCATATATATATATATATATATATATATATATATATATATATATATATATATATATATTTATATATATATATATATAATATATATATATATGGGATGTACATATAGGTAGCCTATATGTTATGAGTGTACTATAATATATTAGATATATATATATTGTTATGTGTATATGTGTTTGTGGTTTGGCTTAGGCATGATATAGCCTATAGCCTAGGGCTCTTAGCCTATGATGTGTCTGTTTGCCTAGTGAGAGTTTAGTTAGACTTGTTTAGTCTTGATTAGGCCTAGAATAGACTAGTTAGACTAGTATAGACTTGTTTGGTTTAGGTTTGACCTAGTTGACCTAGTTTGACTAGTCTAGTTGACTAGAGTTGACCAAAGGTTGACTTTAGCCTAGATTGATCCCAAACTTCATATAGATGCATTGTAGCAGTCTATTTCCTTATTTTAGACTTGTTATGACTATTACTGTTCTATAGGAGACAGACACCACTCCTCGGACAGTATATTCTCTTCGGACATTCAGGATACCTGTAACACCCTGTTTTCTGAAATTGGGGATTTTTGAAAATTTATTATTTTTATTATTTATTAGTGGTATTTTAGTCATGGTATGATTTTCTGGTGATTTTAGTTAAGTTAAACCATTTTCTAAGTCATGACTTATGACTTTGTGACTTTGTTAGTATAACCCTAGTGTAAACCCTAGAGATTTCATAACCTAGAGACTAACCATGATCGTGTGAGCCTAGCCATAGGTTTAGAACATCAAATTAGGGCTTTTTGGCCAAAAGGGTATTTTAGTAATTTTCTAGGATTTATTTGGATTTATGTGTCTTTATTATTATTTTAATTATTGATTAGTGTCGTGTTAGTCCCTAACCTAGTTTAGCCTAATCTAGAGATTAGTTACTAACCTAGAAACTAAGGGGTTAGATATTTACATGTTAGTTAAAGTAGGGAAAATATCTAGATATTATCTTTTGTGATATTTTCTTGAAAACCTAAAGATCTAAACTACCTTTACCTAGAAGTCAATGTTCCTTAGCTTGGAAGCAACCCAAGGACACCCCCCCCCCCTTGCCTTGGCCGGCCATGGGGCACCCCCTTGGCAGCCCACACTTCTACATAACCCCTTTGCATTCATTCATGAATAATTTACATGAATTTAAACCTAGAAAAATCCCATTTTCTTCAAACACCCACAACTTGATCAATATTGATCCAAATCACCTCTAGTTTCTTGCATTGGACTCCCCTACACTAGAGGGTACTTGTTAGGGCCTGCTATCAAGGAATTTTGAAGCTTTTGGCATCACCAAGTGGAAGGAATCACACCCCCTCTCTTTGTTTTTCCATTAGAAATACACCAATAGGTAAATGCTCTTAGACTTAGCTAAAACTCTGATTTTTCTTCATGTATGCATGCACCTAGGTACTAGGGTACTGTGGGTAAAATTTGGTGAAGGTTAGAGTCGGGTTGGTGTCCGTATCGGACACGTATCCATGTTTGAAAACCTGTGTTTGATGAATTGCCTCTGTAAATTAAATGTTATTATTTTTGAAAACTATTTGAACAAGTTTTTAGCTCTATAGGTGTAGGTCATAGAACCATAACCCTGAGCATACTTCGAGTCGTGTCCGTGTCCAAAACAGGACACGAACACACTGTTAAACAACACTGTGTACACTGTTAAATCCCAATTGTTTGACACTTTGTATTGTGTCCACACGTGTCGTAAACACAATACAGACACATGGACACAAACCTAGACCCTAGGCCTACCCCCTGACACGAGCACGTGGCCCCACGTGCCACGTGTGAAGTACACGAACCCCCGACACTTGTGCACGAGGCACTGCGTAGCTCCCCTGCTACCAGACCCCTCGTGTGGACACGACACGACACGTGGACACGTGCCACTTGGCACAGACCTAGGGGCAGTGTCTGATAAGACACCCCTAAAGTCTTGTGTCACGATGTGTCGTGTTGAGGGAGAAAATCCACTCGCACGGGTCGTACACTGGCACAGCACACGCGTTTCAGACCTCTCTGATACGCACGTAGAACTCGGACATGCGGACACTTGGACACGAATCAGGTTAGTGGACACCTAGTAGACCCCTAGGCGAACTTTCCCCCACGAGCACGAGACACATGGACACGTGTGTCGTGTCCTAGAGTGAACTGCACGCGTGCACGACGCTGTGCACGCGTGGGTGTATCAGGAATTTACCCGTGTGATGTGTTTGAGTGTTTGGACACATTATTTCGTGTCGTGGTGTCGTGTCAGTGTCCTAGGACACTAGAGTATCTACGGGGTGTCAGTTACCAACCCTTGGTTGAGAGTCTTAGCTCGATTAGGTTGTGTGTATTCGAATTTCCCCATTCGAGTGCACTGTGCACTGTCACAGTTTTTGGGATTATTTCCAGTTTTTAGAAATCGAATTTCGATTCGATTTTGTTAATGATTTATACTTAGGACTAGTATATTTTAGTGTGTAGATGTGAAGTATATGTGTATTTGTGGGTGTGGGTCGATTTTGAGGAGTTTTGGTAGTGTGTGTGTATAGTTATATGTATATACATATATATGTATATATGTATTCTGTTATGTGTGTGTTTGGGGGTATTTGGTTCCAGGTTCTGGAAACCCCCCCTGTTTACTGGTTCTCTCTCTCCCTTCCTGTCTTTCTCTCTCATTCACTCTCTCTCTCTCACTGTCTCTCATTCACTCTCTTTCTCTCTCTCACATCTCTCTCTCTATTTCCCTCTCTATATGTATATTATATATAATATATATTAGGTATATTATACATATACATTATGTATGTATATATGTTATATATATATTGTAGTGTGTATATATGGTTATATATATATGTGGGGTATATGGGTATTTATATATAGTGGCTATATATAGGTTTTACATTATATAGTGTATGTATATATATATCTATATAGGTAAACCTAGAACTAGTTGACCTAAGCTACTAGCCTATGGGCTATAGCTATTAGCCTATGGCCATTAGGGCTAACCCTAATTGACCAAATACCCATGACTTCACTAGTTTACCCCTTGTTTGACCAAGTGTTGACCAAGGTCAACCTTAGGTCAAACTTGACCTAATCAACCTAGTTTGACTTGAAACTAACCTAGAATGACTAAGTTTGACTAAACCTTAGCCTAATAACTAGTTGGTTAGGTTTAACCTATATGAGTAAATATTAACCTAAGTTATATGGGTAGTCCTATGTAAATTAAGATATGTATGGGGTCAAGTGGGAAATTAGGAGTTGTTTCATGATCTAGGTTAGAGTTTAGGTTTATTTGTTAAAGACTAAGGTTTGGTGTTATATACAATATGGTGTTGTGTTGTTGTTTGTGCCTCAACCTTGGTATAGTATTTAGATAATCCAGACTTACCTAGACTTAACCAAGCTTAACCAAATTGACTAGTAATAGACTAATCTAACCCTTGTTGACCAACTTAGATAGATTGACCTAGACTTGACCCAGATTGATCATGTTGACTAATATTTGACTAGAATGTTGACCAAGAGTTGACTTTAACCTAGATTTGACTAACCTTGACTTGTTTGACCTTGTTTTACCTTGAATGACTTAGTTAAACTTCTTGTGACCTAATATGACTTGATTTGACTTAGATTGACTGTAGAGTTGACCAAGTTTGACTTTGACCTAGATTGGCTTAGAATTCATATAGATTGCATTGTAGATTTTATTTACCTTCATTTTGGACATATCATAACTATATTACTCTATTTTAGGACATTGTGACCCTGGTACAGACATCTGATATTACACTACTCTTTCCAGAGTGTCAGGCGAGTACATTCTCTGATAGTTCTTTCATTACTTGTCATTTACTGTATTCAGTTCTAGTTAGCTATATGTGATTCTCTGTACAAACACGATTAGTATTGCTGGATCCATTACATGCGACACTCATTTATTCATGTCTGGCCTCTATTTCTGGAACCACCTACTGGAATCACTACTGGCATCACCCTACTGGAATCATTTCTGGAATCATTGGCTGGACTCATACTGGTTGTAGTGTTGGATTATGGATTCATTTGTGGGCAGGGAAATACTTGAGTAGACATGTGAACATACCTAAAATCTGGAACCACCTCCCTTGGAACTATTCTGGAATGCTAGCCATCCCACACTTGGCCGAGTGTGCGATGTGCCTGATTACCCCTAGCCGTTTACATGTTGATCTCAGTATTTTAAAACACACTGTTAGAGTATAGTCTGGACTTACCCTGGAATCATGGATCACTTCTGGACTCATTTTACTGGACTCATCTGGTACTGGAATCATCTAGTATTGGATTATATGGACTGGACTCACACAGGGATTACATTTTATACTGTCTGGACTTATACCATGTTATTCTAGTTCAGCTAGTTTACTACAGTCTTCTTTGCCATGTTTTCTTCTCTTGTTAGTTACTTTACTTCCCTTTGTACCCTCACTGTTTCTCTACATCATTATCTGTATAAAACTGCCATGCTCATCTGTATAACTGTCTAAAAACTGCTTTATAGTCTTTGTCATTTACTTGGGATTTCTAGATGAGATGTGCTCGTTCCTGTCCTGATTAGATCTGTTGAAAATATTACAGATGATACTCCTGACGACACATGCCCTACTTACCATGGACCTGGCGAGGGATTAGCTACCTTTGGTTCCGACTCTCAGGAGTGATTCAGGAGTTTAGCTAGTAGACTTACTTAGCTTTCATGTTTTGAGCTTGTTGTATTAAACTCGAGATATTGAGTTGCATTAGAGTTTGTTTTTGAGACATTGTTGTTATTATTTTAGTAGTTTAATTTCTGTTGTTGTTAGTTGGTATCTAGATTTCTGTGTTATCTTATCGTGCTTAGACTGTGATTGAGTATATCATATCTTTTACTTGTCCTCCTTTCGGAGTTGAGATCTTGGCAAGTACTTTATATACACTGCATGAGATTAGTTAGCAACCTAGGACAGCGTTCTACCGCCGACACTGCGGCGTAGGCTGGACGTACCCACTTCTCGTGCCCCTACACAGGGTGCGGGTCGTGACAATACCAGGCGAGTACATTCTCTGATCATTGTATATCCTGCTTAGAATTATTTTTTTGCTTTAAATTACTTTACTTAATACTGTCACGTTGCTCACACGGATTGGTACTATATGGATCCCTTCTTGAGATGTTATCCTTTAGGAGCATCGGATATTACATGTTTTGTGCGTTTCACTTACATTGTGTATCACTATGCTGCTTGGTTCATTGATCACTTGTGATATGTACTCTCACGATCACAGAGTCTCCTTGAATCTCCCATTTATGGGTATTCCTAGAATCACCCATTTATGGGCATCCATGTATCACGTATTGTGGGCCATTGCATGGAATCATAACATAACCTAGCTGGATCCTTGTGTATTGATTGGGGGTTCGGGGGAGTAGAGGTAGACATGTGAATATTATCCAAGTAGTGTAGCATCAGAATCTTTTCGTAGTGTAGCATCAGAATCTCCTATGCCATTTACATGTATATATTGTACTCTGACTCACTAGCCACAGTTAGTTCTCTATTGTATAGTAGATATTTCTATTACAGTTCTCTCTTTTTGTTTACATACTGTATTTTCTTCAGTACTTGTATCTTACTTTACTGTATGATCATATTTTCTAACCTGCTATGAACTGTTGAGATGTATTGTGCTCGCTCCTGTCCTGACTGGACCTGTTGATAAATTTTACAGATAGCCTGGAGGTTGCCTGCTAGCCTAGAGGAGACACAGTAGAGGTCGTATAGATAGTTTTTCAGTTTTCTTGAGTTGTATTTGTTTTATGGATTACTGTATTTGAGCTTTGATATGTATTTCTGGGTTTGTGTATCTTAGACACTTAAACTTCTATCTGCTGTATCTCTTCATGTTTTATCCATCTTCTATTATGCTCTACCGTAGATGTGATTGAGTTTACATTCTGCCATGTCACCCCCATTCGGGGAGTATAAACTGTTTAGCCTTATACTGTTAGATGCATGAGACCTATGACAGCGTTCTACCGCCGACACTGCGGCGTAGGCTGGACGTACCCACATCTCGTGCCCTTACTCTAGGGTACGGGTTGTGACACTTGTACTTGTTTATTGTCCATTTGTCTTGTTTATACATGTTCTTATCAGTAGTCTTGTTGTACGTGTTTACTATTTCTAGTTCATATCATGTTTCCCTGATTGTTATACTTTACTACATCTCTATTTATCTAGCTTTTCTTTGCTGCTGAGTTACATTATTGCAACAATGTTGTACTTTTCTCCTTTTCTAACTGGATACGTTATAAGTGAGGATAATTTCTACCTTAGGTTTTATGGCCTACGGGATGATGATAGGAATAGACGACATGGATGCTACATAAGGATCAGTAATAACTTAGAACCATTGATGTATAGATTACTTTCAGTTTTGTTGGATTCAGACTTGTGACATTGGGATTTGATTTTATTACTTAATTTATCTTTCCATGATCCTATCTTCCTTTAGTTATGTTGTGATTGGATATAAATATATATTGGTATTTGTTGAGGATTTATTGTGAGATATAAATAGCGTTCTACTGCTGATATCACGGTGTAGGTTGGACTTGACCACGTACTTGTATCCCCAAAAATGGGAGAGGGTCGTGACATATTTCATGTAGTTGATACGGTACGGAGGAGGCACCATCAGTGACACAGAGCTTCATATTGAAGAGAACAGAGCAAAAAGTTATTGATAAGAATACGACTTGACCCAGCACCCATCAAAAACTTTAAACTCCTTATCTCTTCAAAATGAAGCTCTCCTTCATCTTTGGCTGTACATTTTTCTTTGGAGAATACACAAATTACTAGTTATTATGCTTTTAGAATGTCCATCTAATTTCGTCTATATATCTAATTACGTTTGTAAGTTTTAGTTTACGTTGCAGGATAATCCACGTCCACCAAGCAATGGATCGTTGGTTGGTAGATCGTACGTGGATGTAAGTACGATATCTGGAGAGGAGGATTGGTCTAAGTGACGAATTAAGGCAGGCTGTGAAGTATTCTCAAGTATGCTAAGAGCAAACTGTAGGACCGTTGAGCACCTCTAGAGGGGAGATGAATAGAGTGAGTGCGAGTGCAGCAGAAAATAATCACCAATTTAAATTTTAAACTATGGCAGTAAATAAGAGACAGTAAATATAAAACAAGAGATAGAGAGATCAAACTCAGTGACACAGCGATGTATACTGGTTTCCCTCTGAGGGGACTAATCCAGTCTCGAGTACTCTTGCTCGATGTTAATCTACTAAGGCACAAGCTAATTTAGAGCTTGCAGTCTCTTACAATACCATGCTTGGTGACAAGTGCACGACTGACTTCACAACACCGTGCTTGGTGACGACCACACGACCGGCTCTACAATAAAGATAATTGCTGTACTTTGAATAACCTCTTTACAACTCTTGAACACCAAAAGACTCTAGATCGAAATAGATATTACTGACTTTTGGCTAAGAGGAGTACAGGTGTAATATGAAAGCTTTTGATCGGATGAAAACACTTATCGAATAGAGAAGAGAAGATGAAGAATGAATAGTGATTTGAAATGAAAAACTCTCTCCTATTTATAGGTGTTTTCTGGGACCGAACTCGGGCAGAGTTCTGGCAGAGTTCTGATGCAAATTTTTTGCATATGTACGTTGCATGCAGATTTCGAGGCAACAGATATTTGAATTCAAACAGACCGAACTCGGGCAGAGTTCGGACCGAACTCGGGCCGAACTCGGTTTGTGTTCTATCTAGGAGAATTTTGAATATTTGTCAAATTCTGTTGCAAAAATAATTTTGAACTTTTGGTAAAATGGAATGGGAATATGTAGGCTTTTTAGAGATGTGGACTGAGATTAACCTAAGCCAGTATTACCTAGTCGATCTTACAATTTAAATCCTAGACTCAATAAAGATAAAAATACATAATAAATTGTAAAATGACTCGGACTGGATCCCAATGAAAGTAATCTTCAGATAGATGATTTATGTGCTTGATGATGCAATAGTACGACGCTTGTTGATATTGATTTCACACGTCCTGAAATGATTAGCTGGAGTCTGTATATTTTGTGTATTGACTTAAGTCCATGTCGATTATTAAAATCGAGTGTGACCATGGAATGGGCTAACAATCTTCCCCATTTTGATAATTGACAAACTTGAGTCTATACCAAAATATATCTAAAAAATAGAACAAATAAGATGTACCTAAAAATGGTTTTTGTCTTGGATTGTATGCTTTCTCTGACTTTTTTATTTTTGGTATGTACTCTTTCTCCCCCTTTGTCAATATAAAAAATGACATTGGCTCCCCCGTAATGTGTGAAGCCAACAATTTTCAACAAACAAAGTGAAGCTACAGAGATAATCAAATAACACAAAGCGCATAAAAAGATAACTAGTACTGATTCACTAAAAGAAAAAGATACAATCATAATCATAAAGTGCAAAAAATGTCTAACTAAGAAGTTTAGACATAACAAAAATAACTACATCATAAGATAGATCATCAGCTAACATCCTATCCATTATCACTAGCTAAGTCCGTATCACATAGTGGGGTTGTCACCGCCAGGAGCATCCGGAAGAAAATAAGTAGCATTAGGATCGAAGTAAGAGAAAGTCGCCTCATCTCCGAACCTGGATGCTGGGAAGCCTGGGTGAGGAAGGATAGTCACTAGATGTGATGGATCCTGGGAAAGACTCCAGTGGAGATCAACAATACCATTCCGCAACACCTGAGCCTGGGTGATGTGGCGAAACTCCGATCTGATGACATTGTGCAGAGAGAGCAACAAAGTCATCAAACCGCTGATAAAATCTTGGATCAAAACCTGGAGTAGGGGCTAGAGCATCAGGAGGAGGAGCCGCAGCGTCAGCATCTGAAACAAGATGAGCTCCAGGAGGCAGAGGTGGAGTAGGGTATCGACGAGATCTGCTGATATCTATGGCTGTGGAGGAGTAGGCACAGGTTTGAAGATCAATTCAAACCTTCAAAAGATGGAGGACAAGTGCATGGAATAGACCAGGTTGCGTCCTGCATTTCTGCAGTTTAGCATCCAGGCCATCATGGTCTTGGAAATAAAAAAAGAATGCCCAAATGGATATGTGTAAGCCCTTAGCCCAATTTCCCTATTTATTTATTTAGTTATATTTTTTTTTGTCATTAATATAGCTGAAGTATTAATTACTTCATAGACTTTTCATCAATGTTTATATATATTATACAATTAAGACTTAAACAAATGAAGAGAAGGATGGAAGGGTCTTCTTGCAAAAAACTAACTGTTAGGGGCCTGAGCTAAATTTTGCAATTTAAATCCCTTCTTTATAACACAGAGGTTTAAATCCTGGATTCAAAATCTTTCGAACGACCAAGCAAAGCAGTTGTGGTTATGATCAAATCTCCTCCTCCCTATCCCGATAGATTCGATCGGCCCATATATATAGGTATGCCTTCACCTCACCTCAAACCCTAGAAATTTCTGGCCGAGTTTTCCCCAGCCGAAGCAATTTCCTGCAGACCGAATCTGTCAAAATCTTTAAACAGGTAATCTTTCTCCTTCATCTATCAACCCTTATGATCTTTTGAGTTTTATTTAGTTGTCACGTTTAATTGGGTGAGAAGTATTTGAGTTAATTACTGAGAGGAATGTGGAGGAGAGGCCAATGGTTCTATAGGTTCAAAACGAGAATAATTGTAGCCTAGAAGCAATCTCGTGAAGAACGAGAATGTGGGCCTTGAGAGGAACCTGCGTATGGACAGATAGGTTATGTATAGTAAAAATAGTAACCCTCTGGCCTATAAATGTCCTATAGAAATTAGAAATAAGAATTGGGTATAATTCGATACCAACATGGTATCAGTCTAATGCCTAAACGAAGGAGTACCAAATCTTAGACCGAAGGGGGGGGGCTATCCTACTGTCAAAGGGAAGCATATTTCTTGTATCAGCAATGAGTATCAGTCGCATTTGCGATAATGATGCAATTGATGTTAACTTAAATTAGTATAAGGGGAACTTGCACTAGGTTATGTTTGGCTTGGGGACAGACTACCTAGGTCTGTACTTAACCTGGGCAGCAGTAGGAGATACCACCAAGTTAGAGTTATCGCAATGGAGGCAGGATTAGATATAGGTACAGTAACAAGGAGGTACTCGCATGTAACAATAACACGAGATACTTCCAAGTATCAGAGTACCAACAAATTCCTGTAAGCACGGTAAGGAATGTTAAGCCTATTTAATGTTAACAGTTCCACATATAGGCAAGTACAGTAGCCATTCGAATGTCACAGAGATTGGTCTTCTCATGACTTATAGAAGTTGCATTACAATTAGGTTGCACATTGCTTGGCATTCAGATATGGGTTACACTTGCACTGGGTTATTAAGGGTGCTATGGAGTATCACCCCATTTCCACATTAGGTTCAGTCCATGTTTGAATACATTAGTGATTAGGATGTCATGTGGTTCCTTCTTTGGTGTTAGATGTTTCAGAGTCACTCTTATATCCCTATGTCCTCTACCTGTTTAATAGATGCACTGTCCTGCACAACATGCGTGTGACCTTGGTTTTGTGCCCAGAATATGGGTATAGCCTGCCTAGGATTCTGGCTCACTGTATCAGTCCTATACTGACAATTGGGACTACACATATATAGGCAGGAAACAGAGTTTGCATATATATATATATATATATATATATATATATATATATATATATATATATATATATATATAGATATATCCATTGTGACAGGAATGTGATGATAATGATGCATATAGGGATGTATCCTATATAATGTGGGTGTATATATCTAAGAGTGTGTAATATTGGACTATAATAGCTCACTGGATTCTCTTGCCTCTCTTGCTTCGAGGTTGCATGTCTCTGATTCTATGGTGTTGATAAGAAAAACATTACTTGCTCTAACCTTGGATATTGGTATAAGTCCACCGGGGTATAGCTTGTCTAGTCTCCCTTTTCTTTGTATCAGAGCTCTATAGGATATCACATTCAATTGTTCAGATCCTTGAATAATGTAAGGGACAGTTGACTTAGAGAGAAATATAGTTGAAATTATGAACCTGTGTGAGAGAGTAAATCAGTTATGGATAAAAAGACATGAGTGTAAGTTCCTGATATATGTATGGGTGAGAAATCGATGTGTGAATTTCTAAAGGAAGATCAGAGACAACATACCTAAATAGTAGAGCCCTGCATGTGCACAGGCATAGTGCATATTCACCTGTATTACCCTTGGCTGACATGAATCATAACAGGGAAACCTGGACCATAGGCAATGAACAGAGAAAAGGAAATTGTAAGTACACTTGGTTGCACTTGTATAGGTGGTACCAGTATTTGGTATCCGATTGGATACTGGAAGTCTAATTTGTTTCAGTCATAACCTTGATCACCTCTGTTTTGTTTATCAAAATTATATTTTCTGAAAGCATGACCTGTTCAGCCTCAATTTGCTGTCTAAAATAAGTGCTTATTTGGGTTAGTTGGAATACCAGTATGTGAAGGGGGCATAAGGTTGAACCCTGGCTCTGAATAGTGGCACTGAGCCATATATATACAAATAAACCCAGAGTTCGTTTCAGTCTATAGGCAGGGGACTTAGATGGTATCAGTAGGATTTTTGGTATGACAATAGGAAGCCTAGGTGAATGGTTGCATATAGGACATGGATAAGTACAGGTGCCCAAGATAGAGGAGAGAGTTAACTCCTTATTTATGTAGTGCACTATAGAGAAATGGAAGAGAGGCAACACTACCCGACCTATTGTAGGTACAGGACCAACAGGACATGTAGTACCTATAGTACTAATGTAACTATAAGACTAAAATAGAGATGTATGGATTTTTACACTAGCAAATTGGTATCAGTAGTAGCAAAACCTGTAGGGTCCACTTGGTGAATCGAGAATGGAAGTTTTTCCTCTTAAATCTACATGTATAGATTTGAGTGGTAACAAAGCATATGAACACCTGAACCTATCCAAAGAGAAAGGCAGTGGCCTGCTGTTGGAGCAGTAGGCATTTCAGTAGGAATAGATATCTGAATTTGGGGATTATCTTGTCTTGGTGTGGTTCAGTTCTAGCATCTATTAGATGAGATATGTGAGTTAGCATTTTTGAGGTATCAAAAATATGGGGTATCAATTGGCAGTTGGTGTTGTGGGGAGAAAAAGGACTTTAGCCCAGGGCCTAGGTGCAAGTCCTCAAAAGAGTGTCTAAACTTGTGTTCAGTATCCTGGAGAGTGCCCAGAGCAGAATAAGGAGTAAGTATCAGGAGATAGCAGGACTGTACAAGGGCACTTTAGTCATGTGTCATCAAATATAAGGGTTACTTACATGGAGAGGGTTAAGAAGGGACCAAGCCTAGTAAGTAAGTGAAAGCCTAAAGGGGTAATTTGTATAGAATGATCTAGGAACCTAACAAATCACTAGATAGGCTTATTTACACTCTTAATTGTGTGTTAATTATATGAATTCATAATACAGGTTAATTGAACCTTGATTCAGTGCTTAACACGTGCCAGCAGCTCAGGACCGCAGGCAAGTATACCTTGCCTTTCGTTACAGTTTTATTTACATGTTTCTCTGCTTTTATTATTCAGTTGACTGCTGACTTGTGTTTTACCCTTGCTCACAGTTAGCCTTGTAGCTTTATTGGACATGTGTTTCTCTTGTACTGGTTTGCGTTATATCGTAGGACGATCACGTTATAGATTGAACTGCTATTTTCTTATTTTATTTGTTTCCAACCTGCGAGTCCACAAACGGGGCGAGGGTTGTCCTTTGCACCTGCGAGTCCACACACGGGGCGAGGGTGACTTGTCTTGAAACTGACCTGCGAGTCCACAATCGGGGCGAGCGTTGGTATTGTCTTAATTTTCTTGTTTACTTGTTTTCAGCAGTTCATTTATACGTAGCTGTTCCTATATTCGTGTCTCGCGCTTGTTTAGTTTCTCCAGCTTATATTCTAGATTTTCTTTCATGCATGTTAAACGGTTAGAAAGGCTTGTATATTATGTATCTTGCTAGTCCTCTGAGGACCTGATGATCTCTTCAGGTTAGCCGAGTATTGAGCCAGGTGCACGCGAGCAGGTTTGAGCCAGCATCGGACCGGTACCACTGCAGACCAGTGTTCTTTGATGATTAGCAGTTTTGACTCGATTATTTCCATTCTATATATTATTTTATTTTCGTCTACTGGTAGTGGATTTGTGTCCACCGGACGTGACTTGGATTCAAGATGAGCTGGATACTCTATTTTTATTATCATTCATTATTCAGTTTCATTGTGTTAGTGGATTATATCATATCTTGTGGATGAGATCTAGCTTACCTCTGTGACTTGTTTATGTACTAAACAGCGTTCTACCATCGACACTGCGGCGTCGGCTGGACTTGGACACGTCTCGTATCCAAAAACCGGGTGCGGGTCGTGACAAGTTTTTTTGGTGGCCCATGCAGGTCTACGTTAATCACTGCGGTTACATTACTGTGCCGTCGTGAGCCTGCACATAGGATTAGAAACTTAGGATCTCATCCACGTGTCTTAAAAACAGTATTGATCTCTGTCCTTGATTTCTATTTGAATATTTGACTTGCATCCTGCTTGAAATCTTCGTGCCATCTAATGTTTTCTTTTATTGCAGTAAATGGATTCTCAAGACAGGAACAACGCCTTCCTGAACACCCCACCGGCTACAGGAGGATTCTTCTCGTACATGACTCCGCCAACTCAGGGAGGCCAGCTTACTCATCAGGGCGACCCGGCTCAAACGCAATACTCGAGATCCCGTAGAGACGACCTTCCTCCATCAGCACCTTTCCATCAGCCAGCACCCTTCCAGCCAGCATATGTTCTACATCCAGCACCTACCATGTGCCCTGTACCAGCAACGTATCCAGCGCCTGCTATGTACCCAGCACAAGTTCTGTCTCCGCCACCTCCGCTGGACAACGTTAGCCTCCTCGGGATCTTCCAGTAGATGATGACCTCTCAGACACGACATACTGACATTTTTCGCGATACTTTGAGAGAGGCTATCCAGACTAGAGACGCTCCACGACCGCGTCCTGGAACTTCCAAGAATTTTACGGACCTCAGGCCCAGAGAATTCAAAGGAACAGAAGGGATTCTCTACGCGGATGAGTGGTTAGAGAACGTAGACTGCAATCTTCGGAGGGCTCGAGTTCCAGAAGACATGAAGGTCGAAAATGCCGGCATGCAGCTCTACGACATCGCCCGCACGTGGTATAGAGACGAGCCCCGGTTCACTGTGCCAGACGTAACTTGGGAGGAGTTCAAGGTGCTGTTCAAGACGAAGTTCTATCCTGAAGCAGCCCGCGAAGAGTTGGAGAACGAATTCGAGAGCCTGGAAAAAGGAAACCTCTCCGTCGACGAATACACCGCAGAGTTCTCCCGCCTCAGTCGCTTCGCAGACGCCTTGACCCTTGCAGCCAAAGCCAAGAAGTTCAGGAAGGGACTTTCATATGAAATCCGCATCGCCATCGCCATCAGCCAGGCCACAACTTACGAGAAGATCTTGAAGATCGCACAGGCGGTAGAAACAGAATTGAGGCGTAAACAAAAGAGAGACGAGGATGCACATAGAGGAGGCAGCAGCCAACCGAGAGCGGCAAAGCGACCCAATGTTCCAGAGAAGATCGTAGCACAACAGTATCAACAATAGCCACAAGCAGCCCCATATCAAGTCTAAGACGTTCCTACCTGCCAGTATTGCATGAAGAGGGGCCACACCCAAGATCAGTGCCGCAAATGGTTAGGGTTGTGTTGGACTTGTGGTTCCAACCAACACGTATCTCGATTTTGTCCGAAGCGAAATGCGACTACCTCACCACTACCAACCGCACAAGGAGGAGTTGACGGGAGTGCATAGTAGATCATATTATTAGTACCATTGAGAGTCCTATATTAGATTTTGTGAGAACTTGAAAACATTTTAGTAATAGCAAGTTTTGACTATTCATTTATATCATAGCCCTATATGAATTTCGAGGAAGAAATTATTTTAAGGTGGGTAGATTTGTAAGCCCTTAGCCCAATTTTCCTATTTATTTATTTAGTTATATATTTTTTTGTCATTAATATAGCTGAAGTATTAATTACTTCATAGACTTTTCATCAATGTATATATATATATATATTATACAATTAAGACTTAAACAAATGAAGAGAAGGATGGAAGGGTCTTCTTGCAAATAACTAACTGTTAGGGGCCTGAGCTAAATTTTGCAATTTAAATCCCTTCTCTATAACACAGAGGTTTAAATCCTGGATTCAAAATCTTTCGAACGACCAAGCAAAGCAGTTGTGGTTATGATCAAATCTCCTCCTCCCTATCCCGATAGATTCGATCGGCCCATATATATAGGTATGCCTTCGCCTCACCTCAAACCCTAGAAATTTCTGGCCGAGTTTTCCCCAGCCGAGGCAATTTCCTGCAGACCGAATCTGTCGAAATATTTAAACAGGTAATCTTTCTCCTTCATCTATCAACCCTTATGATCTTTTGAGTTTTATTTAGTAGTTACGT
Source organism: Iris pallida (assembly GCA_029216955.1). NCBI lineage: Eukaryota > Viridiplantae > Streptophyta > Magnoliopsida > Asparagales > Iridaceae > Iris > Iris pallida. The sequence continues at coordinate 2,285,056 of JANAVB010042620.1, read as the reverse complement.
TTAATTGGGTTAGAAGTATTTGAGTTAATTCCTGAGAGGAATGTGGAGGAGAGGCTAATGGTTCTATAGGTTCAAAACGAGAATAATTGTAGCCTAGGAGCAATCTCGTGAAGAACGAGAATGTTGGCCTTGAGAGGAACCTGCGTATAGACAGATAGGTTATGTATAGTAAAGATAGTAACCCTCTGGCCTATAAATGTCCTATAGAAATTAGAAATAAGAATTGGGTATAATTCGATACCAACATGGTATCAGTCTAATGCCTAAACGAAGGAGTACCAAATCTTAGACCGAAGGGGGGGGCTATCCTACTGTCAAAGGGAAGCATATTTCTTGTATCAGCAATGAGTATCAGTCGCATTTGCGATAATGATGCAATTGATGTTAACTTAAATTAGTATAAGGGGAACTTGCACTAGGTTATGTTTGGCTTGGGGACAGACTACCTAGGTCTGTACTTAACCTGGGCAGCAGTAGGAGATACCACCAAGTTAGAGTTATCGCAAGGGAGGCAGGGTTAGATATAGGTACAGTAACAAGGAGGTACTCGCATGTAACAATAACACGAGATACTTCCAAGTATTAGAGTACCAACAAATTCCTGTAAGCACAGTAAGGAATGTTAAGCCTATTTAATGTTAACAGTTCCACATATAGGCAAGTACAGTAGCCATTCGAATGTCAGAAAGATTGGTCTTCTCATGACTTATAGAAGTTGCATTACAATTAGGTTGCACATTGCTTGGCATTCAGATATGGGTTGCACTTGCACTAGGTTATTAAGGGTGCTATGGAGTATCACCCCATTTCCACATTAGGTTCAGTCCATGTTTGAATACATTAGTGATTAGGATGTCATGTGGTTCCTTCTTTGGTGTTAGATGTTTCAGAGTCACTCCTATATCCCTATGTCCTGCACCTGTTTAATAGATGCACTGTCCTGCATTGTGGGTTATCAACATGCGTGTGACCTTGGTTTTGTGCCCAGAATATGGGTATAGCCTGCCTAGGATTCGGGCTCACTGTATCAGTCGTATACTGACAATTGGGACTACACGTATATAGGCAGAAAACAGAGTTTGCATATATATATATATATATATATATATATATATATATATATATATATATATATATATATAGATATAGATATATCCATTGTGACAGGAATGTGATGATAATGATGCATATAGGGATGTATCCTATATAATGTGGGTGTATATATCTAAGAGTGTGTAATATTGGACTGTAATAGCTCACTGGATTCTCTTGCCTCTCTTGCTTCGAGGTTGCATGTCTCTGATTCTATGGTGTTGATAAGAAAAACATTACTTGCTCTAACCTTGGATATTGGTATAAGTCCACCGGGGTATAGCTTGTCTAGTCTCCCTTTTCTTTGTATCAGAGCTCTATAGGATATCACATTCAATTGTTCAGATCCTTGAATCATGTAAGGGACAGTTGACTTAGAGAGAAATATAGTTGAAATTATGAACCTGTGTGAGAGAGTAAATCAGTTATGCATACAAAGACATGAGTGTAAGTTCCTGATATTTGTATGGGTAAGAAATCGATGTGTGAATTTCTACAGGAAGATCAGAGACAACATACCTAAATAGCAGAGCCCTGCATGTGCACAGGCATAGTGCATATGCATCTGTATTACCCTTGGCTGACATGAATTATAACAGGGAAACCTGGACCAAGGGCAATGAACAGAGAAAAGGAAATTGTAAGTACACTTGGTTGCACTTGTATAGGTGGTACCAGTATTTGGTATCCGATTGGATACTGGAAGTCTAATTTGTTTCAGTCGTAACCTTGATCACCTCTGTTTTGTTTATCAAAATTCCATTTTCCGAAAGCATGACCTGTTCAGCCTCAATTTGCTGTCTGAAATAAGTGCTTATTTGGGTTAGTTGGAATACCAGTATGTGAAGGGGGCATAAGGTTGAACCCTGGCTCTGAATAGTGGCACTGAGCCATATATATACAAATAAACCCAGAGTTCGTTTCAGTCTGTAGGCAGTGGACATAGATGGTATCAGTAGGATTTTTGGTATGACAATAGGAAGCCTAGGTGAATGGTTGCATATAGGACATGGATAAGTACAGGTGCCCAAGATAGAGGAGAGAATTAACTCCTTATTTATGTAGTGCACTATAGAGAAATGGAAGGGAGGCAACACTACCCTACCTATTGTAGGTACAGGACCAACAGGACATGTGGTGCCTATAGTACTAATGTAACTATAAGACTAAAATAGAGATGTATAGATTTTTACACTAGCAAATTGGTATCAGTAGTAGCAAAACCTGTAGGGTCCACTTGGTGAATCGAGAATGGAAGTTTTTCCTCTTAAATCTACATGTATGGGTTTGAGTGGTAACAAAGCATATGAACACCTGAACCTATCCAAAGAGAAAGGCAGTGGCCTGCTGTTGGAGCAGTAGGCATTTCAGTGGGAATAGATATCTGAATTTGGGGATTATCTTGTCTTGGTGTGGTTCAGTTCTAGCATCTATTAGATGAGATATGTGAGTTAGCATTTTTGAGGTATCAATAATATGGGGTATCAATTGGCAGTTGATGTTGTGGGGAGAATAAGGACTTTGGCCCAGGGCCTAGGTACAAGTCCTCAAAAGAGTGTCTAAACTTGTGTTCAGTATCCTGGAGAGTGCCCAGAGCAGAATAAGGAGTAAGTATCATGAGATAGCAGGACTGTACAAGGGCACTTTAGTCATGTGTCATCAAATATAAGGGTTACTTATAGGGAGAGGGTTAAGAAGGGACCAAGCCTAGTAAGTAAGTGAAAGCCTAAATGGGTAATTTGTATAGAATGATCTAGGAACCTAACAAATCACTAGATAGGCTTTTTTACACTCTTAATTGTGTGTTAATTATATGAATTCATAATACAGGTTAATTGAACCTTGATTTACTGCTCAACACGTGCCAGCAGCTCAGGACCGCAGGCAAGTATACCTTGCCTTTCGTTACAGTTTTATTTACATGTTTCTCTGCTTTCATTATTCAGTTGACTGCTGACTTGTGTTTTACCCTTGCTCACAGTTAGCCTTGTAGCTTTATTGGACATGTGTTTCTCTTGTACTGGTTTGCGTTGTATCGTCGGACGATCACGTTATAGATTGAACTGTTATTTTCTTATTTTATTTGTTTCCAACCTGCGAGTCCATAAACGGGACGAGGGTTGTCCTTTGCACCTGCGAGTCCACACACGGGGCGAGGGTGACTTGTCTTGAAACTGACCTGCGAGTCCACAATCGGGGCGAGGGTTGGTATTGCCTTGATTTTCTCGTTTACTTATTTTCAGCAGTTCATTTATACGTAGCTGTTCCTATATTCGTGTCTCGCGCTTGTTTAGTTTCTCCAGCTTATATTCTAGATTTTCTTTCATGCTTGTTAAACGGTTAGAAAGGCTTGTATATTATGTATCTTGCTAGTCCTCTGAGGACCTGATGATCTCTTCAGGTTAGCCGAGTATTGAGCCAGGTGCACGCGAGCAGGTTTGAGCCGGCATCGGACCGGTACCACTACATACCAGCGTTTTTTGATGATTAGCAGTTTTGACTCGATTATTTCTATTCCATGTATTATTTTATTTTCGTCTACTGGTAGTGGATTTGTGTCCACCGGACGTGACTTGGATTCAAGATGAGCTGGATACTCTATTTTTATTATCATTCATTATTCAGTTTCATTGTGTTAGTGGATTATATCATATCTTGTGGATGAGATCTAGATTGCCTCTGTGACTTGTTTATGTACTAGACAGCGTTCTACCGCCGACACTGCGACGTAGGCTGGACTTGGACACGTCTCGTATCCGAAAACCGGGTGCGGGTCGTGACAATATGATACATAGCGGAAAGCTCTAAGAAAGTGATCTCATCAGATGATCCTTTCTTTGGAAGGAGAACAGAGAAAACAAAACGATAGAGTTTATAGAAGTTTTGGTTAAGATCTTTTGAAAAGACTCTTTTAGGAACATGTCGTGGATGGCAAAGCAGTTCTTTAAAGGAGTTGAGAGTGACATCTTCTTGGAATTGGATATGATGGATATCCACAAGAGCTTCACCCACATCAGAAACATGGAAATATTCGCTGATGTCAGTGGCGCTGAACTCCATTTTTTGCCCATCAACGTAAGAATAGAAGTTTTCGTTTAGTTTTACCTGCAAGTTGCAGTAAAACATACGGACAACATTGTCGTAGATGTTCTCGGCTACTTCGATGAAGTCACGATAGCTGAGATGGTCAAATGTGGAAGCGTACTCAGAAAAAATATTAAAGTTAACATAAGCTCCAGAACATATTCTACGATCAGAGAATGAATCAAACCAAAGGTCAGAAAATTCTTTGTCAAGGAATAAACCAGAGTCAAAATCATCAGAACCTATTGGTCTAGATACTACACCAAATAAGGTCTTTTACGGCCCATAATTTGTGCCATAAAACTAATTTTACGACTCACAAGGTCGTGCCGTAAAAGCTTCAGCCGTAAAAGGGTACGAGTATTTACGGCATGCGAAAACAGGCCGTATCTTAGGTAAACGCATGCCGTAGATGAAGTTGTTGGTAAACTTCGGATCTTATTTACGGCCCATAATGTAGGCCATAAATACTAATCTTTTACGACTCGAAGTGATAGCCGTTAAAGTATTCGATTTCTTTAATTTATGGCACATATAGCAAGCTGTGAAAACTTAAAATAAAAACATACAATCTCGCATTAACGGCCCAAACCACATGTCGTAAATGCTATGTGTTTATGACTCAAAACGAGGGTTGTTAAAGGGTTGATGAGTTTCATTTTGTGGCTCGCAAGGCGTGCCGTGATTATGGATTTTTTTAATATCCACATTTGAATAGCTACAAATATAAATTAATCAACCATAATCAAATATGACTATAATATGGTTCTCATAGTATTTTCAACATAAATCAAACTAATTGCACATCTATTGAAAGTATTTACTTCCACCAAGTTGGACTAAATCCACAAACATTAATAAGATGACACAACATAATAGAATCTTAACACAAAGCAAAAGTGTTTAAACTGGATTTCCAATAGCAAAGTCATTCTCTTACTACAAGACTCAATGCAAAAGTCTTTAAGCTCAAATCAAAAATTATTGTCCTACTACAAAAGCAAAAGATGCTTCATCTTACTACAAAAGCAAGTCACTTTGTCTTACTACAAAAGCATAAGTCACTTTGTCACTATAGCTGGACACTTCAAGACCTTCAAAGATTTTAAAGTCTTTAAGCTTAGAATAACTCATTTTTTAGAAGCATGCCTCCCCTCTTCTTTAAGTTTTACCTGAAGAAAAATAAAAACAATATTAACACAATAAAGATTAGGAGACGTTATAATATCCAATAAAGAATCTGCTGACTTGATTACAATTTTCATCTTGTACGGAAGTAGTGAGTTTCAAGATAACAATAATCATCAAGATGTACATGATGTTAATATAACATAATCCTTAATAATCGAGTTATAACCAGAAGTCTTTTCAAAGTTTTGAAGATATTAAGAAGACAAGTGTTCGTGTAGTAGAAACTACTACTACCAGAAGTTTTCAAGCCTCTGTCAATTCACCTACTGCTGCGATTTCCTCCAATGAGTTGGCCAGAAGAAAGAATCTGGGCCCTTGTTTCTTGTGTGAAGAAAAATGGTTTAAGGGACACAGATCTAAGGAGAAGAAACTTTATATGATAACTATTGATGATGATGAACTGGAAGCCACACAAAATGGAGATGTAGTAATAAGTTTGGAAGCAGTGTCCCACATTACTTCAGGATCTTTTTCTATTTCCTTACAGGCTTTGTCTGGAATATTACAACATTCTAATATGAGGATGAGACAAACTCTGAACAGTAGGGCAGTTCTTATTTTAGTGGATTCGGGTTCCACTCACAATTCATTGATAGTACATTCAGTACTAGGATATGTTTACCTATCCATGACAAGCAAATCTTTGAAGTGATGGTGGCTAATGGTGAAAAACTTTAGAGACAAGGATTAATCAAGGATGTGGCTATACATTGCCAAGGAAAGAAGATTGTTGCAAATTTCCTACATCTGCCAATCACTGGCTGCTACATAGTCATAGGGGAAAATTGATTAAGCACCCTAGGAGTATGGAATTTTTAGGACCTTACAATGAGCTATGAGTATCAGGGAGCTTCTTATTTGTTTAGGGGAATACAACCACAGGAAGAAGGGTGGACAGAACCAGCTCAGAAAGAACTGAGATAGAAGCCTCAAGTGTTCATGATTCAACTATGCACCATAGAAGAAGTTACTAAAGATAGAGAAGATCTGCCACCTGAAGTTCAACAGTTGTTGCAAAGGTATGATTACCTTTTTGAAGAGCCAAAGGGTTTACCTCCTCCCAGAGTGTATGATCACAGGATACCCCTGCTACCTAGGTCACAACTAGTTTGTAGTATACCTTATAGGTACCCATACATACAAAAGAATGAAATAGAGAAGCAAGTATAGGAGATGTTAGACTCAGGAATAATCAGACCAAGCTCTAGTCCCTACTCTTCTCCAGTCATCTTAGTTAAGAAAGCATATGGAGGATGGAGGATGTATATAGACTTTAGAGCTTTGAACCAACTCACTATTAAAGACAAATTTCCTATTTCCTTCATAGAAGAGCTGTTTGATGAGTTATAAGGATCCAATTTTTTTACAAAATTGGATTTAAGAGGTGGATACCACCAGGTTAGGATAGCAAAGGGTGACATTCATAAAACTGCATTTAGGACTCACGAAGGGCATTATGAATTCTTAGTTATGCCTTTTGGTTTAACTAATGCACCCTCTACCTTTCAATTCATGTTGAATGATGTGTTCAAAGGGTACTTAAGAATATTTGTTTTGGTTTTCTTTGATGACGTACTGGTTTACAGTACAAATTAGGGGGAACATTTGGAGTATGTGGATAAGGTGTTCCGGTAGTTGGCTAAAAATTAGTTGAGAGTCAAGATAAGTAAGTGTTTTTCTTTCCAAAACATGGTAAATTACTTGGGACATGTTATCTCAGATCAGGGTGTAGAGATGGACAACGATAAGGTAGAAGCTGTGGTGCAGTGGCCTAAACCAAATTCATTAAAGCGGTTGAGAGGTTTTCTAGGCCTCACTAGCTATTCTAGAAGATTTGTTAGAAGTTATGGAGTAATAGTAAAACCCCTAACTACATTGTTAAAGAAGAATTCCTTTCATTGGGATGAAGAAGCACATAAAGCTTTTGAAAATTTAAAGAGGGCCTTAACAACTTCTCCAGTTCTTGTCATGCTAAACTTTGAGAAGGAGTTTGTGGTGGAGTGTGATGCCTCTTATACAGGAATAAGAGTTGTTCTCATACAGGAGGGAAGACGTATTTCTTACTTGAGTCAAGCTTTGAAGGGAAGGGAATTGCTGCTGTCAACCTATGAAAAAGAAATGTTAGTTGTTCTCCTTGCAATAAAGAAATGGCATCAGTACCTATGGGGTAGGGAGTTCCTTATTAGAATTCATACCACAAATCCTTAAAGTACATGTTGGAGCAGAAGGTTTACACAGAAGCCCAATATAAGTGGATAACTAAGTTGTATGGTTATCATTACGGGATAGAGTATAAGAAGGGAGGGTAAAATCAAGCAGCTGATAGTCTGTCTAGAAGGGGAGGAGTGGAATTGAATGCTCTCACAACTGTTATTCCTAGCTGGCTACGAGAGTTTAATACATAGATGGCTCATTCTCCTTACTACCATAACAAGGTAGAGGAATGGAAGCAAAGGAAATTAGACAGTCAGAAGTATTCTTACAGGAGTGGTTTTTTATACTATAAACAAAAGTTGCTGATTGATCCAGATTCTCCCTTTGTAGTCACTATGTTGAAAGAGCATCACAACTCACCTACTGGAGGGCACTCAGGTTATCAAAAAACCTTACAAAGGTTAAGAAGGGTTTGTTATTGGAAGGGCATGAAGAAAGGAGTTCAAGAATTCATCAAAAGCTGTGAAGTATGCCAATTGAATAAAATAGAGGCTAGCAAACCAGTTGGGTTATTACAACCTTTACCTGTACTTGAGAAAATTTGGGAGGATGTATATTTCTAGTAAATTATAAGTATGGAAGAAAAGATAGTCCTATAAGAATAAAATGAAGCCAATATGGCTGCACTGGTTTTTCAAAATATTAAATAAGACAAAGGAAAAAGAAGACACTTAAAAGTTTACCTGCAACTAAAATTTTATATCCAACATCATCATAAGGAATGGTTATATGAAAACCCGAAGCACATGAGACAATGTGATAATTAGTCAGAACTACATCATAATAAGGAATGGTTTTGTACCTATCATAAGGAATGGTTATATAAAAATTTATATCCAACATCATCATAAGGAATGGTTTTGTACCTATCCGATATTTATATCGCCGATGTACCCGTATTCGTGTCCCATGTCATGTCTCTGTGTCCATGTTTTTGCAACATAAATAGCAACTAACAATGTTAGGATCCTCCTTTCTTCCCTTAAAATAAATCTCCCCGATCTTCTTCTTCCTTTCTCCTCTCAAAAAACCACAAAATTATGAGCATCGATCACAACACGGTTGTTAGGATCCTCCTCCTCGACCCCAGAACTATTACAGGAGACCCTCGTCTTCCTCTACATGACGGAGACCCTTCTACTTTCTGGATGGCTGATTTTGGTTTGGTGAGAACTTGATCCTTCCTTATCTGTTGATCTTTTGCTTTATTGTATGCAAACAAAAAACCTACTAGTGAGAAATTAACGACGAAGAAAAAAACTCTCTGCCTTCAATTTAAACCTCGAGAGAGATCGGTCAATTAACGACGGAGAAAAAACTCTCTACCTTCAATTTTAAGCCTCGAGTGAGATTGGTCATAGTTTAGGTGATAAATTACCGAGCAAATTTGATATATGTACTACAACTATTTGATGATTTAAGTTGCAACTTCGTTGAGATCATAGTCTTATATCTAAATGGCAGCCATGACTGTCATCATTGTGTGTGGGTGCGTTGTGTAAGAGAAAATTTTATCGTCCCTACTAAATGGCCCATGACTGCCATTTTTTTTCTTGGAAAGATATGATTCATTCAGCGTTATATTGAAACCTAGTTGCTTGAAAAATTTCATTTAATTATAAACTTTGTTTTATAGAACATGACATGTCAACAAAGATCCAACACCTATTTTGCTATGGGAACCCTTGATTGATTTTGATATGTATCGATGATGTTGGTGTTAATTTTGTCAAATATGGCAGGAGATGGAACACTCCTCGTTATGTTGCCAGACATTAACATTTAAGAAAGAAATGGAGGTAATAGAGGAAACTAAGTCAACAAAAGAAACAGTTATGATATATAGTAAGGAGCGTTTTTAGGCAAACTCCAACTGTGTAGACTTCAGACAACATTGTCCTCTGATTTTGTCATCCATCTGTTGGACCTATGTCCTTAACTCTTATCCATAACTTTTTTGAAAAGAATAAAGAAAATAATGAGAAATTTGGAGCTATGACAAAGTGGAAATTAAGGAACTTTTAGGTGCTTTCCAATTGAGATATATGGTCCTTATTCACAACCAAGTCACCCTACAATCTGTCATTTTATTTGTCAAAACTACCCACCTACAAATTGCCAAAAGAGACGAGAATGATAACAATCAATGGATCCCAACTAGAAAATCACCTCTTCTTCTTCACGAGTCTTAAATAGTATATTTGGGCTTCAGATAATTCTCACTATATAAGGACTCCATATAGGTGATATGGTTATGTAGTGCAAGTTCAATGAATCAATTGGGATTTCAACTAAAATCCAAGTAACTTTAGAACATTAAAATTTGAAACAGCTAAACAAATGAATGCTTAGACCTATGGAATCAGCATTAGCGGATTTCTCAGTTGAAACAAAAAGAAAGAAGCCCAATTACTAAACAAGTATTGCCTACACAGTATAACTTGAAGTTAAGTCGAAAGAATCTCAAGAGGCATAATCTTATAACTGGAGGCGCCATTAACTAGTCTAACTTCCATAATTTTGATCAGGCAAATTGTACTGATATTTGGAATGACAAATAAGAAGACTAAGATTGACTCACCTAAATTATCCCCTTAATTCTACAAACTCCTCTTGTGTGCACCACAATATGTGAATCATCTGGATGGAGTGCTGCAACCTCCCTTCTCACTTCCTCCAAGGCTACACTGTGATCACTCGACAACCTCTCTGCAACTGGCCTCCCCTCCACTCCTTTGCGCCCGAGGACTGCCCTTGAATCTCCCAGATTAGCCACGTAGACCGTATCCTCTTTGAACACTCCCATACAAGGTAGCACGTGATACAACCTATGGCTGTGTGAGCCATGAATGCTTCACCAGATGTAAAAACTCGTCAGTCGTATTGAACCCTTCTTGATTACGTCCACAGATAACCCTTATTGCTTTGAAGAAAACTCTGCCAAGTTCAAATACCATATAATTCAACATTTTGGACACTTACAAAAATCAAATAGATGTAAATTACATACATACACCCTTAACTGCAGTAAAGCCACAAGGAAACAAAATTATTATATTCACATTGATTTACTTGACCTCTAAACCAATTCCTCGCAATAAAGTAAAAGCATAATGAAGGATTTGAAAAGAATTATAAAGAAATTTTCTTGCAATCTACATGATATTATGTGTGCTACATTTTGTTCTTTTATGTTAGTTTTGGACCCAACATGTTGTACAGATACTTATTCCAGAGGTGCTAGCCAGTTGGCATTGAACTGCAACATGTAAATTTTCATCTTCATACCTTATTTACTTGGTGACATCTTCTAACTCATCATGATTTTACATGCTCTATTATGTAGATGGCTTCCACATGACGTGGATCGGAAGTGGGAATGCCATTCCCTTGAGCCTTTACTGGCAGCTAATTCCAACTCGGTCATACCTATCTTTCCAATATATAAGTACCTTTGCTTGCCTCTTATGAGAATACTTATTATTGCAAGCTATTTTTGTGATTGCTTACATTAAACTATGCATAGTCATCTTATTGTTAGCGCTATCATTGTTTAAGTTTCCATTTTGCATGTGCATGTGCATAGTGGAACGTGTTACTTGCTCAATCTAGTTTTTGCCTATTGAAGACATGTGCTTATCTATAGTACATCTTCGAAGATAAGCGGAACTATATCAACTTTCACCTCATATTTTATAATAACGCACAACTCGGCTGTGTAGGTGTTGTTCTACTTGTTTAAAAGAATCAGGTTGAAATAAGAATGGAAGGACACTTTTTAGCCTCAAATCAGGTTGAAATCAAGTTGAAATCATTAAATGAGAAGGAAGGGAAAGTATCGATAAGTTTCAAGACTGTTAAGTTTTCTGTCAACTTATGAGTGCCAATTAGGCTTTATATTGCCAACAACATGCCCGACCAGGAGACAGTCAAGTAGAAGCAGCAGTATGTTGTACTTGATTTATACTCTTTGGGGCATCATCATCACTTCTTGGAGCCAAGTGTACATTATCTTCCTCGTTATCCTTTGGAAGGAAGAAAATCAAGCAAACATGCACAAGAAGGAATCTTTATATATAGACACATATATCAAGATGCATACCATCATCAACTATGATCAAAGACTATCCCTCATGCCACTGATCTTGAGATAGGACTTCAACAGCAACAATGTCTCCATCAAAAGCCCTATTCATGTTACTACGTCCATGGATAACTATTTTATCGCCTATACCCTTACTTCTAACCTAAGCTTCAAATAGATTGTAGTGGTTGACTCGAAGTTTTCCTTGATGATATATCCAATGAAACATACCTGAGGAAATCTCTGATATAGGCTTGTGTTGCATTATCAAATATATCCAAGTTTATGGAAGCATAACAAATAATAACATAACAAAATAATAAAATGAAGCAGGAGGATAATTACATCCCTAACATGTAAAGGGTAACATACCTCACTGTAGATAATTTTCCTTTAATGGTCTCAGATCTTCAACATCCACCATTGTTGCATCTTCCGATGTAGGAAGAACAACCAAGTACAACAGATCAGGTCGCCCAAATAACCCTACGTATGATTCAACTGAAACAAAAAATTCTAGTCTGATGAGCTGTTGGTTGTGTCTCATTGACCAGTTACTGCATATCTATTAATAAAAGTGATACCTATCTTTGGAAAAGGCCCTTTTCTATAACTTTTGTTTTATTCTCTTTGTCTTTAGTAATAAGCAATATATTTGAGTTTCCAGCCAAGTGACCCTGATACCAACGGGTAGCCACCCGAATTGCTGACATGTAAAATATGTTAATAGGTCAAAGTGTTGGTAAGCTAGACTTCATCAACTACTATCCTTTATTACAAGTTTACAACACAAGATTGTGCTCAATGCTGATAAAGATCATAGTCTATACATTGGGTTAGGAAAGAATGAATATTATTTTGCTAGAATGTGTGCCGAACGAAGGTAGTATGTTCATTATTATAAAATGAACAAATATCAATTGACCCAATACAAAGAGTAATTAGCAATAGACAAAAAATGAGAAAATAATGTGATATTGTTGAACAAAGGTAGTATGTTTCATTATTATAAAATGAACATATATTCATTGATCTAATATGAAGAGTAATTTGCAATAGACGAAAAATGAGAAAATAATTCTTATTAGAGCCCTCTTGCGGCATAGGACAGAAGATGGTATTTTAAAACTTATACAACATTGTAGCATACAAATCAAGATAGATACTTGCACAAGCTATTTCTACAAAAGATATTTGGTACCCTATTAACAATATTATTTTATGCATATAATCTGGAAAAAGATATTAATCGATAAGAGCAAAGAAAAACATATAAACAAATATGATATCCAGGTAGGTAATAACTAAATACCTGCTAATGCACTACCCAGTTACAGATTAAAACAAACTTAACATGATGGCAGATTGTGATGTATCGAAGTGACAACAACATAGACCTACCTGTAATGAGTTTAGCAACCTTTTGGCAAAAATTGAAGAAATAATTGTGGCTCTACTGCAATTTGAATCTAGGATCAAACATGAGGTTGTAACTTGTCATCAATACTTAATTATCTGCAATATATTTCATGGCTCTGACATTAAAGTCACTATTCAACCCTTGAATGGTACAAAATAGAGTTGAGAGAGAAAAATAAGAACTATACTATTCTTGAACCTGAACTAGACCAATGATCCAAAGGCACAAACTGTGGCTTCTAAGACTAAGCATTTGTTTGAGCAAATACGACGTCCTACTTGACGTTAAGTATGTCCCCAAGAACCATATACTGTAGCGTAGGGTTGTTCAACATTAACCTAAAGTATAACTAACCGACCAAAGCGACGAGCGATCATTTTGGTTTAGCCCAACAAACTAAGACGCTTTGGTTAATGTTTCTAAATAATTTAACGGGTGATTTCCTCTTTAGTTAACTGATCGAGCAATTTAATGAAGCAATTTAGAATAAGCAAACACATCAGAGTGTGTGTGTGCCTTTTAGCCAGTACTGCCCATATAGTAAGAGAGGAGAGGAGAGGTTCCTTTTAACGGGTGATTTCCTCAGAAGAATTCGATAGAAACTATGGCATTTTCGAGAATACTAACCAATCCAATTGATCGAAACAATGTAATTTCGAGAATACTCACCGATCGACGAATGCCTTGAGCCGAGGAGCTGCTTGTAGCATCGTATTTTGCCTGACCAGAGATGGTGGCTCCTTTGAGGAATTGGATCGAACACCTGTCAGTCAAGTTTGAATCAATAAAATTAATAAAAAAATCGATCAAATTAGAGCTTTTCGATGAAGACTCATGAAGAAAGACGATATTCCTGGAGAAGGAATCCACAACCGAAAAACATGATCTTCCAGGAGAAGGAATCCACCATCGAGAAAGACGATCTTCTTGGAGAAGACTCATTGGGAACTCACCATAGCGGAGAAGGAAGCCTGGATCGGAATAGTCTTCTTGGAGAAGGAATCCACCATCGAGAATTTAAAGCCGCCCTCCCTTTCTCCGTGTGCTAGGTTTTCTTCGGAAATAGATATTTTAGGTTTAGACGTGAGTCTCTGAGCCCTTATGTTCTTGTTGTTTGGGTTTTGTGAAGAGAAATTGTGGAGGGAATTATTTTTCTTTAGCAGTTTTGTGTTAAAATTGGTAGCAATTTTTTTGGGAGCAATTAAATTAGCGGGATATAATTTATGGCATATATTTGGTAGGCTGTGAAAGTCCATTTATTTTACGGCCTACCAGTGCAGGTCATAAAATGCTACAAGAATCTTATATTTTACGGCTCGCATAAATACATATCGTAATTGATAACATTTAGCGACCCTAAAAATGCATGCCGCAGTAAAAAGTGAAAAAAGGAAATTTACGGCTCACATTCGCGGTGCACCGTAATAATATATAATTTACGGCCTGCATTCAACGCATGCCATAAATGAAAAGTCGTAAAAGCCCTGATTTGGTGTAGTAGGAACATAATCAGAAGAGGAGGATCCTGCTTGGGAGGGATCACCCTGTCTTCTCTGACGCTTGGGAGCCATAGATGAGAAGAAAAGAAAATTGAAGTACCTTAGAAAGGAGGAAGAAGATGAAGTTGAGTAGCCCACTAGAACTCCTTGGAAACTTGAATGGAAGGAGGAGGAAGAAGTTTTGGGAGTAGAAGAGGGTTTTTCACGAGTTGGTTGTGTGAAAAAGTAGATGGATGTAGGGGTTTATAAAGGGCTAGGGTCGGCTATTCGGTTCTGGAAGCTGAACAGCGCCGACCGAACTCGGTCCAAATTCGGTCCGAACTCGATCAGAGTTCGGTCCGAGTTCGGCTACTTGTATTTCCGAGGTCATAACTACAACATTGGTGTTTAAATTCTAAAATTATGACAATTGACTTCTACATTTAATAACTTCTATTATTTTGGGTTAGCTGTAGGGGTACTATCCCAGCTAACGGAGGTTCACCAGGGAACACTTAAATATCGCTTCGCTTCGACCGTAGTCGTGGTGACAGACAGACCCTTTGTAGGCTTGTACCAAATATAATTTTTGTTAAATAAATTTTGAAGTTTCGAGTCATAAAACTAAATTTAATTACCATACTACACTATGAATCTGAAAATTCAAGTATACCGAGCTCTCGCCTCATTATGTTAAAACGGTCTTCCGCCAGTGGTTTTGTGAAAATGACTGCTAGTTGATGATCTGTGTCAATAAACTCTAAGCAGATATCCCCGTGTTGTTGGTGATCACGAAGAAATTGATGACGTATCTCAATGTGTTTTGTGCGTGAGTGACATAAAGGATTCTTAGCTAGATTAATAGTGCTAGTGTTATCACAATAAATAGGAATCTTAGTATAGTACAGATTGTAGTCTTCTAGGGTTTGCTTCATCCATAAAAATTGAGCACAGCAACGTCCTGTGGCGATATACTCAGCCTCAATAGTTGATAATGCTACGAAATTTTGCATCTTGCTAAACCAAAAGACTGAGGCTTTTCCTAGGAAATGACACGTACCGCTGGTACTTTTACGGTCTACTTTGCATCCTACAAAATCTGCATCCGAGTAACCAATCAGGTCTTAGGATTTGGTTTTAGGATACCATAAGCCGACTGTAGAAGTTCCCTTAAGGTATCGAAAGATATGCTTAACGACACTTAGGTGTGATTACTTAGGATTTGCCTGGTATCATACACAGATGCAAATACTGAACATAATATCAGGGCGACTAAATATAATAAGCTAGCAATCATACCTCGATATTTATGCTGGTCGACAAGTTTGCCACTTTCATCATTGTCAAGCTTTGTGGAAGTAGCCATTGGAGTTCCGATAGGCTTTACATTATCGAAGTCGTACTTTTTCAGTATGTCCTTCGTATACTTGGCTTGATTGATGAATATTCCCTTTGAGTGTTATTTGATCTGAAGTCCTAGGAAGAAGTTTAGCTCTCTCATCATATTCATCTCAAATTCACTCTACATATACTTAGCAAACTCTTGACAAAGTTTTTCATTAGTAGAACCGAATATAATGTCATCTACATATATTTGCACAAGAAGAATGTCATCACTTAAAGATTTGATAAACATAGTTGTATCAACTCTTCCTTTTGAAAAACCATTATCAAGTAAGAAGGCACTTAGGCGCTCATACCAAGCACGAGGTGCCTGTTTGAGTCCATAGAGTGCTTTCTTAAGCTTGAAGACGTGATCAGATTTTTGAAAATCTTCAAAAGTAGGGGGTTGTTTCACAAAAACTTCATCTTTTAAAAATTTATTCAAAAATGCACTTTTCACGTCCATTTGAAATAATTTAAAATTATTAGAACATACAAATGTACAAAACATGCGGATGGCTTCTAGTCTAGCAACAGGAGCATATGTCGTATCATAATCAATACATTCTTCTTGATTATAACCTTGTGCCACTAGACGTGCTTTGTTGCGTAGAACTTGTCCATCTTCACTAAGTTTATTTCGGAACACCCATTTGGTACCAATTATCGATTGACCAATAGGTTTAGGAACGAGTTCCCAAACTTGGTTTCTCTTAAATTGATTTAGTTCCTCTTGCATGGCATTAATCCAAAATTCATCAAAAAAAGCATCTTCTATATTGTTATGTTCTATTTGAGAAATAAAAGCTACATTTGCTGCTATTTCAGAATTCCTAAGAGAGGAGCGTGTAGTTACACCTTTTGATACATCACCTATGATGAGTGTCTCTAGATGATCTGGTAAGAATTTTAATGAATCAAAATTTTGAGTCAGATCTTCCACAGGACTCTTCTCGGTTTTTGCTTGTACACCTTCATGATCATTGTCGCTAGATCTGTGATTATTGAGCTCATCAAAAGTAACGTTAATTGATTCTTTAACAATAATAGACCTTTTATTGAAAATTCTATATCCCTTACTCTTAGCAGCATATCCGAGAAATATCCCTTCATATGCTTTAGAGTCAAACTTTTCCAAGTTATCCTTGGTGTTCAGGATAAAACAGCGACATCCAAAAACTTTGAAATATGAAATGTTTGGAATCCTTCCAAACCAAAGTTTATATAGTATTTTTTCGAGATATGTCGAATTAACACCCTATTTAAAACATAACAGGCTGTGCTAACAGCTTCTGTCCAAAAAAATTTAAGAAGATTATACTAATTCAGCATGACTCTAGCCATTTTGCTTAGAATACGATTCTTCCGCTCCACAACACCATTATGTTGGGGAGGTCTAGGACAAGAAAATTCGTGGTAATACCCACTATCATCACAAAACTTTTTGAAATCAGAATTTATGAATTTGCCACCATGATCACTTCAGATACGAGTAATCATGAAGCATTTTTTGTTTGTACCTTTTTGCAAAAAATCTGAAATTCAAAAATAGCGTCGCTTTTGTTTGATAAAAAGTAAACTCAAGTAAAGAGAAAAAAATCATCAACAATAACAAAAGTATAGAGCTTACCGCCAAGACTAGCGGCTCTACTAGGACCAAATAAATCCATATGTATCAACTGCAAAGGTCTAGAAGTACTTACAGAGTTGATGGATTTAAATGTAGACCTATGTGCTTTGTTCTTTTCACAGTAAGTACATACCATATCTCTCTTGAATGGAATCTCGGGGAGTCTTTTTACCAAATTCTTAGTACTCAGTCGTAATATAGTGTCCATATTTGCATACCCTAATCTCATGTGCCATAGCTAGCTTTCATCTAGATTAGCTACTAGGTATCTTCCTGCATTATTAGTACTTTCCAAAAAGAAAACATAAATATTGTCTTCTCTAATCCCCTTATATACGGGATCACCAGTTGACATATCATATATGGTACATTTGTCTTTTACAAAATTGATACCATAACCATTATCTGCCAAATGACTTATGCTTAGTAGGTTATGTTTCAATACTGTGATAAGATAAACATCGTTTATTACTGGATAAGGAGATATACCGACAGTGCCATTACCAATTATATTACCTCTCAAATTATTTCCGAAGGAGACGTATCCTTCTTTCTTCCTCGATCGTGTAGCGAACAAAGATGCATCACCTGTCATGTGCCGCGAACATCAGCTATCGAGGATCCACTTGCTTTTAGTATGAGAGGGTTGATGGTCCACCTACAAAACAAGTAGATGAATCCTTTGGTACCCATTTACTGAAGGGTCCATATTGATTAGTTTTAGGTCTCCAGAATAAAGTGCGATTGTCAACATGTTTCCTTGCTAAATAATACTCTGATATGTGTCCATGTGTACCATAATATGTGCAAGTTAGTTTAGAACCAGTGGTGGTTGAAACTGTGTTGACATGCTTATTTGGTTTCTTGGAAAACCTATAGGTGAAAGCATGGTGATAGTTGTGTTTCTTCCGTGCTTTCTGATTTTTAGTCCTCTTAGGTGTATGCTTAGCATTAAAGGCTGTGTCATAGGTATTGCCTGTTTGTCTAACTTGATTTCTAACTTTTTAGAAATCGTAACACTCTTCATATCTAGCAGCCATATCTGATCATCTTTGTTCTGTGACTAAGTGCTTCTTCTTCTCTATGTCATATAACTCTTGTATTTTGACATAGTCTTTTTTTTCTTATCAACCTTGAGGGTAGCCTCATGACAGTCTACTTTGAGTTGGGCTATATCTTCCGTGTTACCGGTAGTAGACGTCTCTTTAATATCTTCAATAAGATTGGACAGTCTAGCTACCTCGGTTGTGCATGCCTTATTCTCTTTTCAAGATTGCTTATACTTGTCAAGCATAGTTCTGTGTTCTTCAAGTAATTTGCTAAAGGCATTTTCTAATTCATCAAAAGTAAAATCATCATATAGAGGGTTTGAGGATACCTTATCAAACGCCATAAGACAGACATTGACATTTCCGCTAGGTCTGTCTTCTTCCTATGTATCACTGACATCACTTTCATGCCAGATACTTGTGTTGCATACTTTCGACTGGTTGTTGCTTTTCTGCTTGATCTTGATCTGTCATATGGACTGCTTTTCTTTGAAGTTGGGCAGTCCTTCTTTATGTGCCCTGACTTCTTGCATCCAAAGCATATGGTTTCATCTTCACTGCTTTCTTGGATATCTCTCTTCCTTCTGTTTGATTTCTCAAACTTTAGGAATTTCTTGAAGTTCTTTACTAGTAGGGCTTGTTCATCACCACTTGATGATTCTTCATCAGAATCATTGCATGTAGATTTTCTGGCTTGAGCTTTGAAGAAAATAGACTTTTCTTTTGGGGTTGCTTCTTCAAACTCTTGCAGATCAAGCTCATGGGTCATGAGCTTGCCCATCAGTGTTTCCAGAGTCATAGTGGTGAGATCGTTTCTTTCAATAATTACTGTTGCCTTTGGGTTCCAGTTCTTGGTTAGAGGCCGCAACACTTTTCTGATCTTCTCATGGTTGCTGTAATCCTTACCAAGAGATTGTAAAGGATTAGTAATATCAAGGAAACGTGTGAACATCTGTGTAATTGACTTACCGGATTTTATCTTAAAAGATTCATATTCCTGTGTTAGTCTACTGATTTTGGATTCCTTCACTTGGGAAGTACCTTCATGAGTTACCTCAAAAAGTTTCCAAATCTCGTGAAATGTTTTACAGGTTGAAACTCTGTTGAACTTCGTTTTGTCAATTGCACAGAACAGTACGTTGATGGCACGCGCATCTAGACTAGCCTTAGCTTTTTCATCTTCTGTATATTTGTCATGAGGCTAGTCTACAAGCTGGCCGTCAACCACTATAGGTGCCGGTTTCTTATAACCGTCAATAACTATAGACCAAAGATCAAAGTCAAGTTACTTTAAGAAGAAAGTCATCAGTGTTTTCCAATAGTATAATTTGTACCATCAAATAGTGGGGGTCTATTTGTAGATTTTCCTTCACCGTTGAATATTGATTTCACGGCTGTCATATATACTCTCTGAGGTTTGTTATATTAAAATATAACCTGCTCTGATACCAATTGTAGGACCGTTGAGAACCTCTAGAGGGGGTGAATAGGGTGAGTGCGAGTGCAGCAGAAAATAATCACTAATTTAAATTTTAAACTATGGCAGTAAATAAGAGACAATAAATATAAAACAAGAGATAGAGAGATCAAACTTAGTGACACATCGATGTATACTGGTATCCCTCTGAGAGGACTAATCCAGTCTCGAGTCCTCTTGCTCGATGTTAATCCACTAAGGCACAAGCTAATTGAGAGCTTGCAGTCTCTTACAATACCGTGCTTGGTGATAAGTGCACGGCTGACTTCACAACACCGTGCTTGGTGACGAGCGCACGACCGGCTCCACAACAAAGATAATTGTTGTACTTTAAACAACCTCTTTACAACTCTTGAACACCAAAAGACTCTAGATCGAAATAGATACTACTGGCTTTTGGCTAAGAGGAGTATAGGTGTGATATGAAAGCTTTTGATCGGGTGAAAACACTTATCGAATAGAGAAGAAAAGATGAAGAATGAATGAGTGATTTGAAATGAAAAACTCTCTCCTATTTATGGGTGTTTTCTGGGACCGAATCGGGCAGAGTTCTGATGCAAAGATTTTGCATATGTACATTGCATGCAGATTTAGAGGCAACGGATATTTGAATTCAAACAGACCGAACTCGGGCCGAACTCGGTTTAAGTTCTGTCTAGAAGAATTTTGAATATTTGTCAAATTCTGTTACAAAAATGATTTTAAACTTTTGGTAAAATGGAATGGGAATATGTAGGCTTTTTAGATATGTGGACTGAGATTAACCTAAGCCAGTATTACCTAGTCGATCTTACAATTTAAATCCTAGACTCAATAAAGATAAAATACATAATAAATTATAAAATGACTCGGACTGGATCCCAATGAAAGTAATCTTCAGATAGATGATTTATGTGCTTGATGATGCAGTAGTACGACGCTTGTTGATATTAATTTCATACGTCCTGAAATAATTAGCAGTAGTCTGTATATTTTGTGTATTAACCTAAGTCCATGTCGATTATTAAAATCGGGTGTGACCATGGAATGGGCCAACACAAACCCGATTACATGGATGACCCCAAAAAACAAGTGCCAATGTGCTCGTTGTCAGAATAGACGTTACGAAGAAGTGATGGTTTTGAGGGTGCATCTGACCCTTAAGGGTTTTGTACGTGATTATGACCTATGGGCATCGTAAAGTAAACTTTATATAGAAATCCAGTCCTCTTTTGTTGTTGATGTTGCCACGGATGTTGCCAAAGATGACGACGTAATTATATATTGAATATGAAGGCCACAACCCGGCACGAGATGTGGTGATTGCCATGATAAGGTCTAATTTTAATCTGGAGGATTTGAATCTCGATGCAAAGGAGTTCTGTGATATGTTCAAGGATGCAAATACTTTTTTATACCCAGGATATGATACTAATTCTGTATTGTTGGTAGTGATGCGCTTGTTGAACATAATGTTTGATTTCAACTTGTCGCAAGCCTTCTATGATCGGATCGTACAATTGGTTAAAGAGGTGTTGCTGAAAAGATCGAAAGAGCTTCCTGAAAACTTCTACATATCGAAGATGATGGTCCGACATCTCAGACTTGGATACGAAATAATATATTGTTGTCATAATGGATGCATGTTGTATTATAAGGAGATATTCTAAATCGTCATAGCTATATTGGATATACTTCTATTTCATAGCTATTTTGGATATACTTCTATTTCTTAGTTGCTTAGTTTTTAGTACATGCAGTTTTTTATGATTAAATTTGATGCTGAGTTTTCAAAGTTGTTTTAGATATACTTCTCGGTGCTTTTGTACTTCTTGATGTAATTTATTAGCTTCTCAATGATACATACTACTTTTGTAGTTCTACTTCTTAATTGTCTATTATACCTACTACTATATATATATGAATATCATAGATGGCTTGTCGTGGTCGTGATCATGGTCGTTGTCTTATATTATTCGTAGATGGATTATCCCCTCGAACATGAGACTCCTCTACTCCTCATCGACCGCAAACACCTCTACTTCGCCATCGGTCGTAGACACAA
This sequence comes from Iris pallida, assembly GCA_029216955.1. NCBI lineage: Eukaryota > Viridiplantae > Streptophyta > Magnoliopsida > Asparagales > Iridaceae > Iris > Iris pallida. The sequence goes on along the minus strand of JANAVB010042620.1, from coordinate 2,262,910 downwards.
CATTCCACCATTTTTTTTTTCATACACCACCACTTCAACATCGACATCCATTTCCAATCCATCATCTACAGGAGATCCCGCCACCCATCGTATTTTTGTCTACCAGATACTCCTAAAACTATAGGATGGGTCCCGGAGTATCCCGACCTAGTTTACGATGCTAGTTGTCGATAAATTTGTCGACATGGTGATCCTCCGACACCACCGGAGAGGCTTGTTGGGCAGTTTTGACATGAGCTTTGGCCCCTTACCAATGAGTTGTAAGAAATTATAATTTAATGTTATTTAATATTTTTATTAATTAGATAATGCTTGTTATTTATATTTTGTAGGTTTTTTATGTTCCTGCTATCCGACACTTGGGGCAATCATTAGAGGGAACTTCCATGGACGCTATATTAACTTTTCCTAGGTGCCAGTGGAGGAGTTATATATATGGCTTGATCAGATGAAGGTATATTTAAAATTTAATGTCATTTGATTTATTAACTTTTTGTTTATCTATTCATATACTAATTTTTATTTGAATTTGTATATAAAAAATCTACTAGTGGCCCGAGCATCGAGATCATGAGACGATCAAGAAGACCTATTTGGGTGCTTGAACCAACAAGATACGAATGCAAAGGATGATTTGAAGATGGCGGTGGTGACTAGAATAGGCAAGAAAGCTTTGATCTAAGATGATTTTTGGAAGGAAAAGCAGTGGCAGCTCGAGACTCCATAGTTTAAGAAACGGTCCGAGCAAGCAAAGATGGCACGATCTTGTAGGGTCTACATACGAGTGGATCGTGAAGGCCCACGTAGGCAACTGTAGAGGTGGTATGAATAGGGTGTCATAATTTACCCAATAAAACTAAGGCTAGTTTCCAACTTAAAAATAATAACAACAGGTATGGAAAGTAAATAGATTAAGAAGCCACAAATGGAAACACCATGATGTATACTAGTTTTCCTCGTGGAGGACTAGTCCAGTCCCGAGAAATTTTTCTCGCTATTAATACATTTTTGAATAAATACAAACACCACGTGCTTTGATTTGAAGGGCACGTCGACTTCTTACAACTACAAGCTTTGATTCGAAGAGCTTGCCGACTTCAGACAACCACGAGCTTTGATCCGAAGGACTTGCCGACTTCAATACAACGAATTAAACTGTCACTTAGAAAAGTCAAGCTTTACAACCCTTGAACACTTCTAACCTAGAACACGTGTGGCACTTAGAATCAAAGAAAGTTGTCTTGGAGATGAGAAGATTAAGGCTCTTGAAGTAATTGATGAGAAGATTGAAAGTGAATGAGTGAGTAACAACATCTATTTATAGGCTTTTTGTGAACCTAGTTCGGGTAGAGTTTGGTTCCCTAACGTTTAAAATGTTGAACATTAGAGGCTGGTCTTCAGAAAGGCTGAACAATTCAGGGTTTCTATTTTTTGGTCTGACCTACTTCAGTTCGAGTTAGGTTAGGGACCGAACTCTAGCCGAGCTTTGTCTCCCATTTTCTAGAATGTTGGGTTTAAGGAATTTGTGGACTTTTGGTTGGTTTTGGGTAAGGTTTTTTAGTAGGTTTATTTGAGTGGATTTTTAGTGCTATCTAGTTGCCAAGTGCGACTCGATATATATGTGTCATATACTCAAATAAATTATAAAATACAGAATAAATAACAATGTCCATATACAAAATTTATGGTAGTCTTCTAATGTAGCAGCAGTGACTTCGTAACAGTCTTGATCAAATTGCAATATATTAAGTCAAGGTTTTGGTTACTTATCAAAATTAGGTTGACCATGCGCAATTGGGCCAACAGATCTATCCCTGCTGCTATCCACTATCGACACCTGGTAAGATAATTAGAAGCATTTAAATATGTTTTTATTATATAGTTTAACCACATTATCAAACTAATACATTTTTTTTTAATATTTTGTACACAAGTGGAAAAGCTTTCGAAGAAGGGGAGATCCCTCTAGTGTCAGCTTCTCCGATGTTTTTGAGTACACACATAAGAGAATGAAGGACGTAACCTACGTTGATGAGAAGGCGAGCAAGACTGTTTTAAGGATTAGAATTTATACTATAAGTAAGAATATTTGAAACAACCTAGACTAGTTTTAGCACATTAGGATATTAATCAGTTGTAGAAGCATGGAAAAGAATAAAGAAAGATCCATGCAGCCAAGAATCCCCATGCGGCTCAGAGAGCTCATGCGGCTCAGGGACTCATGCGGCTCAAGCGTCTATGCGGCTCGAATAGTTCCACGTGGCCCGCAATAGCTCTTCCCTTTGTCCTTTACTGCATTAAATGCCTTGACGGCTGACAGCTCTGACAAATGACAGCTCTGACGTGCGATAATGGCTCCGTCATAATGGCAGATTTCTAGAGAAACGAAGAAGATCCCTGACACAATCCCCCGAAACCCAGAAACCTTCATGCGTCCTTGACATGTGGACAGTCGCATGCGGCTCAAACAGAGACCACCCAATGCGGCTTAGGTCGAAGCTATCTCCATGCGGCTTACGAAGAAAACACCCATCATGTGGTCGCCTACGCTCATACGACTCAGATTATCACCATGCGGTTCAAATGTTCTGGGGCCACTCCTAAGCAGCCTTGACACGTGGCCGGCCTTATGCGGCTCAATGGGGAGCAGTCCTCATGCGGCTCAGATTTTCTAAGTGGCTCGCGGTTAAGACACGTGGCATGATAATAGGACACGTGGCATCAAATCGATCGAAATCCATCAACAAATCCTAATAAAATATTAGGATCAAATCAGATCATTTGCAATCAAACAAATCAATGACACGTGGCTGGAAATCCGAGATTGGCATAACAAATCATGAGGATTTATGTCAATCATCATTAATTATCCACAAAGATTTGATGCAATCACATTAATTGCCCAGATCTATTTTATTCAAGATGGGCGGCCCAGATTCATTGATCCTTAGCCGCCGACTTTTGAGAATGGGCAATCATTACAAAACCCTAATGATGCCCCCCACTCTTATAAATAGTAAGGTGCCGTTCCCTTGCAAGATACAGATAGGGAGACAGAGATAGACGAGCAGAGAGCGGAGAGAAGAGAGAGAGAGCACAACCCCCTCGGATCCAGAGAGCCAGAGAGAAATTGAAAGGAGAGCATTTCTTCATCAACGCCAAGTAGTTCTTCTACAGAGCCAAGGCTGTACCCGATCGTCCAAGGAGTAAGGCAGAGCTGCCGTCGCTTTCCTGAGCCTCTATCGTCACCCTCCAGAATCTAAAATAAACAATTATACTTAGATTGCTGTACCTAGGTTTTCGTCCCTAGGCTTTCTTTGTACAAGCGAGTTTGTATTGTGAGTCTAAGTTCAGTCCTCCGATAATTGTTCTGTTCTTTTATAATCAATGGCAAAAATGATGGCGACTCTGCTGGGGAAAAACTTCTCCACGGCTGAGGAGTTGGTGACGCAATCGGATGCAGCCAAACTTGGCTCCACGCAGCAGAAAATGGTCGTCCGCTTCGACCAACAGGCGTTTGAAGAAATGCTCTCTGAGGGAAGTGCTGGCCCGGTCCAGAAGCGAACCCGCACAAAGAAAGCTCGCAGCGGGTGGAGGCCAAAATTATTTGCTCCTTCCCAAGCTCTGGACGGAGTACTCTCTGCTGCCCAAGACGGCGAAGGCGACTCTCGCGTGGCCCCACTTCGAGCAATAGAGGACTCTGCTATCCCCAAGTCCGGCAGAGAAAAGCGCTACGATGCTGGACTTGCAGGGTTAAAGAGCGATTCTATATGCTCCAGGAAGAAACCGAACAAGGGCACTAGCCGCACGACGAAGACTCATGCGGCCAAGATTGCCAGCCGCATGAATGATGACCATGCGGCTGAGACTGCTATCCAAATATATAATGCTCATGCGGCCAGGATTTCCAGCCGCATGGAGAACACTCATGCGGCCAGGATTTCCAGCCGCATGGAGAAGAACTATATGGCTACGACGGCCAACCGCATGAAGATTATTGATTCCAGCCGCATGACGCCTACTCCACACGGCTCTGTCTTCGACCGCCTCCCCTATGGTCCTGATCTCTTGTGCTCCCAAGAAGACATGTCTGACTCTCTCCAGCACCACTTAGACTCTTCCTACTATTGCCCTCACGCACTAGAGTGAAGAAGTCTAGGGCAGTACGAGCATGGCAAGCTCGGTCCGCTGATCCGACCTCTGACCATCCGAGCGTCCCATATACTGTTATGCGGGCCTCTGATAGGAAGTTGTATAGAACCAATCTAGTCCAGCCCCCAGCGGTAAACGGACAAAGAGGTTCCCAAAAGTCTTCCAAAATCCAGGGAGCAAACATGGTCGATCCGGACCCATCTGACTTGCGTGAGGCCATCCTCCACAAACGCAAGGAAAGAGAACATGCTTCGGGGTGCAAAGAGTCCTCCCACGAATGCCACTGCACCCAAGTCTTCGTCAACTGCTGTTGCAATAACGCGACGGTACGAGAAGATCGGCAGTCCGTCTTTCAGAGACTGCAATAACCATGTTCGGAGGATGAGGCACCTCCCGTCGTCTCCTGCAACTCCACTCAAAAAATTCCTGCCGATGGGAGAGGAAAGAAGACCAATGTTCCCAGCCCGAAGATTTCAACCACTATGACTAAGAGACTATCGTCTAAACGGGTGCCCACCACCGGAGTTTTCCAAGGTACCCGTTCCAAGATGAAATCTGCTACAGTAGAAGATTCTTCGTCCACACCACTGGGGGTAGCACTCCTTAGAACATCCACGATAATCCGATGTTCCAAGGAGATGAGCCCGAGGAAACAACTCTCTCATCTGATACAGCAAGGGCCGACGTCCCCGAGGACGCCGAGGACTCCCAAGATGAAGCACACTCTGAAGCTGGCGGTACTATCCCTTCTGAGTCCGAACCAGAGGAGAACATTCCCACATACCCCGATGACTTCTCGCTACAGGGGTATGATTCGGAGGGTACGTCCTCCACCGTTCCTTCCATCTCTTCTCATGTAAAAACGGTGTTCATGACGGACAGCAACCAAGGTAGTTCCAGTGATCGCCAATGCATCGATACTCTGGAGGCCATACTGTATGCCTTGGTCAAGTCTGTAGACGAAATCAAAGTGGCCCTTCCAACTCTCCAAGGAGGGACGCCTGGCCAAACAAGCGCAGGTCCCGCAGTCAATACGGACTCAAACGCAGCGGCACCGAACCCAGGCAACAATACTCCTGAAATGACGGCCACCACCGCTGTGGATGAGGCCAGGGAAGCAAGAAGAGAGGTCCAGGAGCTCTGAGCCATGTTTCATGCTAGAGAAACCTCTCAAGACCTCAAAATACGGCAACCATACCCTGCTGCATGGAGGGATGTCCCCTTTCCACCAAGATATAAGCCGTTCAATATCAATCCTTATGATGGCAAGACCTCCGCAAGTCGGTACATCACTTACTTCGAGGTCACCACCGACCACCTGCCCTATGATGATGCCATCCTTACACGTTTATTCATTAGAGCATTGGAAGGAGTCGCCTTCGACTAGTATCGCAACCTGCCAGACTACTGCATCTACTCCTTCGCCAGCTTCAAGCTCATGTTCTTGAAGAGATTTTACGAAGTAGGATAGGACATCACGATGTCCACCCTCATGGACATCATCTAAGGGGAGAAAGAGCTGACAAGGAACTATATTGAGCGGTTTCGCAAAACCACAATGAAGCTGCCGTCTGGTAACCCGGATTCCTTCTTAATTAAAATTTGCCAAAAGAGACTGCTTCCAACAATCAGCCTCTGGATGGGCGAAAGTCAATTCAAGGACTGGAAGACGTTTATTATCAGTGCCACAAGTGCCGAAGAACGATTGAAGAAGGCTCACCAACTGGGATTGTACATCTCAGAGGGAGAAGACAAAGGCAGGCGTCCCAACGCCAACACCAACAATGGGGGTAGCTCCACCAATAATCGGGACAATAAGGGCAAGCAGGCTATGGTGGCTGACACAGCACAGAAACCTGAGCCAAAACCGACAGACAAGCAATGGCCACAAATGACCTACTCCTTCGAAGACGGCCACGTCAAGCCCATCTTGGACATGCTCATATAAGGAGACAGAATTCAGCTCCCTCCACCAAGAGGGAACCCCGACCGGCAGAAATAGAGAGCCCAAAGTACTGCCATTACCACCGCTACGTCCACCATGCTACACACGACTGCTACCAACTAAAACGGTACATCCAACACCTCATCGATTCGAACGCTCTGGCCATCGATTTCGAAGAGGTAACTGTGGCAGCCAATATGGTATCAGTACAATTTGGCAGCTTCCCTCCAACAGAGACTCAAGACGGTGTGATTCCCGTCCCTCTGGCGACAATAGAGATTGCTAATCTTCTACCTTCTCGGGATCAGGCTGCTGGTCTAGTGCCCCTCACCACATCATGAGGGGAGGTCATGTGGGTCCATCCATACTTGGTATCAAAAGTGACTTAGTCCACACCATCTTCCATTCGCAAAAAGAAGAGTGGAAAAGTCAGATCCTGTCGCACAATCTCGACAGATATCGAAGAAGTTACAATCGTCGTCACTCGGTCTGGGGCACAATCCCAACATGTGGCTGATAACTCGGCTGAAGATCATCAGCCTGCTATAACTTACGCTCTGGGACCTTCTCAGCCTCCGACGACCGACAAGCCTAGGCCGAAGGAGACTCGCTTTGACAAATCCCTCCGAAAAGAGGCACCGCAGGGGCTGGAGAAGTCCTACAACTTCGACATCTTGGCACAATTGGCCAACACACCGGCCAAGTTGTCATTATACGAGCTCCTGAGACTCTCAAAGGATGTTTGCACGGCTTTGACCGATGCACTCCAGAATGCCGATGCCTATCTGGCTCAGGTCAACCTCACGGGAGAAAGCCCGCCTGCAGATCTCTAAGACAGCGCTTGCACGGGAGCGATGCCCAACATTGTCTTTACTCTGCAGGATATGCTCATCAAAACCAACCTGCACGATCGCCCGTTATATTACATTGGATACATCGGCGACGTAAAGGTGGATCAGATGCACATTGATCCTAGTTCTTCCATAAGCATCATCCCGAAGGGTCTGTTACATCATCTTCGCATTCCTATGCATCGCCTGACGCCAAAAAGCACCGCCATCAGCGGTTTCAATTCGGGCAGGAGCTACCCAATTGGGAAGATTCGCTTGAAGTGCCAAATTGGAGATCTTCACTTAGAAGTAACCTGTTACGTCATAGATGCAGACACTTCCTACAACATCCTCTTAGGGTGCCCTTGGATACACGATTATATGATCGTGCCTTCCATGCTGCACCAATGCTTCAAGTATGTCGACAAACACGGCTTCGTGAGGACAGAATTTGCCGACATCGATCCCTTCAAAGGAGTCAAATATTACTACTCAGACTCCTGCCTATACGAAAAGTCGAAGAGGCACCTTGGTGAAGGAGATATGCAAGCTCGTACCGAGACAGCCACAGGATCAGAAGAACCTCTGACGACCCACCTCCAAGCTCGCAAACCTGGCAAGTCCGTACCCCTTACAGGCACTCTGCGTAAGGATGCGATCAGCCTCTCGGCACAAGAAGAGCAAATGATAATCCGGCTGCCAAGGAACGGCCAAGTGCCAAGGCCCACAACGGAGCCACTAACAATCAGACTGCAAAGAGTCAGCCAGCCACAAACGGAGAAGCTCAATCCCTCCGACAAACCAATGACGATACGCCTTCCCAAGAAGAATCGTCACCCCGATGCAAGGTCTGGGGCTTCTAGCGAACCAACAACTCCCCGCCCAGCATCAGGTGCCAAACTGGAGGTTGCTAGTTTGCCAACGACTCCACGCTCGGCTCCACCAGCTGAACCCCTGACGATCAAGCTGCCCTGGTCATCCTCTCAGTCTTCATTTATACATGGGGTAGCCGTAGAAGAACCAGAACTAGCCAAGTATGTGGCTGTCTATACTGATGTTCCCTTCGCAGATGATGTAATCCCACTAGAAAAGATACCTTACTTTATCAATAAAGGGCTATCTTTGAACTACCTCGAGCTTAATAAGCTTTGTACAATGTATGCTATGGAATATGGTATAGGCACTCACCTACACACACAGGTGACGAATGTTTACACCACAAACCAGCTTATCCCAGTAGAAGACGCTTACCGCATAATTGAGGGAGGGGACCATCCAATCATCTTCGGCCGGAAGGACGACCCGCAGCCCTTCACCATAGAGAAGGTCGATCTCAAATCAGATGCCGGGAGACTGCCTCTTTACCTATATAGCCCCAAATCCAAATATCTCATACAAAAACAGGGATATGATCTGGAGACTACGCCAGGTTTGAACTACGGCACTGGGCGACGATTACCTCTAAAGCCACCAGTCTCGGCTGGCAAACCAGAGGACTACTACAGCAAGACCCGGTGTGGATTAGGGTATGTTACGCCTACAACGACCCCTGAAAGTTTAGATGAAGAATACGACTGGCATTTACATTCAACCGGGTCACCAACTTCTGATTCGGATACCTGCATCGGAGACGTATTCAGACAAGTCCTGTCAGTCAACATGGGATTCGCCGACGCTTACGAAGAAGATGAAGACATTCCTAAAATCCTCGAGTTAGAGCCGTAGGCCCAACAGTTGGATGCACAATAGGAAAAGCGGTTCGAACAGATAGAACCTCCTACTGAAGATGAGGTCATACAAGTGGATCTCGGCAGCGAATCTTCTCCAAAACAAATCTTCGTCAGTAAAAGCCTAACAGACGAAGAGCGAGAATCGCTGCTGGAACTTGTCAAAGAATATATTGATGTGTTCGCCTGGAGCTATGAGGACATGCCGGGGTTAAATCCCGATATTGCTCTTCACAAACTCAACATTCGGCCAGATACAAAGCCAGTCAAGCAACAACAGCGACGCTTCCGCCCAGGTATCATAGATGCGATCGAAGCCGAAGTCAACAAATTAATAGCCAGCGGCTTCATTCGTGAGGAACAACATCCGGATTGGGTCGCCAACATAGTACCAATCCTCAAGAAGAATGGAAAGATTCGAATCTGCATCGACTTTTGTAATCTGAATGAGACATGTTCCAAAGATGAATTCCCCCTCCCTATCACAGACATCATGATTGACAACACCTGCGACTTCGAACGTATGTCATTCATGGATGGCTTCTCGGGGTACAACCAAATCAAGATATCTCCTGACGACGAAAAGCTTACATCATTCCGAACACCGATTGGCACATACTGCTACACAGTCATGCCTTTCAGTTTAAAGAATACTGGCGCCACATATCAAAGAGCCATAAGTATCATCTTCAGAGACCACTTGCGCAAGACCGTGGAGTGTTATGTTGATGACATTGCCGTCAAGAGTCATTATAAGGGAGACCATCTGCAGGATCTAAGGACGGTATTCGACCTGATACGAGCGCACAATTTGAAAATAAACCCTACGAAGTCCTTCCTGGGCGTATCCAGCGGGAAGTTCTTGGGTTTCATCATCACCTCCAAGGGTATCCACATAGACCCTGAGAAGACAAAGGCAATTATGGAGATGGGTCCCCCGAGAAATCTTCGAGAACTTCGAGGCCTCCAAGGGAGACTAGCTTACATTAGGAGGTTCATTTCTAACCTCTCCGGGCATTGTTAGCCATTCACCCATCTCATGAAGAAGGGCATCTCATTCGTATGGGACGAAGAGTGTTAGCGTGCCTTCGACAGCATCAAAAAATATTTGTCGAATCCTCCAGTCCTGGTGGCCCCGGTTGCTAGAAAACTATTCCTGCTCTTTGTACGAGCAATGGAGCATTCCCTCGGCGCTCTGCTAGCACAAAACAACGATGCAGGCCATGATCAAGCCATATATTACCTCAGCTGAATAATGATCGGGCTAGAGCACCGATACATCGCCGTGCAGAAGGAATGCCTCGGCCTGGTGTTCGCCATTCAGAAGACGCGGCACTATGTCACAGGACAAACCATATATGTGATCTCACGAGTCAACCCTCTCAGGGTCCTCATGACTAAACCAGAGGCACTCAGCTTCTGCCTCACTACATGGGCAATATTGCTGTCCCCATATCATATGATCTTTGTCCCACAAAAGGCTGTAAAGGTCAAGCTCTGACAGACTTTTTAGCAGCCCACCCAGGCTCGGAGTCGTCCAGAATATATGAAGAAATCCTAGATGTGGTCGCCGACTTGAATGCAACCTCTCACGATGATATATGACGAATGTTCTTCGACGGTGCCTCAAGGACCGGACCTAAGGACGACATCGTCGTTGGAGTCGGGGTGGTGCTGGTTTCTCCTTCTGGGTTGGTGATCAACCGTGCTTACTCTCTCACAGAGCCCTGCTCTAACAATGTGGCCGAGTACAATGATTTGGTCATTGGCCTCTAACTTGTAAGAGAGCTGGGGGTAGAATATCTTGAAGCATACGGCGATTCTCAGTTAATCGTCAATCAGATCCGGGGTTCATACGAAGTCCGCCATGAAGACATGATCCCCTATCACCAAATAGCAATCAACATCATCGCGTCATTCGAGGGGCTCTTCATCGAATACGTTCCTAGACTCTGAAATATCGAAGCCGATGCCCTAGCTGGCCTTGCCGCTTCCCTAGCAGTTCCGAACTATGCTCGCCAATCCATGGATGTGATAGGCTACGAATTGGACTGTCCCAAGAACAATGTTCAATTCGTGGCGAGTTATTCCGTTCAGACGATCGACGAAGTCCCAGACTGGAGACAACCATTCATTGACTTTGTAGTCTACGACATCCTGCCCGAGAACCCAAAAGAGGCCACTTCTATCCGAAGGCGTTCTCTCAGATTCTTCTACGATACAGAGACAAAAATGCTGTATCGCCGATCCTACGATGGATTATTGCTTCGATGTCTGTCAAACGCAGAAGCCAAAGAAGCCGTACGCGAAGCTCATGATGGTGTCTGCGGGGTCCATCAGTCTAGCCCTAAATTGCAAGACCGTCTTCGCCGAATGGGCTACTACTGGCCCACGATGGTAGCAGATACGATAGACTATGCAAGAAAGTACAAAGCCTGCCAAGTCCATGCAGACTTCATCCACCAACCATCCGAATATCTACATCTGACAGTGGCGTCCTGGCCATTCGAAGCATGGGGAATGGATATCATTGATCCAATCACTCCACCCTCTTCTCGAGGATATCGCTTTATACTCGCAATGACGGATTACTTCTCCAAATGGGCAGAAGCTGTTCCACTTGCAGAAGTAAAGACTTCAAACGTGATCAGCTTCCTCAAACATCACGTCATCTATCGCTTTGGACTGCCCCGAAGGATCATCCACGATAATGGTCCGCAGTTTGCAAGCCATTCCTTCTATTGCTTCTGTAAAAAACATCGCATCCAGAATATTGCTTCAACGCCATATAATCCAGCAGCGAATGGGTTGGCAGAAGCATTCAACAAAACAATCATCAAACTTCTCAAGATGTTCGTATCGTCCAACAAACGTGACTGGAATGAGAAGCTTGGTGAATGCTTATGGGCATACCGTATTACAGTCCGAACAACCACTAGAAACACGCCGTTTTCCCTAGTATACGGGAGTGAGGCAGTCCTCCCATTGGAGACGCAAATACCCTCACTCCACGTCGTCCTTACTTACCAATTGACGACAGATGATAACTATCATCGCCGACTACAAGAGTTGGAGGCCTTAGACGAAAAGTGCCTCCTGGCTCAGCAACGGATCGAGCTATACCAAGCACGCATCTCCGGAGCCTTAAACAAGAAGGTTAAAATCAGAACATTCAAAGTGGGCGATCTCGTTCTGGCAGTCCGAAGGCCGATGGTCATGACTCACAAAAATGCCGACAAATTCCAGCCAAAATGGGAAGGTCCGTTTATCATTGAGGCCGTATTCTCTAATGGCGTCTACCGCCTCGCAAAACAAAATGGAGACTTGTTCATGTTGCCCGTCAACGGTAAGTTCATGAAGAAATATTATGTCTGAACGACATTTTCCAGATCATCGAGTCATGTACCCGCCGGTACCGCTGAACTCGTATCACATTTTCTAGATTGCTGAGTTATATACCCGCTGGTACCACTGAACTCATATTCCACTTTCCAGATTGTCGAGTCATGTACCCGCCGGTACCGCTGAACTCATATTCACAAAATTCCAGATTACCGAGTTATGTACCCGTCGATACCGCTGAACCCACATTCACAATCCCAGATTACTGAGTTATGTACCCGCTGATACCACTGAATTCATATTTCACTTTCCAGATTGTCGAGTCATGTACCCACCGGTACCACTGAACTCACATTCACAAAATTCCAGATTATTGAGTTATGTACCTGCTGGTGCCGCTGAACTCACATCAACAATACTCCAGATTATCAAGTTATGTACTCGCTGGTGTCGCTGAACTCACATTTCCAAATTCTAGATTATTGAGTCATGTACCCTCCCGTACCGCTGAACTTACAATCTTCCAGATTATCGAGTTATGCACCCGCAGGTGCCTCTGAACTCACATTTCGGTCACTCTTTTAGGTAGTAAGTCATGTATGATCATACCTATGAACTTATTTATCTGAAAGAGCTCCTCCCTCATGATCCACTACCCGTACTCTCTGTGCACAAAAAGGGTAACGGATCCACAAAATTTTCAAAACGACCACGTCGATGTTACCCCTGAGTCGTTTCACTTCCGCCAAAAACAAATCACCCCTTTACATAGAACTTCCATGTCCTCATTACCTCTGAGTCATTCTATGTACCCTCCTTCATTGAGCCCACTCCTGCCATGTCCTCATTACCTCTGAGTGGGAAGGCTCCGTCGAAGAAACCTTCATGCTTGCCATGTCCTCATTACCTCTGAGTAAGTATGTTGATTCCCTTTCAACTTATTATCCGTACCCAAAACCGGAGTATGCCAAGGATAATAGGTCCACAAATATCCTTCGTTGAGTCCATTTCTGCCATGTCCTCATTTCCTCTGAGTAGGAAGACTCCACGGTAAAACCCTCATACTTGCCATGTCTTCATTACCTCTGAGTAAGTATGTTGGTTCCCTTTTCATCCTGTTATCCGTATCCTAAGACAGGGTACGCCAAGGATAATAGGCCCACAAATGTCCTTTGTTAAGTCTCTTAGTACAGGCCCATCATTCCTCATTATGCCCCGGGAGCCCAGCTGCTCCATGGCATTCTTTTTTCCGATACCCGGAACGTCCATGATCACCTTGCCATGGAATTGTTCTAGGTATCCCCATCAAACTTGTTATTTGTACCTAAAACCAAGGTATGCCAAGGGTAATAGGTCCATAAATAAGTCCCCCATTCGGGACAAACACCACCATAACACCACAAGCACAACAGAAAGTACAAATAAAGGATGGAATAAAACATACTCTTTTATTTGGAAGCCAAAAAGCATTACAGGTTGTGGGACCACTTCCCTCTCAATAAAAGAAAAACAAAAAGAAGGAGAACATGAACAAAAGAAGAAAAAGGCCGACTATGGCTCGGCATTACACAACTCCAGGAGGCAGTTTCTCACTAAGGTGGTCCCCCGCTCAAGCCGCTGTCTAGCTCGACGCTCAGCCTCCTGGGATAATCGCTCTCCATTATCCAAGTCCATGAGTGCCCGCCAGTCGTCTTCCAACTTCTTCAGGGCAATTTCCAGATCAGCCGAATCTTGATTAACTCTGTCAGCCTCCTGGATAATTAGCCCCCTGTCGATACGGGCAGCCTCGAGCTCAGACTCAAAGAAAGCTAACTTCCTCTGAAGCTCAAGGATTTGTTCCCGCGTGTCAGTGATCCCGCGGGAGGCAGTCGCTTCCCGAGCCGTAACATCTTCACTCTCGTGGCTCAATTGATCATATCGATCAGACAGATCGCGGAGGTCCTTCAGTATGGCCGGCCTGGTTTTATCCCGAGCAGCCCTTCCCTTCTCTATAGCAGCTGTGAGGGAACCGCGCTCCTGATCTATAACAGTAGGCAGATCAGCCTGCCACAATATCTGAAGCTGGGCCACCAGCTGATCAGTCTCCAGTAATTTTGCCTCCAGAAATGCAGCCGCCCCTGCCCCACCGGAAAGGGCCTTAAGGATATCAATTTGACCGTGGACGCATTACCGGGCCAAGACGAAAGAGGTCCCTTTGTCCACAGCAGCCTCTATCCCCCTTCAAGTGACGATAAAAGCTGTCGACCACGTCCTGTAATGCTTCGTCCAGGACCTCTGTAGAGGACGGCGACAGAGGAAGCGTGGCCGACAACATCGAAGGAGTTGTGATAGAACTTGCCACCAAGGGGACAAATTTCGAGCAGAACGATGCGCGGATAGCGGCTAACTCTTCTTCTGTCACCCGAAGAGCCTGGACACTTGGCAGGACGGAGAGATCGACTCTCGGAGCCGTCCAAGCAGAGGAAGACGCAAGGACCGTCGTCCCCTGCCCCGGCTGTCCCATCACCTGACTTGCCGAACTCGAGCCCGCGGGAGGCCCATCAAGACGAGCTGGAAGGGGAGGGGGTACGCTCCTCTACGCCAGTGCCCCTTCGGCAGAGTCTGTCTCAACAATGGCCATCATCGACACTGAAGAGGCAGGACCTGCACGTCCATAACAACAATCAATCGACGTGACCCGAAGGATGTGATGATAGAGCAGATAGGCCTCCTCGCAAGTTAAGATTCGGCTTATCTTACTAAGGAAGGAGCATGGAGGCTGCAGCTTGCTCGCAGCTGTCATGGTCTCCTCACCCGCGATCTCCAAGTTAAATTCGGCCGGCTCCTCTGTCCCAGCCACCTCGAAGGGAGAGGCAACTCGATCAACATTATCTTGATGGAATTCAGCAATTTCAGGAGAAGGCTCACCGGAGCCCCCGTCATCCCGAGTCACGACCTCGGCAACTTGAGATTCCTCTTCTTCTAACATCTACAAGAGGGAAAGAAGATGATTAAAATCAAAGCTAGAAGAAAGAAAAAACCAGTAGCGACTTGTTTACCTCTGATGCGGGGTCAACTTCCTCGTCTCTTTCCCTGATAGTTAACTTGCGGTGTCTGGTCATAGCCAGTTTTCGGAAGCGAGGAATACTGCTAATAGGAGAAATTTGCCTGCTACGTTTTCGTACAGGGCTTGGTGCAATGGGTGGCTGATCTGCCGCCATCTCATCTGGCAAAACAGGTAGCTGATCCGCCCCAACATCTTCTAATGGAAGGGAAGAATCATCTGCATCAAGCTCGTCGCCCTCATCATCCGCAGTAGTGGAGTCTGAATCTGGCACTTCGACTCTATTCTTCCTTTTCTTCGTCTTGGCCCCCTGGGACCTCTCCTCCAGGCCGGTACCTACAATAAAACTGGCACCCGGGTTAAAACCGATAGGAGGTTTGTTCGCCATGACATGGTACAGAGCTGCCATATACAAAACCTCTACCGGAGCCTTAATAGTAGGGACCGAGAAAATGGTACGGGTATGGAATGTATCATAGTAGTGCCAGGCCCTGATGCCGTCAAGAAGGCTACCTTCAAAACCCAGACAAGAGCTGGGACTGTCTAGAAAAAGCTGGCTGTATCCAAACTGTCGGGCAAACCTGTTGGACAGATAAGGCTCCAGAAAGACAGTGTTGCGGTTGCGATACACCAGATGAGCGGGGCGGATGTTACGCAGCCACAGGACCATCTGGCCGTCCAGAAGTTTAGGAGGCCCAATACCATCGAGATGTACAGCCGCTATTTCCTCATCAGTAAAACGAGGAACATATACGAAAATGTTGTACATATCTGCCCTCGTCAGCGCCATTCGGCAAGCGGGCATGGTCTCGCACTCCCAAGACTCATTACGATAACGGAAGATAAAAGCGTCGTCGTCAGTTACGTCGTCTTCAGAGCCCGGTCTCATCAAAGACGGATAATGCATCAGCAGCCACCCCATCAGATAATGATAGGACAGCTCAGTCCGTTCAAAATCTTTTGTCACATCGCGGGTGATAACCTTGGACGTGAAAGTACGAAGGCCACGGTGTATGCTGCACACAATGGACGAGAGGAGAGCTAGCTTGACTCGCGAAACTAACTTCACAGCCGGAAGGATGAAATTACGACTGATCCTTTCAATTGAACCAGCTCCTCCCGAGACTACACAATTTCGCAGCCATACCATCAAGAATCCTGCCAGGAGCGCCTTCTCTGACAGTTCTTTGGTATCCTGATAAAAATAACCAAAAGAGTCGGTTTTACTCCCGAATCTGTCACTAGTGGTGGCCACCCTCTTGGCCGACGACACCAAAGTTTGAACAGCCTCCCGGGATTGAGGACGCCGGGAAGTAACTCGACCTGAGGCACCCATCGTGAAGAGATAGCGCATCCAGTCCTTGCTGTGGGGAGCATTCTCTTTCGAGATGCTATTCTTTCTGGCTATCTGCTGACATGTGCTATAGTGGCACAATATCTCTTGATAAATAGCCACGAAGCCTGGATACCGTCCCTCCAACTCTTCGAACTCTTCATTCGTGGGAGTGTACGCCTCAAAAGCTTCGTCCCCCCAAGAAAGCTTGGAGACCGCGTGCATTTCGTGGATGGCAAGCCCCATTTCCCCTATGGGTGTATAGAAGGTTCCCGTACGGCGGTTATACATCTCCAGCAGAGATATGAATAATCTCTTGTTTATGGGCAAGCCATGGCTGGTGCCCCGAATAGCATAAAAAAGACCAATATCACACAGGAAGGCCTTATACTTTCGCAAGATCTACGTAGACAGATTGGTCCATGAGGGAATGGGGTGTATCCAACTCGGGAGCGTCAACCGGCCAATAGGATATGAGCCCTTTCGAGCAAGTTGGTTCATAAAAGTGTCGGCTGCAGAAAATGTGAAATTGGGACCCGGCACATTCAAGAAAGTACCCGGGGCCAATTCCATTACAGAACGGCTGGTGTGCACCTTGCCCGCACACACTGACTTCATACTGTTGTTATAATGGATGTCTTCCAGAAACATCCCATTTTGGGTAGGAGTTAAAGACTCCTCCATCTTTCGGTCCAGCGGGAGCATATTGAACCAAGATAGTGGAAAGTGACGCTCCATTTGGGGGATGCGGATCGCCATCCCGTTAGAAACAAAACTCCAGTTCTCTGACACATCCAGAACCTGACTGTTCTTCACAGTCAAGGCGTCTTCGAAGAAGAACGCAGGCTTCAAGTATTCGCCTTCTAATTTCCCCGAGTTCATCATAGCATTGAGAAAATAGAAAGGCTGGTTCTTGAGGGCATTCAATCTCGCCGGAGGCACGTCACTAAAAAACTGGTCTGCCACATGCCTAACTATATGGTCGTACCTATAGCCTAGAGCAGCTTGGCACGACCTACCAGGAGTTCTCCAGCAGCATTAACCGACAAATTCACTGAGAAGAAGACAGAAGAAAATAAGTTAAAAAGACGAACAAAAAGAACTGACGAGTGTTTTTCGAGCTTATGTGGCTCCAACTTAACAAAGCCTCATGCGGCTCAAGCTCAGAAGAACACTTCTGCGGCTCCAACTTGATGAAGCCTCATGCGGCTCAAGCTCAGAAGAACACTTATGCGGCTCCGTTCAGTGAAGGTTCATGCGGCAGTGCTCTCATAGGGCCCTCAGAGTTCGGATAAGTTCGTGCGGACCATGTGGCAGATAAATTTGTGCGAATCTATGCGGCTCAGCGTAGCTTGTGCGGCTTCGTTGGAGAAGTGCATATGCGGTCACAGTGGCGATTCTTATGCGGCTCGCGGCTCGGCCATAGGATGAACATGCGGCTCACGTGAAAATAAAGGCTCGCGCATAAAGCATGCGACGTAGCCATAAGCAGTTAGGGTTAACTCACATAACGTCCTTACCAGCAATAGGGGGATGGACGTCAGGGTGAACAGCGGGCACGTCGGCTGGCGGAGAAGCGGCCGCAGTCGAAGTAGAAGCAGCCTTCTTGCCCTTCACTGCCGTAGTCGACGAGGACGCCGCCTTCTTACCCTTCGCCGTGACGGTCTTCTTGTGAGCCATTGGTGATCGAAGAAAAAGACGATAACAATCAGGGTAGGGAAAGTTCGAAGTAGAGGAGAAAGTAAAAAAGTTTTCTCTCTTAAAATCCTCTTATTTATAGGAGGACAAAAGAGGGGGGACACATAGACTAATAACCGCCTTGGAAAAGACGAAACCGACTCTTCGGATTTTGCCCCCTCTCTCATAAAGGAGATTCACCCAGGGCATAAAATCTAAAGATTTAATGAGCCGACCCTTGGGATTTCCCCTAAAGACGACACTAAAACAAATTAAAGGCAATTAAAGACAAGCACACGTGGCAAGGAGCTATGCGGCCAGAATGTCCCTACGGCTAACTGACCAATGCGGCTGAGGAGGCCATACGACTGAGACATCCATGCAGCAAGGACATCATATGCGGCCAGAAGAGTTTATACATAGCCATGCTTTTTATTCAAAGTATTTCAATTTTGCAAATTAAAAACTTTGAAGGGGGTCTTGTAGAAGCATGAAAAATAATAAAGAAAGATCCATGCGACCAAGAATCCCCATGCGGCTCAGAGAGCTCATGCGGCTCAGGGACTCATGCGGCTCAAGCGTCTATGCGGCTCGAATAGTTCCACGTGGCCTGCAACAGCTCTTTCTTTTGTCTTTTACTTTATTAAATACCTTGACGGCTGACAGCTCTGACAAATGACAGCTCTGACGTACGATAATGGCTCCGTCATAATGGCAGATTCCTAGGGAAACGAAGGAGATCTCTGACACAATCCCCCGAAACCCAGAAACCTTCATGCGTCCTTGACATGTGGACAGTCGCACGCGGCTCAAACAGAGACCATCCCATGCGGCTTAGGCCGAAGCTATCTCCATGCGGCTCACGAAGAAAGCACCCATCATGCGGTCGCCTACGCTCATACGGCTCAGATCATCACCATGCGATTCAAATGTTTAGGAGCCACTCCCAAGCAGCCTGGACACGTGGCCAGCCTTATGCGGCTCAATGGGGAGCAGTCCTCATGCGGGTCAGATTTTCTAAGTGGCTCGCGATTAAGACACGTGGCATGATAATGGGACACGTGGCATCAAATCGACCGAAATCCATCAACAAATCCTAATAAAATATTGGGATCAAATCAGATTATTCGCAATCAAGCAAATCAATGACACGTAGCTGGAAATCCGAGATTGGCATAACAAATCATGATGATTTATGTCAATCATCATTAATTATCCACAAAGATTTGATGCAATCACATTAATTGCCTAGATCTATTTTATTCAAGATGGGCGGCCCAGATTCATTGATCCTTAGCCGCTAACTTTTGAGAATGGGCAACCATTGCGAAATCCTAATGATGCCCCCCACTCTTATAAATAGCAAGGTGCCATTCCCTTGCAAGATACAGACAGGGAGACAGAGATAGACGAGCAGAGAGAGAGAGAGCACAACCCCCCTCAGATCCAGAGAGCCAGAGAGAAATTGAAAGGAGAGCATTTCTTCATCAACGCCAAGCAGTTCTTCTACAGAGCCAAGGCTGCACCCGATCGTCCAAGGAGTAAGGCAGAGCTGCCGTCGCTTTCCCGACCCTCTATCGTCACCCCCCAGAATCTAAAATAAATAATTGTACTTAGATTGCTGTACCTAGGTTTTCGTCACTAGGCTTTCTTTGTACAAGCGAGTTTGTATTGTGAGTCTAAGTTCAGTCCTCCGATAATTGTTTTGTTCTTTTACAATCCATGGCAAACAGCAGTATCATTATACAAGCTGTGTTCCAGCCTCTACAAATCGAGACAACTACTCCGGCCACTCAAGATTGGATAGATGAGAGTGTAGTCAAGTCTTACCCATGACCACAGCCGCTCCTCCGCTCTCTCAAATCAACGTTCTTTGGATAAAGGCTACTGGTGGGAGAGGGAAGGATGAACGCATCTATGGTGTCGACTTCTTGACGATGCAAATATCGATGTCGACCGTCTCAATACTTCCTCCGGTGATGACTTTTTTACTTCGCCTCCGGGCTTTTTCGCCCAAGTGATGTAGATTATTAAGATGATGACCACCTTACAAGCCAAAGTGGAGAAAATGTAGGAGAATATTAGCACCATTCATGCCACCATTGGGGTACCGGTGACTACACCAGCTAGCAGTACTACCCCAAACACTAGTACTGCCATGACGTCAGTTACTGCCAATGTCTTAACTCCTTCCATTGCTGCCCCTGCTCCTCATGTTCCCCTATCATATCCTCTGGTGTATTGACGAGTCTCCTGAGTTTACTTCTGTTGGAGACGTTAAGCTCAATACTACCTATCGTAGTGAACTCAATTCCTCTGGTCGTCTTGACTTGCCTACAGGGCCAGGACCACCACTAGATATTAATGATTTTTTTGAGATTTGTATGCTGTTGTGAGATGTATGTACTTCCAGACTGTACGTATTTACTACTATTATGTACTATTGAAGGTGCCTATTGAACTACGGATGATATGTATTTATTCACTACTATTGTACATTTTTTGTCACGATTTATTTATTTGTTTATCTTTATTTGAATATATAACTTATTTATTTCTATTTTGTATTGTATGGTTTCGGCGTGTTTTTGTGTCGCTGAAGGTCCGATCGAACTGAAATTTTATGACAGCTTGTGTTGGGTGGTGATATACTATGATTGTTGTGATTGACATATTATATAGTGTGTATATGAGTGTTGTAATTCAAAATGTAATTTTTCTTATTTTGTCCAGCTTAACGACAGAAAGCGGGCACTTGGTACCCGATAGCGATGCCTGAGTGACATTTAGGTAACGTACATAGACATCACTAACCTGAGAATTCTCGGATCAATGATGATTGAGTGACGTATAACGACGGATGTGACTCATAGGCGAGGCATATATAGGTCGCCCAACCGTTGCCCAATTGAGTATCAGAATGCGTCGCCAAAAAGATAACCAAACGTGATGCTGATCCGTTGATAATAAGTCATTTATTGCACTAAAGAGTTGGCTGCTAGAGCATCGCAAAGATGATGCCAAACTAGTCCGATGTTACATAGTGCATCGGCAAGTAGTCGTACAGTTATCAAAAGTTTGACTGCATGGCAATGGAACCATTTTAGTGACAGGTACTACCCACGCCCAATCTGTCATATATCCGTCGTCAGGTCGCCCCTAATGCTTTTTATCGGCAACTCGAAATAGATCTGTTCGTTGCTAAAACCCTGTATTTTGTATTGAGGCAATTGTATATAGAGTTAATTTGTGTGCTTACATATCAAATCTATTAAGTCGGATGTAATGATTACTGTTGATACTTTGCATTTTGGTGTTGTTACAATTTTGTGGGTAGCAAACCTAATTTTAATTTGCAGATTTCAGTGGCCTCCTTGAGCATTGCCTTCCACCTTGCTAGGTTTTTAGGCTCTTATCGGTGGCTTAGATGAGTTCAGGTTTGAAGATTATCTCCATGGTACCATCATTATGCCTTTTGATTTTTCTTTTCCTTTTTTTGTTAACAATGTTCCACGGTTACCTTAAAATGAATGATTATCCAAATTTATAAGCTCTGATCTGAAAAGGATAATAAACATTTTTTTTCCTTATTAGTTGTGTATCATTTTGTCTACAGAAATAGATTTCTTTAGAAATAATCTTGTTCTTTGGCTCTTAAAACACATTTCATGGCTCTTTCCTCATAAAGACCAACAGTATATTAGGTTGCATATGTGTGCTTGTGCAGATCATCTCAAATTGGTATTGCAAAGTTATGTTGCCTATACTTATAGACATATATCAAAGGCAAGTTCAATGTTCCTTTGTTAATATGCAGCTCATGCTCACTGGCTCTCACATTTTCGTGTATAATATAGAAGTTGGTCTCAGGAACTTTCTTGCAAATTGATTTGCAGCCCAAATTGTTGTCCATTTAATCACACATACCAGTTCTAGAGGTGCACATCACATGATCCATGTTCTCTCTTCATTGTAGAGATGCTGGAGATCTTCGTGTTGGTTATCTTAATATCAGGGATACGTTTCCTACAAACTCAATATCAGAGTCATGGACAAACATGAACAAGGCACTAAAAAAACATTAATAGAGATCAAATCCAACATATATCTAACTAAAGGATAACACCATTATTAAAATAAGCAATGAATGGCGCAATACAATTTCTACATAGGTTGATTGTTTATTTATATATATTATATTCAACAGTTAATAGTTAAATTCAGTCAATGTTGAACATTTATTCTTTATGGTTACTGTATCATCAATTTCACAAGCCACTGAAGGATTAGGAAGTCTGCCAAGATGACAGTAAACAATAACTTTGTAATTTTAATTAATTGTATTATTTACAATATTGGGTGAGGTGTATGTTGTAATTTTCCTGGGAATGCTTTAATGATGTTATCCATAATATTGTTGTTTTACAAGATGTAAGATACTTCACATAAGCTTTTTTTAATTTTTTTAAACTATATTCATGGTATTGATGCATATATTATTTGGCTTTTATGATCCATGCAATCTTTAAAATCATCTGGGTTGGTTGGCCTTTTCATTTTTGAGATGGAGGCTAGGGAAGAATATCCACCTTTTATGTTTTCGTACGTAGAAGAAGGGTTGGCCCAGGGGTAAGCCAGACAAGAAATTAGGCTTGGACAACTCCCTCTGTTTGAGGCAACCCCAAGGTTTATCATGATCCCACAAGAGGTCGGGGTTGTGGGTCACCCTCCAGGATTGACTCATAACAAAGGTCAAGGGGCAACCAAAGTTAACCATGGATAGGGCAACCCAACCCTGTGGACCGGCCTTGCGTTCAGGCAGTGTTTAGCTGGCATAAGGTCATCTCTTGTTAGTGAAGCCTCACTTTTGTTTCCACATACATGTGAGGTTGCTATTTATATTTGGAATATTTGATCTGCCCTCTCAATAATTTCATAGTATTGTTTACTTTGTTAGGCTGGAAAGTGTTGGAGTTGGGTGGGTCCCAACCTATGTGCAGAATATTCCGGAGTGCGACAAGCGTCATCAATGTGTCTAAGAAGCTTGAGGAGCTGTAGGTGGAGCTCTGCCATGGTAGACCGAATTCGGTCCGAGTTAGGTCAGTAGTGAGTTTGGTACGAACTCTGTCATATTCAAACAGACCTATTTGGAATACGATGACTATATTCAGTCAAAATTCGTTCAGAATGACCAAATTCTGTCAGTATACCAGTTTATCAGGATGAATCAAAATTTGGGTGTTTTATATTCACCATTGGATCCTATCAATGGTCCAGATTTATTACAGGATGGAGGGGGATATATATATAGGTTTTTTCTAACCCTAATCCATAACCTAATTAAGGCTTTACAACTTTTGGAGAGAAAAGAGAGAGTGATGGCTATTTAGAAAGATTATTTCGGATAATTCTTCTCGTTGTCTCATGTTTTTCAGTGTTTGTAATCTATTTTTATCATCCAAGTAGTTGTGGTGATCTGTTTGGATCGGTCAGAAGCTTGTAAGGAGTTTGTATCTTCTTATTCAATTAGTGAAAACTTTTCAGGGTTGGACTCTCATCATCCCGTTGTTTTTTCTAGCAGATGTTTTCTACGTCAAAAATTGTTGTGTTTGCGTTTTGCCTCTTGTGTGATTTTAGCAATTCAGTTTTCTGTATCTTTTTTGGTTCTCATGGTCTCTTTGGTTTGAAGGAATGGTTTTCATGTTTCGTTCCCAAAAGAGTGGTATCGGTGCTTTAGTTCAAAGTATCAGCTGTAAGAGTTGACAATAAAACCTTGGAGAAGAGATGGACCCAAAGCCAGTATGGTAAACCTAATGGCAGAGCAAAAAGAAGGATTCGCTGTTCATTAAGAGGCTACATCTTCCATTATTTGCTTTCGAGAAGCCCAGTGAGAAGTTCAAGCATATACAGATGTGCGGGTATATCAGCCAATTCGTTGACGAGAATGTGTACAATCACGTAGCTGATATTGAGCACACGAGAACTCTTTGGAGAAGCTGGAATCCTTATACTGGGATATACAAATCATTCATGATCTGACAGATGATGGGTTTGAGATACAAGGATGGTATACAAGTAAGTTCCTCCGCGTGGTTGACCATTTATCTTCGATGGGAGTGAAGTTCAATGATAAAGTTCAGGGGATGTGGCTTCTTTATATGTTTCCAGACTCATGGGAAACCGTACGAGTGTCCATGATTGTTTCTTCTCCAGAAGGCATGGTTAGTAAGGAGTTCGCCAAGAGTGGGGTGTTAAATGAAAAAGATGCGGAGGAAATCCCAGGGCACTTCATCTACATCTCATTCTGAGACGCTTCTTTCAGAGATCCATGGCAGGAGTAAAAGTAAGGGTCCGACCTGTGGCAGAGACAAGAGTAGCAAATCCAAGGGTCGGTACAAAGAACACGAGTATGTAACGCACCAGTCTCAAGGTCAAGTGTAACTATAACTAGCAAGTCCAATTATATCTAAATCCACATAATATTCTCTCAAGCGAGAACCAAGTGTACCAATGTTGATCAAATAGTAATACACCGATTCCATAAGAATAAAATACCAAGACAATAAGTAATAAAGTTGGCTAGACCTTAATACAACTGTCAATAGATGCTCATGACATAGAAATAAAGCTTGTGAAACTAGGTTATATCAGGAAAATAACTCAAATAAGAATAAACATGTAAATGGAGGAATATGATAAATGTAACCACTAATATATCTGAAATCCTGAAGATGCAATCGTCGATCCTCAGAAGGATATAACAAGGTACAAAACATGATGGCGAAGTAACAATGCATAAAGTACGAAAATATAAAATACATATGGGTATCTACAATAACCTACTAATATGAAGTGTATATGAGAATAAGATAAAGGATTTGTTGTTTGTCAAGAAGCTACATCTTCTACTATTTGCTTTCAAGAAGTCCAGTAAGAAATTCGACAAGGACTGGAAGTTCGAGCATATACAGGTGTGCGGATATATCAGATAGTTCGTTGACGAGAATGTGTACAATCACATCGTCGATATTCAGCACACGAGAACTTTTTGGGAGAAGATAGAATCCTTATACTCGAATAAACAAATCATTCATGATCTAGCAGATGATGGATCTGAGGTACAAGGATGGTATATCCATTAGAGATCACCTAAGTGAGTTCCTAAGCATGGTTGACCATTTATCTTCGATGGGTGTGAAGTTCGGTGACAAAGTTCAGGGGATGTGGCTTCTTTGTATGTTGCTAGACTCGTAGGAAACCGTATGAGTGTCCATGATTGTTTCTTATCCATAAGGCATGGTTATTTAGGAGTTTGCCAAGAGTGGGGTGTTAAATGAAAACATGCGGAGGAAATCCCAGGACACTTCATCTACATATCATTCTCAGGCGCTTCTTTCAGAGATCCACAACAGGAGTAAAAGTAAGGGTCCGACCGATGGCAAAGACAAGAGCAGAGTCAAGTCCATTGGCCGGTACAAGGAACAAGAGTATGTAACGCCTAGTATCAAAATACGTAGGATCAGGATACGTAAACATGTCAGCTACATATCAAGTGGACTCCAGCCAACTAGAATACATATAAGTTGTCTAGAGGTCAAATCTAACTATAGATAGCAAGTCCCATTATATCTCAATCCATAATATATGCTCTCAAGTGAGAACCAAGTTTACCAATGCTGATCAAATAGTAATACACCGATTCCACAAGAATAAAATACCAACAAAGACAATAAGTAATAAAGTTGGCCTGACCTTAATACAACTGTCCGAAGAAGCTCATGGCATAGAAATAAAGCTTCTAAAACTAGGTTATATCAGCAGAATAAATAAGAATAAACATGTCAATGGAGGAATATGATAAATATAACCACTAATATACCTGAAATTCTGAAGATGCTATCGTCGATCACCAATTAATCTATAATGAGCTCAGCAATAACCTGGAGAGACTACCCAATCCTCAGAGGGACGTAACAAGGTACAAAATAACATGCCAAAGTAATAATGAATAAAGTACAATAATATAAAATACACATGGATATCTTCTGTCATACCCATATTCTGTAAAATTGATAGTCGTCTTCCAGACGTGATGTCGTGCGAACCTAGGTTGCGTTCGCACAAGACAAGTCATAAGGTCATCCGAAACACAACAATAGAGAGTACGCAGAGAAATTGAACAACACAAATGATATAGAAGAAACTTTATTTTATTAATAATGGACATCATTTACATGATTCGATTACATCTTTATGCCGTACAGGCTTTAAACTTGACTCAAAACAAATGACGATGAGATAGTTGTTCCATAAATTACATCCCTTTGTACAACCAGCATTTACAAATTCACCTGGAATAGTATGAAGTCGCGACATCTTGGATTGATGTACGTAAAGAGTCTTCAAAATGGTTCAACAAAAGTCTTCGGCATATGGACGAAGCTTCAAAACACGAATGTCGCCTTTGCTAGTTGGCACATTCCACCTTATTCATAACACCCGTGGAGAGCTAAGATCAATATGTTCACTTGTACTGATGGGTGTCTAATTAAACCCATGCTCTCATTTGTTCATGGAGTTTTGTAAAACATGTTATATACTTGGTGATCTTTCTAACCGTCCTGATGGATTGTATATGAACATTTTATGAGGCAAGCATATGAAACTACAAGTATTTTATAATTATCCATAGTATAGTCTCTACGCCTAAAGTAAACAAACCATATTCATCTCGTGTCACAAGGATCAGATAAAGCAATGTAAGGGGATGAAGATCATCGACAATTTCAAGCCATCTTGGACTATAGCTGGGTTAGACGACGATCATGGCGTGTAGCGAGCCCGGTTCAAAAGTTCCTGAATCACCCATGCTTGTCCTGCTAGTGCTGCTATACTCGTTCCTCCTAGGCCAAATCGATTTTTTGGCCTAGACAACCGTTTGAGAAAACTATACCTTGTGCAAAAGTTGTCTAATGACCATACTATTCTTCTTTGTTCTTTAGAACTTAGCCCATTTTAAGGTACTTCGTTTTATTATTTTTATACTAGTTAATCGATTCAATCTTTATTTTGCATAGATCTATAGTAAATATGGCATAAGAAAGCATGCATCAGTTTCATGTTATAGCAATTCTCAGACAAGTGTTCGTGAGGAATCATGCCACAATTTATTGATTCAGAACTATAAAAACAAGCATATCTCCTTTGTATTTATGATAAATTTAGAACTAGAGGGTCAAGGGGAAGGAGGGTCAGCCACTCACCTTGGGTTGATTAAGGCGAGGGACCGGTTGTTTGAGCTTAGACGGCGCCTACGAGATCACCAGAAATCATATAAGCACTCAATTAGAACACTGCCATATTCAATGAGTTTGATAGGAAATGCGAAGTTCGATGAACGTAAGCCAAGAAAACCATCAAAAACATTCACGAAAATACATTCAAAAAATAAAGCCAAAGAAACAAGTGCGGCATGAAAAACAGAGCAACACAAGGTCTTTTCCGACATAGTCGTGGAGTCCATCCTTGAGGTGCAACTCGCTGAATATGTGACTTGATTTCGAAGAAGCCATTCCCTAACGAGAAAATGATCTTAATTCAATCAGTCTCGTTTAATCGATCCTGACCAATCGGTTTCGATTAAATCGATAGCAACAGTTTCCTTTATTGCGCACCCTGTAGACGAAAAATAGGACACGATGTAGGGACGAGGCACTACATCTACAGTATCCAACTAATGTGAAACGTATGTGAGTATACTTTTCGGACATCAGGCTTCGACTACCGAGTCCTCACAAGCTCCTTAGCAAGACCATCGCCCAAGGTACCGTATTGTGGGACCCAGGGCATACGTGTAAATAATACCAAAGCATTCTACGGAGACAAACTAGTAGAATAACAACCAAGTTCCAAATATGTAAATGAGGACATACGAGTATAATTAGTCTGATATTAAGGTAATGTTCTCCCTACCCCATGGTCTAGATCTATCCAGTTAAGTCATGTCAATTCAACTAAAATCTCAAGAACAGGTA
Organism: Iris pallida; assembly: GCA_029216955.1. Classification (NCBI taxonomy): domain Eukaryota; kingdom Viridiplantae; phylum Streptophyta; class Magnoliopsida; order Asparagales; family Iridaceae; genus Iris; species Iris pallida. Next base: position 2,234,827 of record JANAVB010042620.1, on the reverse strand, counting down.
TCAAATCATGTAACCTATTACAGAGTCCGTAACCATGAATATATCACTTAAGACCCCGTATCATGATTGTGTCAGTGTCCTACAGTCTACCGTGTCAAAGGAAATATGAATAAAATACAAAGCCATGCCAAGTATCAATACCCTATATCCATATACTGACATTGGCACCCGAGTACAACTCAGACGCTAAGCATCAACCAATATCCAATGTCTATATCCAGAACTAAGAAATAAATGAAAAACAAGGGAAAAGAAATTACAACACATCTACTGAACTTCGATAAGGTACACTTTCTTGGGTCTTCCAAGTCAGCGTACAAAGGTCCTACTTTGACAATCCCAGTCATATCGTCATGAACTCCTATGAGTATATGATACTATCGATCAGCTATAATACTAAATTGTGTTGCACAATAATTTATTTCGTAGTCATTTACGCTCATAATACCAGAATAAGTCATATTAGCGACGTCGAAAAACGTCTCTAATATGCCAAAAAATGTAGCTAAAACAATTAGCGACGTTATTAGAGACGGATTCGTGATGTTGCATAATCGATGGTCGTTGACACCAAAAACTTCACGAATTTAACGACAAATAGAGCGACGTTTTGCTATAAAAGTGCTGACTGACAAGCTTTTCCATGTCAGCTGTCTAGCGATGTTTTATGACAAAATTAGTGACGTCTAGCGTCCAAATTCTGACATGACAAACTTTGCTATGTTAACAATGTAGCGACGTTTAGTGATGTTACGATACAGTTTTAACGACGTCATGATACGTCGTTGAATATCGCTAAACTGCAAAAAAGGAAAAAATAAAGCAGTTTATTTTTTGTCCAAAATATGTTTGTCGTTATTAATTCATATTTTATAAAAGGTAGTCCCGGAGCAACCCTCCGTTGAATTGCCTGGGTTCACCGACCCGTTCGGTGGAGCACTCAACACCGAATAACATATAGAGTGAATGAGTAAATAATAAAGTAAATACATAAATTTGCACTAAATTAAATAAATAGAATGTCACATCAAATACTGTTCAATAAAGACCCAAGAATGGGCCAGCATATCACATCATATAAAACACATCAAATACTATAACTAAAAGTCTGAAATAAATATATGAAGGCCCAAGAATGGGCCAGCACACAAATAACCAAACATAATTTGTCCAATGAAGGACTATGACTGATCATGAGGAGGAGCACCACCGCGGATCTGGGATAGCATGAACTCATACTGCTCTTATATAAAAGCATCATCGATGATGATGAAGGAGGTAGTGTAATCGATGTAGTCGGTGTCGATGCCGGCAGATCAAGAGGACGTGTTTGCTCCAATGCGTCAAGTCTAGTATTGTATATATCCAAGGTAGATGCTAGTCTTGTACTGTAGTGAGTCATCGCATCCTCTAGCATCAAAAGTTGATTGTCCATGGACATCTACATCCCCTGCAGTGCTTTAATGCTACGATCTGTCCTCTCGCCCACCACCATGATGGCCCGCTCGATTGTATCAAATCGTGCGTTGAGCATCGCATCGTCTATTTATGGCTAAGGCTGAGGTTGCTCTGCAATCCTCCTTTGTATCTTATCATACATATCAGCAACCTGTCGGGCAACGCTCTTCGACTCGGGCCGACTCCTGTGAGGCATATAGGGAATGCACACTGCCAGAGGGTGCCTTTGATGACTGCATGCACACTGCCAGAGGGCGCCTTTGATGACTGCATCATAGGATCTCGTACCGTAGTATGTACCTCTCTAAAGACCACCAATAGCGGTTATCCCAATCTCGTCCGTCAATGGAGTAAGAGAGGGCTACGAGAAAGTACTAGCTCCTTCCTTTGCAGGTGCAATAGATTATTGAAAAGCATAATTTTTACTATCCAATCATTATAGTTGCTAATGTCTAAGGTACTTAATACTAACTATATGGATATCTATTTGCATATTTTTTAAGTTATATTAAAGTTAACAATGCATATAGTAATACTTACGAGCTCTGCATGGCCCTCTCATAAATGAGATTTCCGCCCTTTCGATGGGTGGCCAGGAAAATGGTCACCATGTTGGCGTCTTCACCCCTCTGCCTGTTAAAAATATTTTATTTGTTATTAAAATTAAACATTTTATCCTACTTTTATTAAAATAATATATATTAAATAAAATAAATACTAGATGAGGGAAATGTTTTGTCATAGGAATCGAGCCACAAAACCATTTTTCTGTCCTCATCCTAGCCGCCTTCGCCTTCTTCGAACGATCGTTGTTCCAAACATCCTCGAAGCTAGCCGACATCATAGTCGATTGCTCTGTCATGATCCAACCTTGGATTGGTTTTTGGAATGATGATAAGTCTTCTGGTCATCGATCACATCACAGGTCAACTTAGCAAAGATGGCAGAAAACTGCTTCTCGATATGCTCAGCCTGGTGTGATGGATATAAATTTATTTTCTACATGAAGTAAAATAGAAGTTATATAATATGCATAAAAGATAATTGATATTAAAAGCAAATATATTTTAATTACCTTGAAATGGGCAAACTAGAATGTCTTTCTATAAATTGGGGCATAAGAGTAGTTGATCCAAGGGCCACCATAGTTGTTTCTCTAAAAATGCCCAATGCTCTCGATACCGACGAGGGACGATATCTATATATTGATAATTATATTCAAAAAAAGTGAATATATATTTATACATGAGTAAGAAAACTAAAACTAGTTGACTTAGTTTGTAGGCCCGTCAGCCTAAATCTATATTCTCGTCTCCTCTGTGGAGCACACGGAGGATCGCTCTGAAATAAAAACGACAAAGGCGCAATTGGCAGGGCCTTATCCATCTGCTCCTCGCTCTCTATCATACCGTCAACATGAGGAATGCTGGATGAAGGAGTAGTCCCAGGCATGGAACTGTTCGTCCCAGGAGTACTACCCGGAGGAGATATAAGTGGTCGATAGATTGGAGTACTCGAAAACGAGAACCTAGTACCATGTCCTGAGGGAGAACTGCTCGTCCTAGAAATGCTGGACGGAGTAGCATGTCCTCTAGGTAGTCTACCTCTAGTGACCGAATGATCCGCGTTGTCCTATCATACCTGACTTATGATAAAAAAATAAAAGTTATAAGGAAACAATTTGAATACAGTACATGTCACCAAATAAAAAAAGAAGAATATATAATACATAGCCATAAGTCTAAATAGATTTTACATTACATGGCTAAAATACAATAATATCACAAAACAATACTCAAATCAATTGCTAAGTAAGAATAAGCACAATATAATTTATATAGAGGAAAAACCAATATCTCAAGTTGTAAACAAGTCTAGATAATATCCAAGAAGTCCAATATAGAAACAACCAAGTCTAGATAATAACCAAAAAGTCTTGGATTAAGGCAACAACATCCAAGAAGTCTAATCTAGAAATATAATATAACGATAATTCTACAGGAGGCAAATACGAGCAAAAGTCAAATTATATAACTTTACACTCTATGCTGGGGCAGATACCTGTAATGCCCCAGTCCCAAAATATGTAGGACTAGGATACGTATACATGTCAGCTACGCATCGAGCGGACTCCATCCCAGCTCGAATCCGTATAAGCTGTCTGGTTGTTCTAGACCAACTATATCTCAATCTACTAAATATCGGTAACAATAACGAATCAAGTGCAGTAAGGCTGATCAGACTATAATATATTGAATCTATAATTGATAAATATGTTAGAGTGGATCCCCAATAACACATTTATCATGAACAAGCTAGAACAGAATTTAAGCTTGTAAAAGACTAGGCTATAAGCGAGAATCAAATATATGACAAAATCTAAATACGAAAGAGAAATATAAAAACATCAACTAAATATACCTACAGATTTGGTGTAGCAACCTGTTAGGGTTATATACTAAAAGTGTCACTTTTGTAGTAACCTTATTTCCTAAAATTTTGAATGAGAATCGTATGGAAAAATGTTTACATATTGTATTTGTTACAAATGTTAATACAAATGTTTGATATTCTATATTGTAGATAATATGGTGTGTGGTGTCACACAGAAGATCATATTATCAGTTCCCTATGGAGTATATAAATAGTTCACAACCTAGATGGACTTGGACAATCTATTAGAAAGGTTATAGTGTAATATGGTATTAGTCTATCTTGACAATAGATTTACACTAGTACACTTTGTGTGTATTGAACAGGACCACTTGAGGCTGTTCTCTTTGTATTGACTACATAATAGAACAAACACCTCCGTTATTATGGATGCTTGTGCACTTAATCCGAATATAATAACGGACATATATATGCAGTGTCCATTACTTTGACTCACAAAAGAGTGAGATTCATTATGGATCAACAACCTCTATGAATTGGGTAATAACAATGTATGTATGATGGGCTGTTGATTATAAATAGAATCTATGTTCCGATACATCGGGTTGATGATGTCCCCTTAAGGAGCTCATAAGGATTGCTATGTAAACCCTGCAGGTGGATTATATCCGACATGACAAATAAAGTTGAGCGATACCACTTAAGGATAAAAGATGTCGAATTAATATAGTTGTCAGTAACTTAATTTGATCGACGGACATACAATATCTTAACATGGGGAGCCAAACGAGCATATAATAAAAGGAGCCTACAAACATAATTTAGGATTAGGGATGTAGTACAACAATAGCTCATTAGTGGACCGAGCTATTGTTAATGGGCCTGGATTGTGTGTTTGGGCTGAACACGAAATATCCAGATCCGTTAGGAGGCCTAACCCTAATTTCTTCTCATGGTCCCTGTCGTAGCCTATATGTGTCCTCTATTCTCTGGCCGCCTGATTAATGATCAGAAATCTAAAACTTTCTCTAAATTCGTGATTCACATAAGGAGAAAAAGAGAGGGCTGCTAAGGAGAAGAAAAGGTTGGGAGATCGTCGCCCACACGACGTCCAACTAGAGAAAGGAATATGTACAAAAGATCTTGGGGTCGTCCGTTCAAGATTGCCAGGAATTACTTGTCTCCTCTCCGCCGTAGGTATAATTCGTGAACCCTAGTTTCCGCCTATGAAGGGTTAGAACACGTATTAGATCTGTTTAACTTTCTATCGATCAATACGCACACCAAAAGAAGGGTCCTGGGAATCCCCAGTTCCATCAATTGGTATCAGAGCCACTTTGGATCTGCGTATTGATTGATTCGTGAACCCTAGTACTCCCACAGAAGTACACTTATTTGTAGGCTATCCAAGAGGAACGAAAGAAGGTTTATTTTATAGTCCTAATGATCAGAAGGTCATTGTTAGCGTCAATGCTCGATTCTTAGAAGAAGACTATATGATCAACCATAAATCCATAAGTAGAGTTGTTCTAGAAGAACTGAGACGTGAGACACCAAGTACTTCAGTACCAATAGTACAAGAGGATGAACCACAAATAACTGCACAACGTGTCATAAATGTTACACCACAACCGATAGTGCCTCGTCGTAGTGAGAGGGTTGTGATACAACCTGATAGATATATGTTCTTGGGAGAGTCGTCAGACTTCGTCCCTGAGGAACAAGTTTATGATCCCTGTACCTACAATGAAGCACTCCAAGATAAAGATACAGAGTCTTGGCAAAAAATAATGATATCTGAAATAGAATCTATGTATTCTAATCAGGTCTGGGAGCTTGTAGAACCATCCGTTGGTGTAAAAGCCATTGGATGCTAGTGGGCCTATAAGAGAAAAAGAGGATCAGATGGTAAGGTTGAAACCTTTAAAGCTCGACATGTAGCAAAAGGTTTTACTCAAAGAGAGGGTATCGATTATGAGGAAACCTTTTCTCCTATAGCCATACTTAAGTCTTTCTGGATTCTTTTATCTATTGCAGCTCATCTCGATTATGAGATTTGGTAAATGGATGTCAAGACAGCTTTCCTTAATGGAAGTCTTGAGGAAGACATCTATATGAAGCAACCAGACGGGTTTATTTAAAAGGGCCAGGATCATCTTGTTTGTAAGCTCAAGAAGTCCATTTATGGACTTAAGCAAGCTTTTAGATCTTGGAACATATGTTTTAATCAGGTGATAAAATCCTAAGAATTTGATTAATGTCAGGATGAATCATGTGTATACAGAAAGTGTGACGGAAACGTGGTGGTGTTCCTAGTACTTTATGTGGATGACATCTTGCTCATTGGAAACAATGTGAAGGTGTTATCTCATGTAAGGGTACGGTTATCAAAACCGTTTGATATGAAGGACTTGGGAGAATTAGGTCACATCCTTGGGGTCAAAGTTCTACGAGGTCGCAAGAAAATGATGTTGGGCTTATCCCAAGCTTCCTATATCGATACTGTACTAACTCATTTTAGTATGCAAAATTCTAAGAAAGGTTTCTTACCTTTTAGACATGGAATTGCTCTATCAAAGGAGCAGTGTCCGAGGCCATCTAAAGAGATAGAGAACATGAAGGCAGTTCTTTATGCTTCAGCAGTATGAAGCTTAATGTATGCAATGCTATGTACGAGACCAGACCTCTGCTTTGTCGAAGGCATGGTCAGCAGATATCAGTCTAACCCAGGACAAGAGCACTGGACTGCCATAAAGCATATTTTAAAGTACCTAAAAAGGACTAAAGAGTATATGCTAGTTTACCAGGCATATAGTTTAGTTCCCTTGGAGTATACAGACTCAGATTTTCAGTCAGATAGGGATTCCAGGAAATCTACATCAGGTTATGTGTTTACTTTGGAAGGTGGAGCCATTGTGTGGAGGAGTATCAAGCAAAAATGTATTGCTGATTCCACCATAGAAGCCGAGTATGTGGCAGCCTCTGAGGGCAGCCAAAGAAGCGGTTTGGCTCAGAAACTTTTTGTTGGACTTGGATGTTGTACCTAGTTTGCCTAAGTCTATTACACTTTATTGTGATAATAATGGGGTAGGTGCAAACTCGAAGGAACCACGAGCCCATAAGATAGGCAAACACATTGTGCGCAAGTACCACCTGATACGAGATTTCGTAAAGAAATAAAAAGTTGCTGTGATCAAGATTGCATCCGCCGACAACCTAGTTGATCCCTTTACGAAGAGCTTACCAGCTAAGGCTTTTAACAGTCATGTTGAGGGAATGGGAGTCAGATGTGTAGCAACATGGCTTTAAGTATAAGTGGGAGATTTGTAACAGTATACTGAAAAGCAATGCTTTGAGTATAAGTGGGAGATTGTTAGGGTTATATACTAAAAGTGTCACTTTTATAGTAATCTTATTTCCTTAAGTTTTGAATGAGAATCATATGGGCAAATGTTTGCATATTGTTTTTATTGCAAGTGTTAATACAAATGTCTGATATTCTATATTGTAGATAATATGGTGTGTGGTGTCACACAGAAGATCATATTATCAGTTTTCTTTGGAGTATATAAATAGTTCACAACCTAGATGGACTTTGACAATCTATTGGAAAGGTTGTAGTGTAATATGGTATTATTCTATCTTGACTATAGGTTTACACTAGTACACTTTGTGCGTATTGAACAGGACCACTTGAGGTTGTTCTCTTTGTACTAACTACATAAGAGAACAAACACCTCTGTTATTATGGATGCTTGTGCTCTTAATCCGGATATAATAACGGACATGTATATGCAGTGTGCATTACTTTGACTCATAAAAGAGAGAGATTCATTATGGATCAACAACCTCTATGAATTGGGTAATAACATTGTATGTATGATGGGCTGTTGATTATAAATGGAATCTATGTTCCGATACATCGGATTGATGATGTCCCCTTAAGGAGCTCATAAGGATTGCCATGTAAACCCTGCAGGTGGATTATATTCGACATGACAAATAAAGTTGAGCGGTACTACTTAAGGAAAAAAAAGTCGAATCAATAGTTGCCAGTAAATTAATTTGATCGACGGACATACGATATCTTAACAAGGGGAGCCAAACGAGCATATAATAAAAGGAGCCCACAAAAATAATTTGGGATTAGGAAGGTAGTGCAACAATTGCTCATTAGTGGACCGAGTTATTGTTAATGGGCCTGGATTGTGTGTTCGGGCTGAACACGGGATATCCAGATCCGTTAGGAGGCCTAACCCTAATTTCTCCTCATGGTCCCTGCCGTAGCCTATATATATCCTCTATTCTCTGGCCGCCTGATTACTGATCAGAAATCTGAAACTTTTTTAAATTCGTGATTCACGTAAGGAGAGAAAGAGAGGGTTGCCAAGGAGAAGAAAAGGTTGGAAGATCGTCACCTACACGACGTCCAACTCGAGGAAGGAATACGTGCAGAAGATCTTGTGTTCGTCCGCTCGAGATTGCCAGGAATTACTTGTCTCCTTTCCGCCGCAGGTATAATTCGTGAACCCTAATTTTCGCTTATGAAGGGTTAGAACACGTATTAGATCTGTTTAACTTTCTATCGATCAATACGCACACCAAAGGAAGGGTCCTTGGAATCCCCAGTTCCATCACAACCATCCTCCATCAACGTATCATACCTTCATTTTATACCTAGAGAAATCACCGGGTCCTTACGGGACTAGCAAGACACATAATATACAAGTCTACTTTGAAAGTTTAAACATGCAATAAAAACAGGAAACAACTGCTAGAAACAGGATAAGATCACAGGAAAAAACTCTATAGATCATGACATGTCATATAAAATATAATAATAAGTTTGACTACAAATAAATCGAATGACCGTAGCCCTGTCGTGGTACTCCCGGCCTATAGCTAGTAGCCCTGCCGTGGTACTTCCTAACTATAGTGAGCCTATATCGTAGCCCTTTCGTGGGTCTTCCAAGTCGAGAGTGGTCAAGTAGCCAATCCTAGTATCGGTAGAGGGTCAAGTCAAGGTAACAAGGAATATGAGACCGAGTCAAAGTATCATGGCATAGGTGATCCAGTCAAACTCATTCAAGTAAACCACACTATCAAAGTCATGTGTGGAAATATATGGAGATATAACTATTGATAAGAATAAACGATAGCGGGTAAGAGACATAGATATAACTCTTGGCAAGATAGTAAATATGGAAAATAAAAGGAGACGTGAACAAGAAAATATAATAAAAATATGCATGTAAATAACTGTACAAAGTTTGGCAGGATGTACTTGCCTGGTGTAGCACGTAGAACCAACAATCCAACAACTCAGTGAACCACAAAAGTCAAACCATCGCAACAGTCTCTGGTTGCTGAAGCAGACATGACCAACATATTCAAGATAGTCAAATTAGCTAGAATAACCTAATCTATAAGTCTAATTCTAGACACATGAACAAAACAACAATTTCAGATTAAAACGGTGTCCGCCGTTGGATCCGCTTTTGACTGAAAAACGTGCCAACACCTACAGTCTCTAAAGTCATCAAACTATATGTCTACGTATCCGGTTTGACGATATGAACCCAATGGTAGCGCCACTATATGTCTACGTGTCCTCAAAATTAAAATAAGGCTCACTAATGAAGAACCCCGCTACTGCAACTAGGAATCAAGGGGTATGCTATGTCACTACGTGTCTCATAATAACTCAAGTACTAATCAATCCTGATAATTTGGTTTTGTAACGCCTTTATCGTAAAACTGTAGATGGTTATCTCTAGTACTTTTTTTGGTACTGGCGGTCTTGTAAAGATCATGTTGAAGTCTTGTCCTCCTAATCATATTATTACCACAATTATATAAGTCTGTTTTCACAAGTCTAAGCTAAGTGATACCTACAAATCTATCTAATCTTAACTTTACAATTGATAGGGCATAATGGTAAATGGGTTGGGTTAGGCTTATGTCTAGGTTCTTCTTATAGAGGGTCAATCTTTACACTAAAACTACCACTCTATTCTTGATCAAGTGACTGCCCTAAGGACGTAACCTACTATGATAATATACTTATTTCCATATTGAGAACGTCTACCCACCATTGGTTGCACTACCCCATCAAACACATGACGCCCAAAAGTTTTATAACCCTTGTACGCTAGTTACAAAAACCTATAGCACTAGATATCTATGGTGTATTGCATCTCTAATCCCCTCTTATCTATCAAGCAATCAAAATACAATAAGCAAACTAACTTACACTATAACTTAAGAATTTATGATAAATTCTATATAGCAAGATCATTCGTCCTCCGAAATACGAAGGGACGAGAAACAATGGTAGGAGAAAGCAAAGGAAGTCGAGAGCAAATACAAAGTCCAAGAAGGGTAGAAAAATTTCTAAAATAATTGTCAAGACAGTGTGGATTGAGATTCCTAAGGGTTTAGTCATATTCGCAAGCCTGTTCGGTAGAGTAACGTAACCGAAACGGCTAACTCGACCTACATGGGCCACCAAAACAATATGTAATGCCCCAGTCCCAAAATATGTAGGACAGGATACGTATACATGCTAGCTACGTATCGAGTGGACTCCAGCCCAGCTCGAATACGTATAAGTTGTCTGGTTGTTCTAGACCAACTATATCTCAATCTACTAAATATCGCTAACAATAACGAATCAAGTGCAGTAAAGCTGATCAGACTATAATACGCTGATTCTAGAATGGATAAATATGTTAGAGTGGATCCCCAATACCACATTTATCATGAATAAGCTAGAAGAGAATTTAAGCTTGTAAAAGACTAGTCTATAAGCGAGAATCAAATTTATATACAAAATCAAAATACGGAAGAGAAAGATAAAAACATCAACTAAATATACCTGCAGACTTGGTGTAGGAACCATCCTCCATCAACGTATCATACCTTCATTTAATACCTAGAGAGATCATTAGGTCCTCAGGGGACTAGCAAGACACATGATATACAAGCCTATTTTGACAGTAGAAACATGCAATAAAAACAGAAAACAACTACTAGAAACAGGATAAGATCAAAGTGAAAAACTATAGATCATGACATGTCATATGAAAAATGATACTAAGTTTGACTACAAATGAATCGAAATACCGTAGCCCTGCCATGGTTCTCCCGGTCCTACAGCTAGTAGCCCTGCTATGGTACTCCCTAACTATAGTGAGTCTCTATCATAGCCCTGCCATGGGTCTTCCAAGTCGAGAGTGGTCAAGTAGCCAATCCTAGTATCGGTAGAGGGTCAAGTCAAGGTAATAAGGAATACGAGATTGAGTCAAAGTATCATAGCATAGGTGATCCAGTCAAAGTCACTCAAGTAAACCATACTATCAAAGTCATGTGTGGAAATATATGGAGATATTACTATTTATAAGAATAAATGATAATGGGTAAGAGTCATAGAAATAACTCATGGCAAGCAAATATGAAAAATAAAAGGAGACGTAAACAAGAAAATATAATAAAAATATGCATGTAAATAACTGTACAAAGTTTGACAGGATGTATTTGCCTGGTGTAGCGCGTAGAACCAACAATCCAACAACTCAGTGAAAAGTAAAACCATCGCAATAGTCTCTGGATGCTGAAGCAGACATGACCAACATGTTCAAAATAATCAAATTAGCTAGAATAACCTATCTATAAGTCTAATTCTGGATACCGGAACAAAATAGTAATTTCAGATTAAAACGGTATCCGTCGTTGGACCCGCTTTTGACCAAAAAATGTGCCAACACCTACGATCTCTAAAGTCATCAAACTATATGTCTACGTGTCCGGTTTGACGATAAGAAACCAATGGTATGTCCAAAGTTGGATTCTGGTGGACCGTGCACAAATTTGCCAATTGGATCGGGTCTCAGGCCCGCTAAAATAGCGTTCCGGTCGACCTTCTCAGAATCGGACCAAACTCGGCATACAGGACCAAAAAAATAATTCGAGTCCAATGGCGCAAGTTTCGTCACGATGTGAGCAGTGTGCACAAACTAACTAAAATTTTTCAGAAAAGGCCGATACGACGTTCTTCGACGGATACGGGTCGAATTTGTCACGCACACGCAACCAATTTGAGTCCCATCAAAGCCCACATGTCCATAAAGTCCGTACATACGTTTTGATATGTTTAGGAAATTTTAGTTTTAGAAAACTATTTTTTTTCGCAATTTTCTAACTGATTTAGAGCATAATTTTCAAACTATTTTCTTTCACAATTTTTAAACTGATTTAAAAACAAAAAAAGGATTTTCTAGCCGTATATGTTGTCTACAAGGCTGTTTAAGTGGATTTTTAAATTGGTCAATGGTTTGATAGAAATCGGTCCTCAAAGTTGGGGTTTTGGGATAGTTTCTATATTCAGAAAATTGAGTTTTTTTTATCGATTTTGGAACTCTTTTTTTCTTCGCGTATATTGCAAATTAAACCAAACTATATGAAAGGATACAAAGAGGGTTAGTATAACCTCATTTTCCCATTTTTATAAAATTTGAATATTCTAATATATTTAATTGATTTTCAAATAAGTTTTATAAATATTTTAGAGGGAATTGAATTATAGCAGGATTTTCAAAATTTAAAAATCTGTTATAACTAACAATTAGTGGTCTCCACCCTTTCTAACTATTTTTTAGAGTTTATGCAATATGTAAAAAAGGGGAGGGTTAAGTGCTAATAATCCGTAGTGGAGGGACTTTATTGAAAAAAATCTCTTCTTACATATTGGTGTTGAGGAGAGAGAAACTCCTCAATCTGTTTCTTTTCCTCCCCAAATTCCGACGAAGTTCAGCCCTAATTTTTGCTTCGGTCGAGTTCCTCCGAGGCGCCATCACTATGGCGGCGACCGACGACCACCAGGAAGCACTACTCCTTCTCGACGACGCGAGGAATACCTCCGACTATGGCCATGGCGAGGCCGGCGACCACTTCACCAAGCGGCAACCAGGCCCCGAGCTTGTCGACAACGGCAGCTAGCCATCCCTCACCAGTGGCGGTCAGATCAACTTCCGGCGGAGGTGCACGCGACTTCAGCGGCTGGATTTCATCACCGTCGACGAGCGAAGCCTCCTACTCCCCGGCGATGACAGCAAGATCTCCTTCTCCAGCGACTTGGTGCAATTTTCCCCGACGATTCCTTCTCTCGTGGTGGCGGTGTGGCGATCCTGTCCTGACAGCGGCTAGACGATTTTCTGTGGCACGGGTACTGCTACGTCGGCAACTTCTTCCTTCGATAACTTCGTCTTCTTCGGTGAATCGATGAACTCCCTCATCGATCGATCAATTTCTGGTAAGTTCTCCATCGAGCTTACTCATTCTCTTTAGGTGCTAGACTTGATCAACTTAATCCTTCTAGTCCTTCTTTCTTCTAAGTCTAGAATAGAGTTTTATGGAATTCTTGATCAATTTATGTTCTGATTTTCTTCCTGGTTTGGAACTGAGCAGGGAATCGTTTCGGTAAAATCATAATGTACTCTGAAATAAGGATCAATCAAAAACGGTAGATCAGTTCGAGTTTACAGCTGATAGATTGAATACGAATCCTTGGTAAGTATTTTGGACTCAGATTCCTTTGCTAATTCTTGAATTAGTTATTGTGGTTCTCGAAATTCCTTTAGACTCTATGTTTCCTATGGGGTGTAGCTTGATCTGTTTGACATAATGTCTCAACAGGATCTTGAGCCTGCCTGGACACAAAGCGTCGTGTCCGATCTCCTTGGGGGTGTGTCGTCATCTCAGATCGGATTTTTATAACCCAGGTAACGAGTTACATTTTCCTATCGAGTATCATTGTGTAGCTTTGATGAGTAGCGTTGGCCAAGGAATGGTCGCGGGGACGGTGGGATAGCTATGTCCTGTTTCGTATCCAGTCTTGTGCTTATCCAGTGATGGTGTCGGATGCTGAGATTGATTGAAATGGGAGTACCGGAGTTGGCACGAGCATAAGTTTTGAAATAAAGTCCAGTTGGGTTATGAAGTCTTGCTGGATTGGGATGTTGTTGAGCTTGAGATTGCTTATATTTTGCTGGTTGGAATTTTACTGGTTTTGTATAATATTGCTGGGCGTAGGCGTCCAATTTAGCAATGGGTTAGTTCATAATTCATCTTGGCAAGTCCATCTACAGTTGTGGCCAGATGTCAGCTGTGTCAACTGTGGGATTACGTCAGTGTCCGTGTGTGTGCATTCATACCATCATATACTTGCAGTATATTCATTGGAGGGTTGGGAGCAAGAAATTCTATTGACAGCCGAGAGCTCTCTATCATTTCAAATTAGTTCAATTTGGTTGTATGTTTATTGCAGGGGATGGGATATGTATTATTTGATTTTGGAGAATTAGATTTGGTGTTTAAATGTATATTTTTAAATCAGTTATTTTTCATATATGATGTTTTGGTAGGAATTCATCTGGTACTTTATTTTTCTGTCTTCCTTATAAATTCTCAAATTTTGCTTATACTCTCTGAGTCACATTTTTCATCATTATTATGAAAGAAATGAGTGGCTGGGTGGAGTATGGGATAGAATGTAGTTGTTGGGGTTAACCTAGGTGCAGGTGATGCAATAGTTGTGTGCAGTAATAAAGTATGGTGTTATTGTTGTTGGTTTTAAAATTCTTAGCCAATTGATTCGAATTTCTGGCAGTAAAGTTGGGTTAGGAGGAACAGACCTAGCTCTGTACATTCACACGGAGTAGTGCCTGAGTTGTGTAACTATTTTCCTGGACTTGTATATCATTTTGTAAAACTAAAATGGTATTATTGGTGGGCTTAGTTGTAGTTTGTTGAATATAATATTATTTGGGTTTTGTTCGTGTGTGTGGCATTCTATATTATGAGTTGTATTGAGATTTTTGATAAGCAATGCTGCTGAGAGGAGGATGGGCTAGATAGGGTTGAGTTATGATTGGGCTGCCTGTTAATAGACTATAAGAGGAAGAAAAATGCAGTAGTATTTAATAGTATTGGTCTGGGCTAGTGTTGTGGACTTTGAGCTGATATGTGGATAGACTTTAATTATAAATTTAGATGATTGATCTTAACCAACCTGTATATATAACAGGAGGATTTCCAGCTCTACTACCCACACTTAATCACCCTGAGCAAGGCAAGTATACTCCTTGGACTTGTTCATTTTCTCATGTCTTGTATATTCATTCCTGTATCACCATGTTGACACGTTGTATCTCAGGATTGTCTTGTTTCATGTTCTCTTGAGTTTACTTGTGTCTGGGAGGGGAAATACTACAGATGTATGATCAAACCCTGTTACTATTTATGTGAATAGCTTAGGCCCCGCATCGTGCACACGGGATCAAAGTCGTACCATTTCATGTTTATTAAATCGACCCGAGCCGATCACATACTCTGGATGTATTTCAATATTACACATTTGAGGTTGTATTTCATGTTCAGGTTGTATTTCATGTTCAGGACTCATATCATGTTCCCTGTTTTTACTTTCAGTATTCATATTCAGGATTCATATCTTGTTCTCATTTGTCATACTTTATATATATTTCTTGTTCATACCATGATGTTCATGTTCATTTCCTTGGATATACTTAGCTCCGCTCCTGACTAGGATATGTTGCAGGTGCTTGCAGGATATTATTCTACCCTATGGGCCAGAGCCCAGGATATTAGCTGAGTCGGATGGAGACATGACTTAGCTTGAGGTTTCAGGTTTAGGCTGTTTAGCTTTACTCCTAGATATTGTACATTTCATTCCTGATGACTAGTACAATTTTGATATGTGGATTTGTTGATTATGGTGATCATTCTAGGAACATTTTATAGATGCTGTGATCGTATACATTCATGTTTATCTGGTTAGATTTCCCTAGCTTGGTACAACTTACTTCGTCGTGTCTAACGACGAAGGATGGGCGTATCCGACTCGTGTCCGATTATTCGGTAGCGGGTCGTGACATGTTTTTAGTGGTGGTCCATGCAGGTCTATCCTAATAGTACCTAGGTATTAGAGTACTATTGGGGGACTTGATTACACTAGGGAATCTTGATCACAACATAGGAAAAATCGGGAAATAAGAGTATATCAGGTATATTGATATCAATAAACACTTGTTGTTAGGTTTAGGACATTGTAATAGTTTTCTATTTTTCAGATAGTTCAAAAGCACGCTACCCCGGGACAGTCGATCCACCTACACTTGAGGGATTCGAGCTCCCACTACCTTCTATCACTCTACTATCCCCATGGGTAGTACACAGTTGACAGAAATATTTGACGAGGCCTTTGACACCAGAGTGAGCATGCCATCCTTTTCTAAGCCAGACTTGTGGATATACCATCCGAGCCAGGAAGGACTTCTGATTTCCAGACTCACGGATCTTTGGGCTTTCCGACACCAAGCGCATTCCTTGCACCAAGAAGCAGAACGAGAACTTGTAGCCGCTACTTCTGGAGATCGTCTAAGTCTCTAAGGACCCGACTCCTCTGATTGAAGTCACCAACCAGGAGATCCAGCATGTAGCACGTATAATAGAACAAGACAGAAGGTTGAAGGCCAAGAGAGACATGAAGACTTATGACGGAGATAGCAGCTACTATTGATCCGCAAAGCGTTGCCACTCTCAGACAATGCCTCTTCAGCTATATCATCAGATTCAGATGATGGCCATTTGTGCTTTCCACCACCATCCAGACATCGCTTCGAGGAGTGTCGCAAGAGGCTAGGACTCTGTTTATACTGCGGAACTTTTGCCCACCGAATGAAGGTTGCCAGCAAGTCGCATATTACGATGGCTGAAGAGCAGCAGGATCTCAGCAACCAGCATGCCACTAGACTTATATTCCTGCTAGAGCCCTGCATTTTAGCCCGACGGGAGATTCAGATTCAGCCAACGATCAATTTTATCTTCTACCGTTGCTAGGACACCACTTTGACGAGCGCCGCAAGAGACCGAGGCATTGCTTGTTCTACGGATGGTCTGCCCATCAAGTCAAGGATTGTCTGGAGATTGTTGATCACACTGCCGAAGCACAAGCACGAGGAGCATCAGGACTATAGCAAGGGGACCCACCTCTCCCGATTCAACAATCACATGGAGCACTACTACAAGGACCAACCTATGTCAGGACAGCTGAAGAAATTGAAGTGATTCCAGTACCGGAGAAATACTGAAGATAGACTGAAGACAGAGGGCTTCTTTTACATGGTCGGAGAAAACCATGTATCTTGATTCGCAATCCAGTCTTCCCTTAAATTTCTCTTAGCATCTAGATCCTTTCTTGAAACTTCTTGTTTCCTATTTTTGAAACCTTGATTGATATTTGAACTCAATCATACTCGGTGTCGTGGGAGCGCAACTCGGTGTCGGCCATCTAGGGTTTAGTTAGTTATATATATATATATATATATATATATATATATATATATATATATATATATATATATATATATATATATATAAATGGTGGGGGTGGAATCGGCTCTAGAAGTTACTGTTCCCTCAAGGGAACAACACCATTCAGTTTTTTTAATCTAATTTATATAAATCTTTTCTAACCAAAAATTTGAAATAAATATTTCAAATAAAAATCTAAATAAAATCTAAAATATTTTCTATAATATTTTCAACATACTTTGCATCTCTATATTTACTTATTTTATTATTAAAACTAATACTGATTTCATATATATAAATAAAATTATATCTAAATAAGTCCAAAAAAATAATTAAAATCCTACTAATATTTTCTAAAAATATTTAGCTAAATATGGAAAATATGTGGAACTTTAAAACTTTACTATATTTATTTTTCGATACATGATAAAACTTTTACCAAAAATATTTTACAATAAATTAAATTATTAAAATACTAAATATCAGAAAAAAATATTTTTCTCCATATAAAATAAAATTCTAGAAACAAAAATTCTTCTAATATG
Source organism: Iris pallida (assembly GCA_029216955.1). Classification (NCBI taxonomy): domain Eukaryota; kingdom Viridiplantae; phylum Streptophyta; class Magnoliopsida; order Asparagales; family Iridaceae; genus Iris; species Iris pallida. The sequence continues at coordinate 2,217,038 of JANAVB010042620.1, read as the reverse complement.
CATATATGCATTATCTCCATATATTGCATTTACAAAATTTGTGGCACAAATATTTCCTTTTGTATATTACAAAAGTAAACTTTTATAAAATAAAGCTTGTATATATAGGCAAAAGTACTATTAGGCAAAAGTACTATTAGGCCATTACAAAAAATATAGGCAAAAGTACTATTAGGCCATTACAAATATAATCATATATATAAAAATTGTACTATTAGGCAAAAAAAAAAAATATAGGCAAAAGTACTATTAGGCCATTACAAATATAATCATATATATAAAAATTGTATTTAAATCTATTTGGCCCAAAATAAATTAAAAAAAATACTTCTACTAAGTCATGACAAACTAACATGGCTCTACTAAGTAGGGTTAACATGGTTAGGGTCAAACTATATTTTCTAGTCAAATCGAACTCAAAGGGTCAACTGATGAGTCTTTTATGTCATTAGCAAATAAATAACACATGGGGACTCGATTGAGTGGCATACCCTTTGCATTGTGTCGTAGGCTTAAAATGGGTCAAAACCATCTATTGGGTCAATTGTTTTTGATCGATGGCGAATCCCAAACTCACGTTGGAAGTTAGGTCTAGAATTACGGTCAATAATCAAATGGCCTAAATTTGATCCGAAGTTGCGCAAAGTCAAAAGAATGCTAGGGGACAAGTTTGGATGGGATATAATATTTTGAGTTGAAGGTGGACTTGTCTACTTCAAAACTTATGAAGAACGTTTCGAATAATTGACGCTCCTTGTGCTCCAAAAATCTAATCTACCAAAAAGTACATCTACTGTCATAAATAAAAAATAAAATAAAATAAAATAAATAGAAATCATATAGAAATACAAAAAATATAATTCCCAAAAATCAGGATCCTCACAATACCAATCCCTCATATCTTGTACATAACCAGTGTTTAGGTGATCATGATCCGATGCCATTCCCTCAGGAGCTAGGTGACTGGTACTTCGACGTTGCTACCTCCTTGTGCCACTTTCTCCTTAACAGTAGTAGGTACCACTTCCTCTTTAACAGCAATTCAGCTTTAGGTGTCACTTCCTCCCTAACAATATAAGGTACCACTTTCTCCTTAACAATAGGAGGTATCACTTTCTCCTCAGTAGCAATCTTTGCCTCTCACAAGCGACGTGCTCGGGTCATGGAAGCCATCTGGTAAGATTAATAGAAACATAGAGATTAAAGGTCTAACAAATACAAATATATAAAAGTTATATGTTATATGTAGTTTTAGATTTTACATCCAACATCTAAATGACAATACATTTCACAAGTCTAAATATATATTAAATGACAAATTTTACATTTTACTTTCGATCCACTTCTAAAAATTTATCTTCTTCGTTTTCCTCATCCTCTTCTTCCTCTTCCTCCTCATCTTTACTTTCATCTACTTCGTCTTCCTCTTCAGATATTTCTAGCTCTTCTACACAATTAGACATATCATAAGGAACTTCCATTCAGTCCACATCTACAATATTTGTTACAAGAGGCAGCACATCCTCCTGATAAGCTATTTCGTCAACGTCAAAGGTATTTCTACTTTTGGTCTTGCATATTGTCCACCAGTCCGACCTCGTTGTTTTCCATTTAAGATAAGTTGTGAAGTATACGTGATGAGCATGACTTGATTGGACAAAAGGTTCGTACCCTTGTTATCGACGTCAACAGTTTATATCCACAAGATCATGTTTGCCTATTCCCAACCTTGATCTTGGATCAGATCAAACCAATCACACTTGAATAACACAATCTTAATCGACTTTGTCCACAATTATATGTCAACTCTACAATCTTCCGTAAGATGTCATAAAAATTATTGCGTGGATCGACATCTTTGTAGTTCGAAGATTTGATACACAAGCAACTATTTTTCGTGGAATAGCGATCTAGAAAGCTCTCTCTGATCGGGGCATTTATTGACTTGAACCTAAACCCATTCATACAATAGCTTTTCCATATTTTGACAACATAAATTAGCCCCTTGGCTAAACTTCTAATAGATTCTTTCTCCAGTGTTGCATCTGGACGATCGACCTAAATACCACAATATAAGAAATTAAGTTAAACGTCTGTTAACTATTATTATAAAATGTGTATACAAAAAGTAATTACCAAGCTCCTTACGTATGCACTCAACTAGAAAGGGAAATGACATCTCATTTCCTGTTCTAGTTCTTTATCTGTTATGTATGGTCTATACGACCTCACCTCATCATTAAATGTTCAGAAAAACAACAACACATCGGCCAACTAGTGTAATTATAATATCGAATTTATTACAATAAGATGACATGAACATGGATCTATTAATTACTTACCACTCGAGCAAATATTTATACCTACTTCTAGGCCACTAACTCTTGACACTCAACAAATATTATACATACTTATATAATTGTATATTTTTATACCCTTATATACGTATCTATATATATAGATCACTAACACACTCTTCCCTCACTCAAACATAAAAACATACACACCTCTCACTTGGACACTCATATACTTGACACAGACACAAACACACACTCACCCCCCCACCACCCACCCCCTACCCCCCCACACATAAAATATAGTAAGGTGGCAATGTCGATCAGGCTTGTACATTTTTTAATTACCTTCTTTGTAGTGCTAAAAGAAATAATCTATTTATAAAGCTGAACAAGGTTAATTTATAATTCTATTATGACACATCGACATCCTTATTTCAGCTATTATCATAATTGGACATTTTCCTTAATTTACCAATGTTGTAAGTCATATATATCTCCTCGTATAGCCATCTTATATTACATTTTGATTCAACTTCTTGATTTTAAGTAGACAGATAAACCATAACTAACCTAAATTGTTAGGCAGTTGTTTGATGGACATCGGGCGCCCAGTGCTTAGGTGCCAACTAATCCCGACTTATAGAACAATGTTGAAGTATAACAGTTAAATCCTATCATTACTAAAGCCCTATTTTTTGTGTGTGTGTGTGTCCTTGTTTCCAGTATCTGTGACCATGTGTCCATGATAATCAAATAGAGAATATATATCAAATGTAGAGTATATATTTAAATTCATAATAAAAATCAAGTATGTGTGTCCATGTGTCCGAGTCCGTATGTCAAGGTTAGGGTTGTGTTCTGTATGGAAATATGTGTCCTGTGTGTGTGTCCATGTGTCATGTGTGTCCTAATTGTGTTCGGGTTAGGTTTAGGGTTTACCTAGCGGGGAGGAAGGGAGGAGGAGTGCCTGAAGGAGGGGTCGACAAAGAAGGAGCCGCACCATAGGGGGAGCAGCCACGTCTGGGGATCGCGAGAGCGAAGAGGTCTGGGGTTGCCAGGTGGATGGGTTTCCAGGGGGTCGAGGGTCGCTGGGGGCTCGAGGAGGAAGAGGTCTGGGGATAGTGGGACAGAAACAAAAATTTGGGATGAAATGAAAAGTCGAACCAGTTAGAACCCTATATTAAGTAATTTAGCAATGTCAGAAATCGATGTTGCTAAATGTTGCTGTTTCATAATATAGTGCGACATATTACGAGTGGAGTCGCTAAACATCATTTTTATTAAAAAATATAATGACGTTCATCGATTACTCAACGTCAAATTTCATAATAAGGTATTTGCTAAATGTTGTTGAAAGTCGTTGACAATGACGTATCTCGACGTCTTTTCAATAAGTCGCTTATTTTCATAATATTCGTGACGTCTTCTTCCAGAATCGCTAAATTTATCGCTGATTAGACTTATTTTGGTAGTATCAAAACTAGGTCACATGACAACTAGTCTAGTTTGCGACTCAAGTTGTCGTATAGTATATTGGTATTAACTTACACCTTTAATCTAGCATAAAATATACTTATAGAAGAATTTTATAATTCTGGAAATAATAGTTAAAATATCTAATATTATGATTTAATAACCTTTATGGGCATTAACTATAGTAACTATTAGCTTTGGTCGACTAGTTGCACAACATGTCCTATTGTTGGTATTTTGAAAAAAAATCGGAACATATGAACATAATTGTATATTCTAGAATAAACAAAAAAAAGATGAATTTCAGAGATATCTAACCTAGGAGATATGATTTATATCATGAAAAATTAATAGGTCGAGGTGGTGGTTTCACATGGCAAAGTTATAAGTTGATTTCCTAAGTTTTTAGTGTTCGACGGGATGTTCTATGAAGATGGATGTACAAACTTGCATAAAACTTAATGAAATCAAAATATAACACAATGGGATGATAGAGGAATGTGTTAGGATCATTATAAAGAAATTATTTGATGTCGTTTCGTGTCACAAGGCAGGGCAAACAAAGACGCAGGAAAACTGGTTCAGTCAGGACCAACTTTCAAAAAATGCTTGCCCCAGACAAACTCTTGCGATCCACATACTGTTGTAATTGGAGATTATAGAGGACACATAGGGGTACATGTTATAGTTGGTTTGGTAGGGGTTTGATCAATAAAAAGTACATAAACAAGGGTGCGAAGTTGACCAACCTGTTGTTCGAAATTACTATTACGGCTGAAACTAACTCACAAGTTTGGCCCTCCACAGAAAAAGGAACAGTTGTGGCTCCTTGGAAGGGTGGTTGAAGAGAGGTGTCTTGGGTCATCATTGAGGTGGTGGCTCGTCGAAATGAGGTCAAAAAGTATGCTGGAACCTGCTATGCACAGAGATGGGGGCGACGACTTTGGACTGATTGTGCGATCAATTTTTAGGGTTTAGAGAAAGGTGGCTGGCCACATCATGCTAGATTTATATAAGGTTTGTTAGGGGGATTGTTTAGAGTTCACATGGTCTTTGGTTTCATGTGGTTTGGTGGGTTTTTGCTCTCTCAATCAAAAGATATATCGATTCAATCTTTTAGAAGATTTAACGGGTCCAAATTAGGAAATATATTTATGGAGGATGTAATCTTTGCCTTAACCCTATATTGGCGGTAGAAAAAGTGAATAAAATTAATATAAAATATTCATATTAGGTTAAGGCAATCTAGGTTAAGCTTTACCACTCCTAGATTGGTTAGTTTCGGATCAGTGAAGCTAATTAGGTTCCAAAAAGCCTGAAACGCATCTTTTGTGACTTTTGTGTATAAGTAGCACATGAAAGTGGGACACAAGTTGCATGTGTATAGTAGGCTCAGAGTAGATCAAAACCATATATTGGTTCAAAATATTTGAGGCGAGGTTGGGTCTCCAATTTCAATTGGAAAGGACAATGGTAATACGGTAGGTGATAGAATTTGGTCTTTTGACCCGAATGTTCTGCAATAAAAATAGCATATAAGAACACTTGTTTGAGTATGAAATGATCGATCTGAATGAAGGTGGATTTGTTTAGACCATGCATATAAAGTATGTTTGTAGAAACCGGCTTATGTTGTGCTCCTAAAATCCAAGCTTCGAAAAAGGAACTTAATGATCGTAATTGAAAGTAGCATTTTATTTGTTAATAATAATTAATCCTATTAACTATAAAAAATAAAGCAGTAAAATTCTTGGGACTTATAGCCTACACCTTAGAAAATTTTATCCTCAAAATTAAATATCATAATATAACAGCAAAGATTAATAGATAATATAGCGTACATACCTATACCATAAAGGGATAAGGAAATCACTCATAAATAACAAAATAAAGGATAAATTATGGTCTAAATTGAGACAACACCCAGACTTAAATTTACAAACATATATCCTATCATCGAGGTAAGGTGACACCACTATGTCGAACAACGACAAGAGGTGTCATATTGTACTGACATCACATACATCCTATAGCCGTGATCAGGCCAAAGGACCTCTTTGTCGCCACTTTGGTTCATATTCTGTCATAGCACAATAGTCCAACCATACAAGGATAAGAGGTGGACCACGCAGTCCATAACCCTCGACTTCTGACAGAAAGGAAGTTCACCATCAATTAGGCTTATAGCAGACTAATCAATCCGGAATTCCTAGGATGCCATTGACTCTTATAAAATACAATTAATTAATCGTAAAGGCCATAATCTAGCTTATGTCTCCTTTAAATTTTGATATCATTCCTTCTCTACTCAGTCCCTCAATCCTATAGCGTATGATTTTCCTCAAATGTTGCTGCCATTATCATGGTGTTCTACTATTGAGAATATACCACTATGTACACCTTAATCCAAATACAATTGTTCTAGTTATAATTTCTCTGGAATTCCTAACCAATCTGTATCGACGATGAGTTACTAGTCTAGTTTAGGTAAGGGTTCTGACATGGCTCTTAATCTTTATCTATGACTAACCACAAAGATAGAAACTTCACAATTAGTTCGTAAGCTCTGTCAATCCGTAAACTCTATACTATACTCCTGTAAGTTATATAACAACCTCTTTAGTAGTACAGTTCGCAATCTCCTCCTTCTACCTATAAGTAATATATTCATTTCATACAATTGTACCTAATCATTTTATACCTACTACTGGTATAGGTCGAGGCTGAGCTAGACAGATACATATACCTATTGGTCAATCTTCTAATTCTAACCTTCTATAGGCCATTTAAAGGCTAGTCTTACCATGTATAGGGACCGTCTATTCTATCTCAGATTTTCCTCCAATATTCTTTGGTAACATATCAACCTAATATTATCTTTGGATAATAATTCCTCTAGTATTTTTACTCTAGAACCTATATATCTTAGGCAAAAGGTATCAGGGTTTAGTATAATATTTCCAGGGTTGCTCGTTAGGGTTGAGCCTTATACTGTACTATGTTTTGACTTACTCTTTGGGAGAGGGCCTATAGAATTCTACCCACCTTAGCTTGTTACCAAGTCCTGTAAAGCATGGAATACTATATCCTCCAAACAAAATTCAAGATAATAATTCTACAAAGCCTTAGGTCAAGCCTTAAGTATAAGACTTATCAAATCATTCTATCCATAACAAAAGCCTCTAGTCATACCTTCTAAAGTCTACCACAAGGGTTGTCCATTTTTGCTTAGGGAACTGTAACTAATACTAAAGTTCAACTGTATAATCTCTCAAATTTTATCTTATTCTCCTATAACAAATTTCTATGGATAGGTAAAACTTCTAATTTACACTATCTGTTTTAGCAGAGGTAGGAATATCTACCCAATGACTAAGAGAAATTTCCTACCAAACTAAAACAAAAATGAATTGCCACTCTGTTCTAGTTGGCCTAAATAGTAGATATGTTTTATCCTACTCTTACCTACCCTTGATAATGACCTTCCTACGAAATATGCTACTTCTATAGCTTCTGTCATATGACAAACTATAATAAAAACTACCACAATTGTTTCATATACTGGTGAAATGTTCTTCGAATTTGTAACTACAATAAGTTTAGAAGCATAAAAATACTGGACTATGCGCCCAAGTCAGGAAGCAGCTATGCGCCCAAGTCAGGAAATTCTATGCGCCCAAGTCAGAGAGTGGCAGACACCCATAATGTAAATTCTATGCACCCATAAGTAAAATTCCTATGTGCCCATGTACAGCAATGCCTATGTGCCCACATTGCTACTCCAGAAGGGGGCACATAGCCCTGTTCCCATACTATGTGCGCAAGTCAGGACAGCATCACAAATCGGTCAACATCCACGATCAGTCGTACACCGAATCATGCGGCCACGTCAATCTCCATGAGCAGTCGTGCACCAAAGCATGCAGCCACGTTAACCCTACGATCTACCCACGATCATCCAGTCTTTATGCGCCTACACCCTATGCGCCCAAAGGAAGACTATGCGCCTACATGAAAATTAGTGTATTTTCCACCTGTGTGTGTATAACAGTCATTTCAGTACAAAATGACTATAAATAGAAGACATATACCTCTTCAAAAACAAAGAACATAGAGCATTTTAGAGCCAAATTGCTGCCTTTCTTGCCAGTGAGCCAAGAGTTAGCAATTTTCTTAGATTTTCTCCCGCTTTTGTAAATTGGAGTATCAACGGAGTAAAGGAGCAATTGTCGCTCGATCTCCATCATCCCATCCCAGAATTCTTTTTGTACTCGGGGGTTCTCAGCGTAGGATCTCTCAGGTGTACTCAATTTGTAGTGCTTTGTACTAATAAGAAAAGACAATGATTCTTCTATTTTTTGTAAGTATTTAAAAAAATGGTGACTCTGCTGGGGACTACCTTTTCTTCTAACAAGAAGGTGGTGATGCAATCCGATACCGAAAGTGGGAAGCACTCAGAAGATGTTGGTCGTGGTGTTCGATCAACAGGCATTCGAAAAGATGCTCCTAAAGGATGGCTCTACTCCCTCAAAATCAGTAAAGCGAAACAAGTCGTGCAAGACTTAGCTTCCGAATACTCATATTGCATATCCTGCCAGTGTCGTAGAAGATGTGCAACCGAAGGAGAACTCCGTCACGTGGGCGCATAACCCTTCCACATGAGCTCCTAATGCGAAAAAGGCCCATATTATTCATAGCTCTACTAGCCCAGCAACATCTCTCTTATACAATCAACACCAGAGTGTTCAACACCTGAGACTTGGTAAAGGAAAACATTACGATGCCAAGAATCAGGACGTTCGACACTCTAGGCAAGCTCAGCGAGGCTCACAAACGAAGAAGGCAAAACAGGGAGAAAACTGTACTGTTTTCCAAAGCATGCGCCCAGAGCTATGCGCATATGGCTATATGTGGATGCATAACTCGAGCCAGAGGACTTCTGTCTTCAATAGCCTATAAGCATAGGGCCAGGGCCCAGGGCTATGTGCCCAGGCTCTGAACACCTATTCTATGCGTCGACATCCAGGAAGACCAGGCATGTTGCTAGGACTTCAGGAAAATATGTGCCTAAAGGCATGCCCCAGGGTGTATGTGCCCACAACAAAAAGACAGGCCCCAACGCGTATAGCACAGGGATGTCTTCAAGGTCGTTACGAAACTTAGGTGTGGGGGTTGCCTCTACACATGAACTAACATCGGATGTGCTAACTTCCCTTATAAACCCACATGCAAAGCTCGACAATGCATGTGACATGGGTTTGAAGGCAAAACTCATTTCTGCCGATTTACGCGACATGATAAATTATAAGCGTAAAGCAAGGAAGGACACTACAACTCATGAGGTGCATCCGTGTACTAGTATTATCATCAACTGTCGCTGCTCCAAAGCAACGATGTTTCTTCCAAGGCAGTGCGTGTTTTGATGACTACAGCGCTCCGATTATGAAAAGCCGTTATGTGTTTCATCCAACATGGCTTCATAGGGTCCACCTTACGGGAGCCCCAACAAAAAAGGTGGACCACTAACCCAACCTTTTTTCTTTGTTCTGCAAACAAAAGAAGAAGAAGTCTGCCAGCAAACAGCCAGCGAGCTGTTTCACTTGAAGGAGTCTATATGAGTACTCAGTCAAGGACGAGATCGCTTATAGACGGCAAGGACTTTCAAGCTGGGGGTGGTGTTCCCTTGGAATCTCAAGCTGGGGGTAGTATTCCCTCAAAATCTGAAGCAGATGACCTTCACACTGGGGTAGCCTTCTAGATGACGATGATCTCTTCGAGTCCGACGGTGACTATCTACCTCCCCTGCCTGAAGACGAAGGTCTTTTCAACTCAGAGACAGACAATATCAGCACCAGTTGTACTGTCTCCTTTATTCGTCCTCGCATGCTATCTGCGTAGGTGGCAGATAAAGAGACCTGAAGAAGCTAGTGATCAGACCAACAAGCGGCTAGAGAGTCTTAAAATAGTATTTGCCAAGATCACTGATATGCTTACTAACATCATGGCTGTCCAAACTATTGGGGTTGTTCCTCCACCTCAATCGAATGTCTCAACATACGCTAGTCTGGCTCATAGTAACAACCCTCCTTCACTACAAAGGGAGTACTATTCCATAGCACCTCCTCCAAATCCTGTGAATGTTGGAGGTGGTCCTTTGTAGACGGCACTTGACAACCGTACGACAGCCATTTCTCAACATGTGCTCAGCCAGCAGGATGCAATTGATTCTTTTGTTTCCCGTCTCAATACCATCTCACACAAAGACGAGCTTCATAAAATGGGGATATCTCAACCTTATCCTCCTGAATGGGATATGCCATTTGCCCTCTTAACTACAAGCCATTGACGCTAAATTTGTTTGACAGGATGACTTCTCCTCACCAGCACATGACATACTTCAACATATAGACTCTACACTTACCAAGAGACGATGCATTCTTGTCAAGGCTATTTATCAGTACCTTACAAGGGGTAGCTTTTGAATGGTTCTGCAGTCTGCCTGACGGTTGCATTAATTCCTTTAAAGACTTGGAGAGGTTATTCCTCAACAGGTTTTATGAGAGTTGCATACATGTTAGTATGTCCAACCTCATCAAGACCAAGCAGAGGAGGAGTGAGTCTGTTATTGCTTTCATCAAACGCTTCAGGCATCTAGCATTGAAGATGCCCTTCGGTATACCAGACTCAGAGCTTATAGATACTTGTCAGCATAACTTCCTTCCTTTAGTGAAGTTCTGTCTGCGTATACATAAGTATGATATATGGCCTGCTTTTATCAGGGTTGCTGATGCTGCTGAAAATGATGTTCCTAATCTGGAACTACAGGGGTTGAAGACACCAAAATCTTAAGACAAAGGCAAGCACCCCCAAACTATCCCTATCCGTAGGGTAAAGGGAAAGAAGTCTTGAAGGTCGACACTTCCAAGGGAACTTCCAATTCTCAGGGTGCCGCTCCTGAAAAATCCAAGGAGACTTTCTCCTTTGATGAAGATGATGTTATTACCATTTTTTACATGTTGATGAAGGGTAATAAACTGGAATTGCCTCCACCATGACGTCCTGTAGAGGCAAACCAACTCAACGACCCCAAGTACTGTCTTTATCACCAGTACATGCACCATTCCACCAAGGATTGTATCATCCTGAAGAAGAAGATACAACAACTTATCGACAACCAAGTTATCAACCTCGAAGCTGAAGACAAGATCTTGTCTTCTGACATGATCTCTCTTTAATTTGGTGACTTTTCTCCTACAGAAGTTCCAAACGGCATAATCCCAATCTCCAAGGCAATAATGGAAGTCGTCAAGCTGCCGCCAGCTCACAACTCAGCATCAATATTGGTGCCACTCATGACAGAACAGGGTGAGATCATGTGGGTCCATCCAAACCTTGTGCAGGAAATGATGCAGGGAATAGTATCTTCTAAAGCAAAAAGGGGCAAGAAATACAAGTCATGCCGCATGGTGTCTTCTCCCTTTATGAAGTTCTATCCGGTGAGACGGGATCCGGAAAGACTTACCTGCGGACTTATGACCCCGCACAAGAAGATGTAGTACCTTTCCAAGCTCTTGCTACTCCCACAACTTCAGAAGCTAGTCCGTCTATGTCCTCAACTGCAGACAAAGCTAAGCAGAAGGAGACATGATTTGACAAGTCTCTGAAAGAACCAACTTCCGAAAGCATGGATCTGCCTTACAACTTTGACATACTGGCACAACTGGCCAATAAAACTGCCATATTATCATTGTTCGACCTACTACGGCTTTCCAAAGAGACACGTAAAGCTTTAAGCAAGGCATTACTACACGACTCTTATCTCGCTTTAGTCAAATCCCCCGCTGAAGAAGCAGTCTCTTGTCCTCACTACCATAGCACTATAGAAGTGGTTCCTAACATCACCTTTTCACAAGAGGACATGCTGCTAAAAAACAATCGTCATAATAGACCTCTGTACTATACAGTGTACATCGGGACGATTAAGATGGATCAGATGCATATCGAACCAGGTTCATCCCTCAACATCATTCCTAGAAGTTTACTCTAAATTCTAGGGATCCATCTGCACAAGATCTCTGCAACCAATACAACTATCATGGCTTTCAATGCTTGGAGAAGTCATCCTCTGGGCAAGATTCGTCTTAAGTGCCAGATTGGTAATCTTTGAACAGAAGTTGCTTGCTATGTCATTGATGCCAATGTATCCTACAACATCTTGTTAGGACGTTCTAGGATACACTAGAACGTGATTGTTCATTCTACCCATCACCAGTGCTTTACGTACGTCAACCGTGATGGCATCGTAAAGACGGAGTTTGCCGATGTCGATTCTTTCAAGGCTATTGAAGCCTACTATGGAGATTCGATACTTTATCAATCTCAGCCTCCCAAAGATGATGGCAACGAAGCTGACAATTAAGTTCAAGTCAATTCATCTGCCAGTGATGGTCCCCTGGTCATCTGAGTCAAAAGACGTAATACTCCAAAAAGTACTCCAAAGTCGCTCACAAACTGGGTCAAAAAGAAGCATCCTGATATTGTTAAACCATTGACCACCACTCTCCGCAAAATGACTTAGGTTGAATCTGCTGAAGTCTATCCTCCCAATCCTGATGAGTTACCCTATGTGGTGAACTTGACCAAGTCTGTGACTCTTATTCCGGACAATGATGCCCTCAATGAGTATATCAATACTCAAAATAATGTACCTTCGGTGGATGATGTTATCCCTGAAAAAGAACTTGTATATTTTCTGAGTAAAGGTTTATCTTTGAATTACTCTGAGGTCTACCAATCTGTAAGCTAGAACATAGATACGTTGTACGCCCTGGAGCATGCCATAGGACCGCCTCTCTGCATGCCGGTCTCGATGCCTCGTCTACAGAAAAAAGTCTGGCCAGAAGATATCCACTACTTCATCGTTCCAGCTAGAAAAAAGGGTAAAGAACTAATCATCCTCGGTCGAATAATGGAAAAATAAAGTTCGTTCAGGACTTTGCTTCTCCCGATTACAACACCAAACCCGACTATGATTCAGGTAAAATGCAGCTTTACCGATATATTTGCAGGCCAAAAATATCATCCAAAACATGGGATATGATATAAAAACGACCAGGAACTAAACTACGGTCAAGGGCAACGATTGCCAATACGTCACTTTGCTCCTCCCGGCAAATCTGAGAACTATTATCAACAAAATGGTGTTGGCTTGGTTATGTTACTCCTCCAACAACTCCTGAAGGATTAGATGTTGAAGTTGATCATTGTTCTTATTCCTCTGATTCCAGTTTATGGGATTCAGATTCCAGCATTGGAGACATGCTCAAAGCAATTCTATCCATCAATATGGTGTCAGTTAACCAAATTGCAGACGATGTCCAGTCAATTAAACTCGAACAATGGGCTCAAAAGATGGACACTAGATGGGAGTTATGTTTTGAACAGCATGAACCACCTACTAAAGAGAAAGTCATCCAAGTTAATTTAGGAGATGAATCATCTCCTAAACCAATCTTTATCAGCAAAAGTCTATCTGGTGAAGAACGACAATCTCTTTTTTATCTTATAAGAGAATATATCAACGTCGTTACATGGAGCTATGAAGACATGCAAGGCCTAAACCCTAAAGTTGCTATGTACTGCCTAAATATCTCGTCTAAAGCTAAGCCAGTGAAGCAGCAGCAACGGTCCGACCAGATATCATGGAGGCCATTGAAAGTGAAGTCAATAAGCTTATTTTAAGTGGTTTCATTCGCGAAGAACAACACCCTGGCTGGGTTGCTAATATTGTTCCGGTCATGAAAAAGAACGGTAAAGTTCAAGTCTGTATCGATTATCATAATTTAAATTCTGCATGCCCAAAATATGAGTTTCCTCTACCGATCACTGACGTAATGATCGACAATACTTGTGGCTTTGAACGAATGTCCTTCATGGATGGGTTCTCAGGCTACAACCAGATCAAGATGTTCCCCGATGATGGGAAACACATATCTTTTGGAACATCATTGGGGTATACTGCTATACAGTGATGCCCTTTGGATTAAAAAATACGGGTACAACATACCTGCGAGCTATGAACACAATTTTTTACGATCATTTGCGCAAAATAGTGGCTTACTTAGCGTTCCCGTACTAAGGTACGAAATCTAGGAGGATGATCATATGACCACGGCATGTGATTCCGGATAACTATAGGGATAATCTAGGTAACTTAAACTGGTAGAAGTATTGGGAGGAAACGGAATCCCGAGATCGTACAATACTAGCCTTATTCCAGACATTAGTTATGACTTGTAGGCTAGCCGCCACAACTATTGCTACCGTTCCTACAAGTGGATGGCTGCATTCGACTACTATTATGTACTATATACTTCTCTTGCTCGCACGGTGGCCTTACGAGGGATCGGTGCTCTTCTTGCTTGTTATACTTGGCCCCGCTAGTCCTGTTGGGATGACACGATTTGAGGATTCCTATATCTTGTATTGTTGGGGTAACCTAACCTCCATAAAGAAAGCCATAGACATTTGAGTGACTGCTTATTTTCCTCAATTATTTAGCTTGTTGCTTGCATAGTTGGCTGATATCGAGTTCCAGTTGGCGATGCAGGCATTATTGGATGTTAGGAAGATTGTGATAATTGTTGGTTATTTAGCTATATTAGTTATGGATTGGTTTCGTGCGTTTGTACTGCATGATCCTTACTCTCCTTACTCTTTATATACGCTATTCCTATCTTATTTTATCCTATTGGCTTTTCTTCGCCTGTTCTTGGGCCTTTTTTTCTGGTACTTGCTACGGTTGTCCTGACCAACCCGGGACTGTTTCCAGATTGCCAATGACCGACCTTGTGGATCTTTCAGACTTGACTTGAAGGATGTGCTACAGTTCCAGACCATGCTAGGAACAGTGGGAAGGTATACCCGTCAACATTATCCTGTACTGTAGATTTCCCGATTATCATACGAGTATTTCCTGCTTTCCATATGATTCTCTCTCTTGTATTCATTTTTATGTTATAGCTTGTGGATATGAGATCAGATTTAGGCCATAGATTGATTGCATGCTAGGATACCCAAGAAGATGGATAGCCGTCATCGTCGTATAACATCTTCGTACCTTATAAGGTGTAGTTGGCCGACGTCCATCCCCGTAGTCCGGTACTGGGGCGTGATATAGTTTTAGTGGTGGCCCATGCAGGTCTCATTTTGAGATATTTTTGGGTATCACATGATTATTGATCTTGGTCTGCTATTCCTTGGTATTCCAACTTGTTACACTTGTCCTTCGCTCTATTGAACTTGTGAACTGGTCCTCATCTCTATCTGGACCTATTTTACTTTTTCTTGTCTTATTCGTTGTTATCTATCTTGGGTTCTGTGTTCTCAACCGGTGTTTCATCTTGATTAATTTCCTGTTATTCCCATCGTGCGTTGACTTTATGTTGACTTAATATCATTATCGCCCTCTTCGAGCATTGACTTGATTGTCGTGGAAGGAAGATTTTGTCAAGACTCTGAGATTGGATATTTTAACATTTGTTGAGTATTCAGTGGATATTCTTGTATAAATTTAGCTCCTTTGATTCTGGACAGTTCTGCAATCATAATTTTTTGTTTCAGATATTATTTTGATCATAGATATATTTTATATATAATATGTTTTTACGTGGATTTTGAATTTGGAGTATTTTCCTAGGAAACTATCTTGTGATTATTATTGAAGGTGTTTTTGCATGTATTATGATCGACCTAGATTTGGATTTTAATTATTTTCCTAGGACTGTCTTGTTATATTGTTAGATGTTTTATAATTTTAGTGACTATGACTTTTGGGTTATGGATCTGATTCATTTTAGGTATTTGTCAAGAGTGACCGGGTGACCCTAGTATACCTTAATGGTGTGGTAACGAAAGTTACAGCCGCTCGATTATGGTGCTATGATGAATCTTTTGTAGCCATTCTGGATGGCGTGACAGAGAATGACCGTGACATACCTTATGATCGGATATAAGAAAACTATTATCGTCGGTTTGAGACGAATATCCTGGATTTTATGATTTAAGTGTATTTTCCTGCAGTTGGGATTTCAGGTTTTCTGATATTGTTTTCGATATTTTTTACTTGTTTTGATTTACGGGGTTATTTCGTGTATTTGAGATTTTCATTTTTCGAGATTCTTTCGTATTTTGGATTTATTTTAAGAGTTGAATTGTGTAGCTAAACATTGTTCTCTTTGTTGTTTTCATATTGAGATTTTGTTCATTTCTAGTTGTATTACTTGATTTCGGTTAGGTGGGTAGAGTTTTCATGATATATAGATACTAGATTTGAAAATCCTATTTTTAATTGATTTCAAAATTTCGAGGACAAAATTTTTGTAAGGTGGGTAGGATGTCATATCCTTATTTTTAAAAATATGTATATGACTGTATTCGTATTCTAGTGATTTTAAAATTTTGTATTTGTTTTATTTTTTTTTAATTTTTGGTTTGGACTGGTTGAGGACTCATTCTTAATTATTATTGCTGCTATTAAATTATTGTTAGCATTATTTATATTGATATTAATATTGGAGTAAAATTTGTTATTTTTCATTTATGGTTATCCCATCATTATTATTATTATTATTATTATTATTATTATTATTATTATTATTATTATTATTATTATTATTATTATAACCTAACTACCCCTCCCCTTTACATAACCCTAACCCCAACCCATACTCCCTCACTCTCATCTCTCTCTCTCCAACAATCAGCAGCTCCCCCATCTCTTTACATCTCTCTCTCCCCTTCCTCTCCCTCCCTCACTGGAGCCAGCCGCTCACCCCCTCACTCCCGAGCTCTCCCCCTCTTTTCCTCACTCGTCTCCCACTCCACCCTCCGTCTCTTCTCCACTCTTCCAGGCGCCTCTGGCTACCGCCTGGCCGCCTCGACCAACAGCTCCACCATCACCTCTACTTCGGCCGCCATGGACGCCACCTCCATCTGCCACCCATGCCATAGCTAACCCCTTCCCCCTTGTCGCGACAGGAAGACCGTCGTGAGCCACTTCCACCACCGTCAAGACCATCACTGTCATCGACTCCTCTCACCTACTCGACGACGGCTCTCGCCTCCTCCAACTTCCCTTCCTTCCTTGTGTTCTTCGGTCGCAGAGCCTCACCATGAGCTGCTGCGCCGTTCGTCTCCTCTGCCGGTGAGCCAGCCGACCTCGTCGAGCTCTGTTTGCCATTGATTGTAAAAGTGCAGAACAATTTTATAGGAGGACTGAACTTAGACTCACAATACAAACTCGCTCGTACAAAGAAAGCCAAGGAATGAAAACCTAGGTACAGCAATCTAAGTACGATTGTTTATTTTTGATTCTGGGGGGTGACGGTAGAGGCTCGGGAAAGCGACGGCAGCTCTGTCTTACTCCTTGGACGATCGGACGTAGCCTTGGCTCTGATGAAGAAATGCTCTCGGAATGTGTGGGGAGACTCTTCTGTGCGTGCCTTTGTCTCTCTGTGTATGCAGCCGGGGCTCTCTCTCTCTTTTTTCTCTCTTTACAAGGGAATGGCACCTTGCTATTTATAGGAGTGGAGTGTGATCATTAGGGTTTGCAATGATTGCCCCTTAAAAAGTCGGCGGCCAATAATCTGGACCATTAATCTTGATTACATCAAATCTAGGCAGTTAATTTTGATTGCTCCAAATGCGCATGGGCAATTAATGCTGATGGCCACTAATCTTCATGATTTGTCATGACAAGCTCGGATATCCCGCCACGTGTTCAATCTGCTTAATTGCAGTAAATCTGATTTGATCCGGGTAATTATGATGATTGTAACAAATCTGGGTTGTTATGATTTGCTAGCAGCAATAACTCCGAGGGAATAAGACCTCCACGTATCTCAACTATTATGAGGACCGTCACGTGTCTCAACTGTCATGAGGACCGCCACGTGTCTCAACTGTCGTGGGTAGGACGTCCTGACAGAGCCGCATGAGTACGGTCTCTAAGTGAATCACATACGGGTGGCCCCCACGATCCTAGCCGCATGAAGGTAGCAGCCGCATGAGGGTGGCGGCCGCATTAAGGAGACAGCCGCGTGAAGGTGGCAGCAGCATGAAGGAGACAGCCACATGAAGGTGGCAGCCGCATGAAAGAGGCAGCCGCATGAAGGAGTCAGCTATATGAAGGAGACAGTCGCGTGAAGGTGGCAGCCGCATGAAGGAGGCAGCCGCATGAAGGTGGCAGCCGCATCAAGGTGGCAGCCGCATAAAGAGGGCAGCTGCATAAAGATAGCAGCCGCATGAAGATGACAGCCGCATGAAGATGGCAGCCGCATAGGGGTGGCAGCCGCATAGGGAGCTTTGGGACTTGGTGGATCATGCCAGCTATATAAATAATTTTCTTTTTTTTCCTAGGAGTACGCCATAACGTCAGAGCTGCCGTTTCAGCTTTATGTCAAAGTTGTCACTTCGCCTCTCTGTCAGAGCTGCCGTCAGGGCATTTAATGAGGCAGTTGCTTTATGGCCAGCTGTAGAGCCGAACAGCTTTGGGCCACGTGGTTCCTTCCTGAGCCGCATGGAGCTATCAGCGCCGCATGAGGCTCTTTTGAACCGCATGAATTTCTAATGGATTCCTGAGCCGCATGAGGCTCTTTCTGTCTGACCCGCATGGGCTTTTTCTTATTCTTTTCCATGCTTCTACAAGACCCCCTTCAAAGTTTTCAATTTGCAAAATTGAAATACTTTGAATAAGAAGCATGGCTATGTAAACTCTTCTGGCCGCATAGGATGTTCTAGCCGCATGGACTTCCTAGTCACATGGACTTCATAGCCGTATGGACTGTCTGGCCGCATAGACTCCCTGCCACGTGTGCGTCTTCTGCCACGTGGCATCTCATTAATTACTCTTGATTTGCTTTGGATTTAAAGCCGCCTTTTGGGGCAGGATCCCAAGGGTCGGTTTTAAATATTCTGATTTGCCTCGATGACTGAAGAGTCAATTTTGTTTTTTATGCAGCACGCGGATCAAAGTGTCCCTCGGTCTATGAGCCCCCCTCCTTCTGCCTATAAATATGAGCATTTTTGGACAAAGAGAGATTTCTTTACTTTCTTCTGTCTTCAATTCTTCTTGCCCTAAGTTGTTGTCTTCGTCTTCTTTCTCTGCTCATCAATCAACAATGGCCCCCAAGTCATCCAAGGCTGCGGCAAAGGGTAAGAGAGTGGCTTCTTCGTCAGCTACGGTGCCTGAAGTTCATCCCGACGTCCACCTCACTATTGCTGGTAAGGGTTTGGGATGATCGTATACTTCGAAACCCTAACAAAGACGACTCTGTTGCATGCTTTATGCATAAGCCTTTAATGCGTCCTTCATCTCCATTAAACTGTTAAAATTGTATGGGCCGCGTGTACGTCCCATGTCCGAGCCGCATGGGGGGTATACCCCATGTCCGAGCCGCATGGGAATTGTCTAGTGGCCGCATAAACACTTCACAAACTGAACCACATAATGGCCCTTCGAACAGAGCCGCATAAGTCCTTCTCATTCAAGCCGCATGAAACCCCCATAAGACTGTGCCGCAGAAGGCTCCGGCCATCTTCTAACTTTGTTACTTTTATCTTTGATTCTTGCAGCATCCCTGCCGAAGGCTGATATAATTGTGAAGGAAGAGCTCCTGCCTTCATTCATCAAACAAGAGCCATTACTCATTAAGAAGGAGATGATACCAAAAATGGAGGAACAAAAAGAGGAGCTGGCGCCTATAGAGGAGGGAAACACTCCCAACATTGGAGTTGCTGTAATGGAGGAGCCCAAGTCCGACGGTGGTAATATTGGGAGTTCTGACCCTCCTGCTCCGGACGAGGATCTTACTCAAATAGATCCTTCATATGAAAAATGGTTGAGGGATTGGTATATGCGCCCCCGCAACTAGGATTCGTGGGCTCTCATAAATGTCCGTCTTTTGTCTTGATATTTATGTCCGTCTTTAGCTGTAGTTTGTGTTCTGTTTCTTTTGGACATCAATGTAATCCTTTTCTTCTTGTCTGAATGAAACAATAGAGAACTTTTTCTGGCTTGCTCATGTAGTCATGTGAATGTAACTGATTTTGAATGAACATGATGCATTCGTTCTATTCTTTGCTTGCAGTAGTTGCCCTAATGGAAGACTTTTTGTGGACTTATTATCCTTGGCGTACCCTGGTTCTGGATACGTATAATAAGACGAGAGAGGACCAACATACGTACTCAGAGATAGTGAGGACATGGCAAATATGAGGGTTCCTTCGATGGAGCCTTCCCACTCAGAGGTAATGAGGACATGGCAGGAGTGGACTCCATGAAGGGTGCATAGAACAACTCAGAGGTAATGAGAACGTGGAAGTTCTATGTGAGGGACAGTTTTTTTTTTGATGGAAGGGAAACAACTCAGAGGTAACATCGACTTGGTTGTTTCGGAGAATTTGCGGATCTGTTACCCTTTTTTTGTGCACTGAAAGTGCGGGTATTGGATCATGAGGGGGGAGCTTTTTTTTAGAAAGAAAGTTCAGAGGTATAATCATACATGACTTACTACCTAAAATATGCGATGTAGATTCATCTGTGGTGACCAGAGTGTAAGTTCAGCAGTACATACGAGCACATAACTCAACAATCTGGGAGATTTGGAGTCAGAATGTGAGTTCAGCGGTACCAAAGGGTATGTAACTCGACAATTTGGGATATTTGGAGTCAGAATGTAAGTTCAGCGGTACCAGAGGGTACATAACTCAGCACTCTGGGATATTTGGAGGATGTCGTTTCAGATATAATATTTTTTCAGGAACTTGCCGTTGATGGGCAACATGAGCAAGTCTCTATTTTGTTTTGCGAGGCGGTAAGCTCCGTTGGTGAATACAGCATCGATGATGAACGGGCCTTCCCACTTTGGTTGGAACTTGCCGGCGGTTTTGTGAATCATAACCATCGGCCTCCGAACTGCCAGAACGAGATCGCCCACTTGGAATGTTCTGATTTTAACCTTCTTGTTGAAGGCTCCGGAGATACGGGCTTGGTACAACTCGATTCGTTGTTGAGCTAACAAGCGCTTCTCATCTAGGGCCTCCAACTCTTGTAGTCGGCGATGATGATTATCATCTATTGTCAATCGATAGGTGAAAGTAACACAGAGTGAGGGGATTTGAGTCTCCAATAGGAGAACTGCCTCACTCCCATATACCAGAGAGAATGGTGTGTTCCGGTGGCCGTCCGTACTTTAGTACGGTACGCCCATAAGCATTCGCCGAGCTTCTCATTCCAGTCGCGTTTGTTTGATGACACGAACTTCTTGAGAAGCTTGATGATTGTTTCGTTGAACGCTTTAGCCAGACCATTAGCCGCCGGGTTGTATGGTGTTGAAGCAATATTCTGGATTCGGTGTTTGTCGTAAAACCGATAGAAGGCGTGGCTTGCGAACTGAGGACCATTGTCGTGGATGATCCTTCGGGGCAATCCATAGCGGTAGATAACGTGGTGCTTGAGGAAGCTGATCACGTTTGAAGTCTTCACTTCTGCCAACGGAATAGCCTCTGCCTATTTGGAGAAGTAATCTGTGATTGCAAGTATGAAGCGATGTCCTCCGGATGAAGGCGGAGTGATTGGACCAATGATGTCCATTCACCATGCTTCAAATGGCCAGGATGCCACAGTCGGATTTAGGAACTCGGATGGCTGGTAGATAAAATCTGCGTGGACTTGACAGGCTTTGCACTTTCTTGCATAGTCTATTGCATCGGCAACCATCGTGGGCCAGTAGTAGCCCATTCGGCGAAGGCGATCTTGTAGTTTCGGGCTAGGCTGATGGGCCCCACAGATGCCATTATGAGCTTCACGTACGACTTCTTTGGCTTCCGTATTTGACAAACACCGAAGCAGTAATCCATCGTATGATCGCTGATACAGCATTTTCATCTCCGTATCATAGAAGAATCAGAGGGAACGTCTTCTGATAGATATGGCTTCTTTCGGATTCTCTGGCAGGATGTCGCAGACTACGAAGTCGATGAATGGTTGTCTCCAATCTGGTGCATCATCGATTGTCCGAGCTGAGTAGCTCTTAATGCACTGAACATTATTTCTGGGACAGACCAACTCACGACCTATGATGTCAACCAATTGGTGAGCATGATTCAGAACTGCTAAGGAAGCGGCAAGGCCTGCTAGGGCATCGGCTTCAATATTCTGGAGTCTGGAAACGTATTCTATGAAGAACCCTTCTAAGGATGAGATAATGTCAATCGCTATTTGGTGATAGGGGATCATGTCTTCATGACGCACCTCGTATGAACCTCGAATTTGGTTAACGATTAGCTGCGAATCGCCATACGCTTCAAGATACTCTACCCCCAGCTCCTTTGTAAGTTGGAGGCCAATGACCAAACCATTATACTCGGCCACGTTGTTTGAACAGGGCTTCGTGAGGGAGTAAGCCTGATTGATCATCAGCCCGGAGGGAAAAATTATTACCACTCCGACTCCCGCGACGATGTTGCCTTTGGGCCCAGTTCTCGAAGCGCCGTCGAAGAACATTCACCATACGACATCATAAGAGGCCACATTTGAATTGGCAACCTCATCTGGAATCTCTTCGTCTATTCTGGTTGACTCCGAACCTGGATGAGCTACTAAAAAGTCTGCCAGAGCTTGACCTTTAACAGCCTTCTGCGGGACGAAGATCATGTGGTATGGAGGCAGTAATATCGCCCAGGTAGCGAGGTGAGAGCTGAGTTCACCTGGCTTGGTCATGAGGACCCTGAGGGGGTTAACTCTTGATATGACATGGATGGTTTGTCCTGTGACGTAGTGTCGCATCTTCTGAATAGCAAACACCAGAGCAAGACACTCCTTCTCTACGGCAGTGTATCGATGCTCCGGCCCCATCATCATTCGGCTGAGATAATATATAGATTGTTCATGGCCTGCATTGTTGTTTAGTGCTAGTAAAGCAATGAGAGAATGCTCCATTGCTCGCACATAGAGCAGGAATGGTTTTCCCGCAACCGGCGCCACCAGGACTGGAGGGTTCGACATATATTCTTTGATGCTGTCGAAGGCGCGCTGGCATTCTTCATCCCATAAGAATGAAATACCTTTCTTTATGAGGTGGGTGAATGGCTGACATCGTTCGGAGAGGTTAGAGATAAACCTCTTGATGTAGGCCAGCCTCCCTTGAAGGCCGCGGAGTTCACAGAGATTTCTCGGGGGACCCATCTTCATGATTGCCTTTTTCTTCTCAGGGTCTATGTGGATACCCTGGGAAATAATGATAAAACCCAAGAACTTCCCGGTGGATATGCCCAAGAAGGATTTTGTGGGATTCATCTTCAAATTGTGCGTTCGTATCAGGTCGAACACTGTCCTTAGATCATGCAGATGATCTTCCTTAGAGCGGCTTTTGACGGCGATGTCGTCAACGTAGCATTCCACTGTCTTGCGTATGTGGTCTCTAAAGATGATGCTCATAGCTCTTTGATAGGTGGCGCCAGCATTCTTTAAAACGAAAGGCATGACTGTGTAGCAATATGTGCCAATTGGTATTCAGAATGATGTATGCTTTTCGTCATCAGGGAACATCTTGATTTGGTTGTACCCCAAGAAACCATCCATGAATGACATACGCTCAAAGCCGCAGGTATTGTCAATCATGATTTCTGTGATCGGGAGGGGGAACTCATCCTTAAGACATGTCTCATTCAGATTGTGAAAGTCGATGCAGATTTGAATCTTTCCATTCTTCTTGAGGACTGGTATTATGTTGGCGACCACCCAGTCTAGATGTTGTTCCTCGCGGATGAAGCCGTTGGCTATCAGTTTGTTGACCTCAGCTTTAATGGCATTCATGACGTCGGGGCGGAACCGTCGTTGTTGTTGCTTGACTGGTTTTGCGTTCGGACGAATGTTGAGTTTGTGAAGTGCAACCTCGGGGTTCAGTCCTGTCATATCTTCGTAGCTCCAGGCGAACACGTCGATGTATTTTCTGACGAGTTGCAGTAGCGATTCCCGCTCTTCGTCTGTCAGATTCTTGCTGACGAAGATTGGCTTCGGAGAGGAATCATCACCGAGATCAATTTGCACAACCTCATCCTCGGTAGGAGGCTCTCTTTGTTCGAACCGCTTCTTCCATTGCGCATCTAGTTGCTGTGCCCACGGCTCTAACTCAAGAAGTTCAGGAATGTCTTCATCTTCTTCGTAGGCGTCGGCAAATACCATATTGACGGACCAGACTTGCCTGAATATGTCGTCGATGCTGACATTCGATTCGAAAGTGGGTGATCCGGTTGAGTGTGAATGCCAGTCGCATTCCTTGTCTGAGCTTTCAGGGGTCGTTATCGGTGTAACATAACCTAGCCCACATCTGGTTTTGTTGTAATAATCTCGTGGTTTCCTTGCCGGGATCGGCAATTGTAAGGGTAACCGTCGTCTAGTGTCGTAGTTAAAGCCTGGTATATTTTTCCAGATCATACCCCTATTTTTGTATGAGGTAATTGGATTGGCAACTATACAGATAAAGTGGCAGTCTCCCGGTGTTGGGTTCGAGATCAATCTCTTCTATCTAAAGGGTTATGGATCACTCTTCAGGCCGAAGATGATTGGATGATCCTCTCCCTCGATTATGCGGTATGCGTCTTCCACTGGAGTAAGTTAGTTTACGGTGTAGACATTTGTTACCTGTGTGTGCAGGTGGGTGCCTATACCGTCTTCTATAGCATACATTGTACAAAGCTTATTAAGCTCGAGATAATTTAAAGATAGCCCTTTATTGATGAAGTAATGTATCTTTTCCAGTAGGATTACATCATCTGCGGATGGAACATCAGTGTGAGCAGCCACATACTTGGCCAGTTCTGACTCTTCTTCAGCCACCCCCTCTGTAAATGAAGACTGAGAGGATGACTTGGGCAGCTTAATCATCAGGGCTCCATGGGTGGAGCAGAACGTGGAGTCGTTGGCGTATTAGCCACCTCCAGTTTATTGCTCGATGCTGGGCAGGGAGTTGTTGGCTGGCTAGCAGTCCCCGGCTTAGCGCTCGGCTGCCGATTCATTCTGGAAAAAACGAATCATCATCGGCTTGACAGAGGGATTGAGCTCCTCTATTTGTTGCTGGCTAGCTCTAGGCAGCCTGATTGTCAGTGGCTCTATCATGGGTCTTGGCGCTTGGCCAGACCTTGGCAGTCGGATTATCACCTGCTCCTCCTGTGCAGAGAGGCTGATTGTATCCTTACGCAGAGTGGCCGTAAGGGGTACAGTTCTGCCAGGTTTACGGGCTTGGAGGTAGATTGTCAGCGATTTTTCTGATCCAGCTGTCGCCTCAGTTTGAGCTTGAGTATCTCCTTCGGCCAGGTACTTTTTCGACTTTTCGTACAAGCATGAATCTAAGTAGTAGGATTCGACACCTTTAAAGGGATCAATGTCCGCAAATTCTGTCCTCACAAAGCCGTGCTTGTCGACATACTTGAAGCACTGGTGCAGTATGAAGGGCACGATCATGTAATCGTGTATCCAAGGACGCCCCAGGAGAATATTGTAGGAAGTATCCGCATCTATGACATAACAGGTCACTTCTGACTGAAGGTCGCCGATTTGGTATTTCAAGCGAATCTTTCCGATCTGATTGCTTCTGTCTGAATTGAAACCGCTGATGGTGGTGCTTGTCGGTGTCAGGCGATGTATTAGGATGCACAGATGATGTAGTAAGCTCTTTGTGATGATGCTAAGGGAAGAACCGGGGTCAATATGCATCTGATCCACCTTGATATCGCTAATGTACCCAGTATAATACAGAGGGTGATCGTGCAGGTTGGTCTTGATAAGCATATCCTGCGAAGTGAAGACGATGTTGGGCATTGCACCTATGCAAGCGCTTTTCTGGAGATCTGTCGGCGAGCTTTCCCTAGTGAGATTGGACTGAGCCAGATATGCATCGACGTTCTGGAGTGCCTCACACAGTACGACACAAACATCTTTGGAGAGTCTCAGAAGCTCGTATAGCAAAAATTTGGCCGATGTGTTGGCCAATTGCGCCAAGATGTCGAAGTTGTAGGGCCTCTCCAGCCCATGAGGCGTCTCTCTTCGGAGTGGTTTGTCCAAGCGAGTCTCCTTCGGCATAGGCTTGTCGATCGTCGAAGGCTGCGAAGGTCCTGGAGTATCCGCAGCTGTTGGCTGATGATCTTCAGCCGAGTTACCCGGTGGAGGTTGGGTTTGTACGCCGGATCGGGTAACAACAGCAGTAGCCTCTTCGACCTCTGTCGAGATTGTACGGCATGATTTGACTTTTCCACTCTTCTTCTTGGTGGTGGAGGGAGGTGCGGCCTGAGTTACTTCAGTTACAAGGTCCGGATGGACCCACGTGACCTCCCCTCGTGATGTGGTAAGGGGCACTAGACCAGCAGCCTGGTTTCGGGAAGGTAGAAGGTTAGCGACCTCCATCCTTGCTCAGGGGACGGGCACTACTCCATCTTGAGTCTTTGTCGGAAGAAAGCTGCCAAATTATACTGATAACATGTTGGCTGCTACGGTCACCTCTTCGAAATTAATGGCCAAGGCCTTAGAGTCGATGAGATGCTGGTTGTATCGCTTCAGTTGGTAGCAGTCTTGTGTAGCATGGTAGACATAGCGATGGCAGTGGCAGTACTTGGGACTCTCCATCTCTGCAGGACGAGGTTCACGCCTTGGAGGAGGGAGCTGAATTCGACTTCCTTGTATGAGCATGTCCAAGATGGGTTTGACATGGCCGTCCTCGAAGGAGTAGGTCATCTGAGGCCACTGCTTCTCTGCCGGCTTCGATTCAGGCTTCGGAGCTGTGTCGGCCACCATAGCTTGTTTGCCCTTTTTGTCTCGATTGTCGGACGGGTTACCACCATTGTTGCTATTGGTGTTAGGGCGTTTAACCTTGTCCTCTCCTTCCGAGACGTACAATCCCAGTTGGCGAGCTTTCTTCAACTTGTCTTCTGTGCTAGTGGCGCTGATAATAAAAGTCTTCCAATCCTTAAACTGACTTTCACCCATCCAGAGGCTGATCGTGGGAAGCAGCCTCTTTTGGCAAATTTCAATTAAGGAGGAATCCGGGTTACCGGAAGGTAACTTCATCGCAGTTTGGCGAAACCGCTCGATATAGTTCCTTGTCAGCTTCTTTTCTCCCTGAATAATATCCATGAGGGTGGACATTGTCACGTCTTTTCCTACTTCGTAGAACCTCTCCAGAAACATACGTTTGAAACCAGCGAAGGAATGGATGCAGTTGTCCGGCAAGTTACGGTACCAGTCGAAGGCGACTCCTTCCAGTGCCCCGATGAACAACTGCGTGAGGATGGCATCGTCATGAGGCAGATGGTCGGTTGTGACTTCGAAGTAGGTGATGTACCTACTTGCAGATGTCTTCCCATCATACGAATTGATGTTGAATGGTTTATATCTTGGTGGGAAGGGCACGTCTCTCCATGCAGCAGGGTATGGTTATCGTATCCTGAGGTTCTGGCAGTTATCTCGAGCATGGAACATGGCCCGGAGCTTCTGGACCTCTCTTCTTGCCTCCCTGGCCTCGTCTGCAGTGGTGGGAGCCGATATTTCAGGAGGATTATAACCCAGGTTTGGTGCAGCTGAGTTCGAGTCCACATTGACCGCGGGACCTAAGCTTGTTTGGCTAGGCGTCCTTTCTTGCAGAGTTGGAAGGACCGCTTTGATCTCGTCCACAGACTTGACCAAGACATGAAGTATGGCCTCCAAGGTGTCGATGCGTTGGCGATCATTGGGACCGTCTTGGTTGCTGTCCGTCATGAACACTGTCCATACCTGAGAAGAGAAGGAAGGAACGGTGGAGGACGCACCCTCTGAGTCATACCCTTGTACAGAAAAGTCGTCTGGGTATGTGGGAATGTTCTCCTCTAGTTCGGACTCAGAAGGAGTGTTACCCACAGCTTCAGAGCTTGCCTCGTCTTGAGAGTTGTAGACGTCCTCGGGGACGTCGGGATCTGCTGCATCTGTTGGGTGAACTGTTTCCTCTGGATTATCTTCTTGGAATACCGGGTTATCGTGGATATTTGGAGGAGTGCTACTCCCGGCTCCAGTGCCTCCCAGAGATATAGACGACGAATCTCCAAGTGTGGCAGATTTCGTCTTTGAGCGAGTACTTTGGAAAACTCCTCCCGCAGCGGTCGTGGACTACCGTTCGGTTGAGATTTTCGGGCCGGTGACGCTTGTTTTCTTCCCTCTCCCGCTGCCAAGGATCTTGTGAGCAGAATTGCAGGAGGACGCCTCGTCTTCTGAGCTTGGGTGTTGCAGCCGTTGGAAGACGGACAGCCGATCTTTTTGTATGGCCGCCTTGTTGCAGCAGCAGTTGACAATGATTTGGGTGCATTGATGTCCCTGACAGGACTCTTTGCATACCAAATCTTCGTCTCTTTCCTTGTGTTTGTGAAGAATCATGTTGCACAAGTCGCCCATTTTGCGGGCCCGGGAGTTCTGAACACATGAGTGTGTTGACATCCTGCATGATCCCTAATATGGGGGTAGTACGAGTACTTGCCCCTGATCATTGTTGAGAGATTCTTGATAACTATCCTGTTTGTTGGCCGCCGGGGGCTGGACACGGATAGTTTAATACAACTTTCCATCAGGGGCCCGCGTGATAGTCAGCGGGATGCCCTGATAGTCAGAAGTTGGGACAGCTGTCTGAGCTCGACGAGCCTGCGCTTTTCCAGACTTCTTCCTTCTAGCACCTGAGAGTGCATAGTAGGAAGAGTCCACAGAGACTGGCAAATGAGAGCATTTGGGGTCAGGATTACCTGAGAGGCGGTCGAAGACTGACCGTGATTCGCATGGAGCAGATGGTATACGGCTGGATTTGGTGGCCGTGCAGGCTGTCTGCATGGGGCTGGTATGTGTGGCCGCATGACCCTTCTGTATGCGGCTAGGAGCGGTGGCCGCATGAACCTTCGGGATACAGTTGGAAGTCGTGACCGTGCAGGCTGCCTACATACGACTGGCAGTTTTGGCCGCATGGGCTTTCTACATGCGGCTGACTTCTGTGGCCGTATGAGTCTTCTCCATGCGGCTGGCGGTTACGGCCGCATGAGCCTTCTTCATACGGCTGGCATCCTTATGCGGCTTGGACCGCATAGAGTTCCTCTTTGCCCCTGCAAGTCCGGTATCATAGTATTTTCTTCTGCTGGACTTGGGGACAGCAGAGTCCTCTATGGCCTGAAGTGGGGCCGCATGAGAGTTTTTTCAGCCGTTTTGAGCAACAGAGTGAACTTCTTCGAGAGTTTGGAGAGGAGCGAATGATTTGGGCCTCCACTCCCTGCGGGCCTTCTTTGTGCGGGCTCGCCGCTGGACCGGGCCAGCGCCACCGTCGGAGAGCATTTCTTCAAACGCCTGTTGGTCAAACCGGGCGACCAGCATCTGTTGAGTGGAGCCAAGTTTGGCTGCGTCCGATTGTGTCACCAACTCCTCAGCCGTGGAGAAGTTAGTCCCCAGCAGAGTCGCCATCGTATTTGCCATTGATTGTAAATGTGCAGAACAATTTTAAAGGAGGACTGAACTTAGACCCACAATACAAACTCGCTCGTACAAAGAAAGCCTAGGAATGAAAATCTAGGTACAACAATCTAAGTACGATTGTTTATTTTTGATTCTGGGGGTGAAGGTAAAGGCCCGGGAAAGCGATGGCAGCTCTGCCTTACTCCTTGGACGATCGGACGTAGCCTTGGCTCTGATGAAGAAATGCTCTCAGAATGTGTGGGGAGACTCTTCTGTGCATGCCTTTGTCTCTCTGTATCCAGCCGGGACTCTTTTTTTTTCTCTCTTTACAAGGGAATGGCACCTTGCTATTTATAGGAGTGGGGTGTGATCATTAGGGTTTACAATCATTGCCCCTTAAAAAGTCGGCGGCCAATAATCTGGACCATTAATCTTGATTACATCAAATCTAGGCAGTTAATTTTGATTGCTCCAAATGCGCATGGACAATTAATGCTGATGGCCACGAATCTTCATAATTTGTCATGACAAGCTCGGATATCCCGCCACGTGTTCAATCCGCTTAATTGTAATAAATCTGATTTGATCTGGATAATTTTGATGATTGTAACAAATCTGGGTTGTTATGATTTGTTAGCAGCCATAACTTCGAGGGGATAAGACCGCCACGTATCTCAACTGCTATAAGGACCGCCACGTGTCTCAACTGTCATGAGGACCGTCACGTGTCTTAACTTTCGTGGGTGGGACGTCCTGACAGAGCCGCATGAGTGTCGTCTCTAAGTGAACCGCATACGGGTGGCCTCCACGATCCTAGCCGCATAAAGGTAGCAGCCGCATGAGGGTGGAGTCCGCATGAAGGAGGCAGCCGCATGAAGGTGGCA
Source organism: Iris pallida (assembly GCA_029216955.1). Taxonomy (NCBI): domain Eukaryota; kingdom Viridiplantae; phylum Streptophyta; class Magnoliopsida; order Asparagales; family Iridaceae; genus Iris; species Iris pallida. The sequence goes on along the minus strand of JANAVB010042620.1, from coordinate 2,186,874 downwards.
GTCGCATGAAGGAGACACCCGTATGAAGGTGGCAGCCGCATGAAGGAGGCAGTCGTATGAAGGAGGCAGCCGTGTGAAGGATGTAGCCGCATGAAGGTGGCAGCCGCATGAAGGAGGCAGCCGCATGAAGGTGGCCGTCGCATGAAGGAGGCAGCCGCATGAAGAGGGCAGCCGCATGAAGATGGCAGCTGCATGAAGATGGCAGCCGCATAGGGGTGGCAGCCGCATAGGGGTGGCAGCCGCATAGGGAGCTTTGGGACTTGGCGGATCATGCCAGCTATATAAAAGATTTTCTTCTTTTCACTAGGAGTACGCCATCATGTCAGAGCTATCATTTCAGCTTTATGTCAAAGTTGTCACTTCGTCTCTCTGTTAGAGCTGTCGTCAGGGCATTTAATGAGGCAGTTGCTTTATGGCCAGCTGTAGAGGCGAACTGCTTTGGGCCACGTGGCTCCTTCCTGAGCCGCATGGAGCTATCCGAGCCGCATGAGCCTCTTTTGAACCGCATGAATTTCTAATAGATTCCTGAGCTGCATGAGGCACTTTCTGTCTGAGCCGCATGGCCTTTTTCTTGTTCTTTTCTATGCTTCTACAAGGTCCCCGACAACCCTTCCCCCTCTTCTCTTCTTTCCGGCAGCCAGAGCTTCGTCGCCGCGCTTGCTCCTCCGCCGACGAGGGTTCCCGATCAACCCTCTCTTTCCTCGGTGTAATCCCCCTAAAATTCTACTACATTTTTTTATTTTGTATTTATTTTGTACTTCGCATACGAGTTCACATGGTTGTATTTACGCATCGTGCGAGATTTGCGTTTCGTAATTTTTCGACGAGTGCGAATATGTGTCGAGGTATATATGTTAGAAAAATATTTTATTATAAATTTATTTTATATAGGAAGGTACATGTTCAAATAATATGTGATAAATATTTTTAATTTCTAAAAAGGTTATTTTATTCGTCGTTTACAAATAATTGTGATTTGGATAATTTTGGTTTAATATTTTGTGAAATGTAAAATTTGCTTATTAAAATATTTTGTTATTTATAAAAGCTAGTTCATGAATTAATAATTTAGTATTTATCGTAATTTTCGAAATTAATTATTACAATATTTATGTAATTATGAAAATGATATTTAGAATTTTGTTAATTCTAATATTTGATTAATTATGGTAAATTAAATTGCAAAAGATTTTATTAACTTTATTTAAAAATAGTTCAAATTAAGGATATAATATACCTAGATTTGTTTTGGTTTGGATTGAGTTATTTTTAAATCAGCTTAAATTAATAGGGGATTTACCTAATTGGAATTTAAACGAATCATACTCCTTATCCAACTGGAAATTCCCACCTCCTATATAAGGAGAGGTACTCATCCATATATTTCTACCATTCACAAATTCCTCCAAAATTATTCTCCACACGCGTGTGCATCGTGTCCGTGCCAACCCAAGCCAGCGTGCATCGTGTCTGTGAATCTTATTCCAGCTTCATTATAATTATCCGTGTCATGCCCGACATCCCGACATGACACATCCAACTCGACATGGCCAATCCCAATCAAAATTCCCAAAAACCCTAAACCCGTCTCCCCGTCGCCACCACAGCCCTGCCTTCATCATGCCCCGTCCTCGATCTCTCGGCCGGGCCGTACAGTGCCAGCATCCACCATATCATCCGCGACATCCACCCTGTCGTGTCAGACCCTCCCGACACGATGACCTTAACAAACTAAACCCGTCACCACCATAACCGACAACGCCCCATCTCCTCCTTCCCTCTCGGCCATATCCACAGCCCTGCCCCGACACTCCTCGTCACCCCCCATCAGCAACCCAGAACCCACCACAACCACCACCGCCACCTGCGTCCATTGCCGGCGACCCAAAAAACCACCAACATCCAGAAAAAGAAAACGAAGAAGACCCTAAACCCTCATATGGCCGCGCCGGAATAGTCCACCGCCGCCACCGTTCCGATGACAGGCCGCCGCCGTAGTACGCGAGCGTGCCCGCGCTCGACACAGCATACTCGCGTGCCACAACCGCCCGGAGCCGCCACTGTCGGAAGCCCGCCGCTCCGTCTCCTTCCGAGCGGCGCTTCCTCCCTCCGCCCCACGCGCGACCGCCCCTTCCACAGTGCCACCGCCGCGAGTAGCGCAGCCAGCCACCGCTCCGCCCCGACGCTCTTCGCATCCGCCATCAGCAGCCCCCGATCTCCCCCAAGCCCCTCGTCGCGGCTGCGCCACTACCGCCTCCTCGTGGAAACCGCCGACGACCACAGGTGAAACCCTCCGCCGCTCGTTCCTCGATTCCCCCTTTCTAAATTCTAATTGCTCCACTCTCTCTCTCTCTCTCTCTTAGCGTAAATATTGGAGGAAGTAACAGTACAAGTTACTTTGATTATTATTAATTATTATTATTATTATTACTATTATTATTATTATTTTCAGTTTTATTATTATTATGAATAATATATTATTTTATATGGTATGGGTATTATTAGGAATATTATTTAAAATACTAGTAGAATTATTGCAAGTATTAATAATTGTATTATTTTAGGAATTCTAAAAAATATTTTTGTCAATATTATTATTAATAATTACATTATTTGATAAACGAGAAATTTTAGTTCAAAACTATTTTTTTTCTTCAAACATTTTTTAAAAAAAATTATTTTAACTAGTAAAAGGGTGTTTTTAAGTATAAATGATTTCAAGTATTTTCAATAATTGTCTAATTTATGTTACTAATAAGATACATGTTATCTTCCTAGAAATCCTATCTTGGTAAACTTATAGTTTTAGCCTAAATCGAGTTTCCCACATTTTCAAAATATTTGTCAAAAATCCTATTTTACTAGTAAACATGGTTTTCAAGTATTATACGTATTTTCTAAGAAATGGTATATGTATTCTTCACACAAATTCCCCTATTATCGTCATTGATCATGAATAATCCCATGTTTCTATTTTCTCGCAATTTGGACCATTACATCGACCATGGCTATTGGACTATTGAGACATGTCAGAGAACACCGCACCACACCTGGCGACACACCAGGCAAGATACCTTGCCATTATTTACTGTTTATAGTTTGTCTGCATTTTATTTACATATCACTGTTCATTTATTTCCTGTTCTTACAGTTCTAGATTTACTACATGTTCAGTGATATTAGCTAAATTGTTATTATCCTTTGATTGCATATGGACCTAGAGTTAAGGGACTACCGTCTGTAGTGTATTGCATGTCCCTTGACACAGTTGTACCACGAGAATGTGTGCGATGAGTAGTATGTAGAGGTTCTTGCGTGTGGGCTGATCCCCCATGTGCATGCGTTAGGGCTAACTGCTAATAGAGGCATGTTAGGAGACTTAGCAGTTAGTAGAGAAACATGGTCGTGGATACGACTTGGTAGGGACATTTGGGTGGGGAGGACAATACCTGACGTATGGGCTTTGATTGTACTTCCTTTATAACCCGGAAGCTCCGCTGGAGATACGGGTATGAGCCTATCAGGTTGGCCACTGTCTTTTTGAACGTCATGCGCTTAGGTCACTGGTACCCAAGTGGCGACTATACCAGATCCCATTTACAGCCAGGGCTCATGCGTCGAAGGATTGTTTCTCAACTGCATGTTCACTTTAGTATGGTTAGATTACCTTATTGTTGTTTTGTCACTTATATTTATTCGTGGCATATTTATATTCAGTATTTATATGGCTTGTTTATTGTATCTTGTTACGTCTCTCTGAGGACCTGGTTATCTCGCCAGGTGTGTGTTCTTGTCTTTCTCAGGTATTCTAGCCGTGGCCATGATTGTCACTATTTCTTCGAAGATGATTGCACTTTGATCGTCTTCGTTTCGCTCGCCAAACTCATTTCATTTTCCATGTATTTTTCCTCACTTGTTGGTAGTGGATTTGTCTCCTCCCAACGATTGTATACATGACAAATTCGAAGTTGCTTTTATATTATTATTTATCTTTGTGGATGAGATTTAGTTCCTTGGTTACTGTATTTTACAGCTTATGTATACACACGACGGTCTATATATTTCGTATGTATACAGCTGGCATGATTACGTTCTAGTCCTTCTATTTTTAGGACTGGGGTGTTACATGTTTTTGTGGTGGCCCATGCAGGTCAAGTTTGCCGTTTTGGTTACATGATTGAACTAAACGGGCCTGCAATATAGGATTATAGTTTAGAATCTCAACCACCTACTTAACATCCTTTCTTGACTTCAAATTTCGAACTCTCGTTCGACCTCCTTGATTTATATCTTGCTTGACTCCTTCTACCGTAAATTCTTAGTTTCGTGTTTAGTAAGATGACTACACTAGTATATGCCCATAGGTTAAACACATGGCTAGATGGATTGCATTAACAATTAATATGCATTATATTTATTTGAGTTATAAAGGCAGTTATTTTTCTAGAAATATGATCTTAAGGATTAGTTAATTCCAAGTTGGGTAGTAGCATATTACCGCTTCCAAAAGATAGTTAGAATTTTAATTTGATATTACAAGGTGATATACACAAGAGGATAGCTAGATCGAGAAAACAAATTAATTTGTATTTGCGTTTTGATTTGAAGGTGTTTGAACATTTATGATTGTTGAGTTATAGCTATACATCTTTTGGACTGACATAAATTTGATTTGAAAAGAATCATAAAAATTTTAATGTGGAAATATGAATTACGACTGACCAAAATTTGAGGATGGTTGATAAATTTTGGTAAAATATTTTTGAATTAAATTACGTCATATGATCTATGATTTATAAAGTTATTTAGATTTCGAGTTTAAAGCCTTGATTATGGACATTTGTATTTTGGTGTAAAAAAATTTAATAGTAGTTATGACTTATTGGAAGTTAGATATACAATTTGAAGGATATATAATTAAATTTGGGAGTTATTTAGTTGTTCTATTTGTAGTATAAAATTTGGCTGATAAACTTATTAAATGTTGAGTTTAAGGTTTGGAGAAAAAAAATGATTATTCGATTTACGATATACAATGGTTTTTTTGGGGTTGACTAGAGATTTAAAATTTTGATTAAAGTTGACAGTCTAAGATAATTAAAATTTTTGGCGGAGTATCTTGAAAATTTATTTTGAGAAAATTTCGAGGAACTTGAAATTTTAGAATAGATCATATATTGGTAGAGGACCAAGAAGCAAGTAAGGTCACCCTAGTGAGATAGAAGTATTCCACATTAGATTGCCATACCACCTATGATTATGATATTGCATATACATAAGTATAGTTCGTCATCGACCAAACCAATGAACATATCTTTGACTTACTCGACCTTCCCTCAAAACTAGATCTTTATTCGTGACATCTAATTGTTTGAAACTTAGAAATGATTAGAACCATCCCTTTGACAATACCCTTATCTATGAAGACTATTTTCTCTCTAGAGACTGTGCCTCTAACTTATCTTAACTTGATCTACGAGATTTCCTAAATTATCTTTATTTCGTGCTTTAATCTTTTATTCTTGAGCATTAATTAGTACCTTATGAAAACCCACTTTTTATTTTGATCATTTGACGTTCCCCATCGTGACTTTGATATTTGGAGCACAATACTAGACTTTTCCTTCCAACAAATTTCACATGCAAAACCTAGACGAGCTCACCTTCAGGTAGGTATATCATGTCCCATTAAAACACATCCCCTTGTGCTCTATTTTTATGGTACAACTTTCGGGTCATAAAGACTAACTATAACCTATACCATGGTACCGAAATACTTTTGACTATATAATTTGACTCAATCTCGACTCAAATCTTCGGCCCGATTGCGGTCTACTAAATCCGTTAAATGCTTAACCTTGTGTTTTTATCTTAACTGCTTAACCCCTGTCATTTTATTTTCTTGTATTATCTCTATTTACTTAGACCCAAAACACCTTTTACTATTCATACAATATTAGCAACACTTACTTTTCTCCCTTCCAATTAAATTGCCTTCTCATACTTCACTATGATTTCTCCATTGTTTACGCCACCTTGTTCCTTGTATAATTCCCTTATGCGAAATGAAATTTGATCATGACAATTTTGAGTTAGTAGAAGCTAGATTGAAGAACCCCACAACATGGATAAATAATGTAGTTGGTTAAGATAATTACGAGATTATGAGCTATAGGTGGGACATAAATAGAAATGTGATATAAATCCTAATCAATGAAGTAAGGAATGATATATTATGTTTTGATGAAACACTCAAGGATAAATAGATTTTGCGAATTTCAAATTTGTTTCGAGGTAACAAAATATCGAGTGAAGAATCGTCTAAAGTGTTGTTAGTTAAAGAACCAAGTTATATATTAAATTGATGAATGCAAATTCTTGATAAAGACAAACGTGGACTTGCCTTCGATAAAATATGGTGTCATAAAGATAATAGTTTTCAAAGATAACCATTTGTTGAAGAAAGAAAGTGCGTACATTTTTGACGATTTAAGAATACGTTTCTAAAAGTGATTGTGGGTTTGAAGTAAAGACGGGTTATTTTTACCATCATGGATAATAAAAAAATCATTGGGTTTCAATTTCCGAGGAAGAGCCTAATAAATAAGAGATTGAGAGATTTTCATTTATAAAATATTGCTTTGTGAAGATATGGTCAACAAATATTTAAGATGATATTTTAAGGATAAGTACGAATTTCCTACCAAGAATGTTGATTTGATTAAACATATTGAAGGATTATCTAGAACCTACTCTTGAAGAGATTGTGAACGACGAGATCTATTTTGAAGAAATGGAGGTATATATATATGTGAGAGAAGTATATTAGAGATTCATTTAATTCAAAATTTGTTGAACTTGTTGAAAAAAATTTACGATGAAATATTGAATTAGATAATTGCATACATTTTGGAATTTTAAATTTGTGAGAAAAATGATTGAATTAAATAAAGAAGAAAAGAAAGTTATGGAATATATTGCAATAGTGAATAACAAATTGATAAGGACGATTTGAGAATTTTAACAATATTGAAAACACGCAAGGAAATGTTGAATCAAGAGTAGTGGTCTAAGGATCAAAATTTCTATTGGAAGACTATTACCTATTTGGGGAGCTTGCACGTTCATAGAACAAATGACAGTAAATGATGGACTATCGGCATCGAGGGGTTGCCATACGCATAATTATATTATAACCGATTCTTTCCTAGTCATCCAACTGATCTATTATCATTGAAATGTCGTCCGCCTCCTCGCGAAATATTTTGTTTGCATTCTCGTCCCAAGAAGATCTCGTACATGTATTCGAACATACTGCTTCTACCTCCTTCACCCTACCTACCCTAATTAACCCTAAATTTCGAGGACAAAATTCTTTTAAGTTGGGTAGGATGTAAACCCCCTAAAATTCTACTACATTTTTTTTATTTTGTACTTCGCATACGAGTTCACATGGTTGTATTTACGCATCGTGCGAGATTTGCGTTTCGTAATTCCTCGACGAGTACGAATATGTGTCGAGGTACATATGTTAGAAAAATATTTTATTATAAATTTATTTTATATAGGAAAGTACATGTTCAAATAAAATGTGATAAATATTTTTAATTTCTAAAAAGGTTATTTTATTCGTCGTTTACAAATAATTGTGATTTGGAAAATTTTGGTTTAATATTTTACGAAATGTAAAATTTGCTTATTAAAATATTTTGTTATTTATAAAAGCTAGTTCATGAATTAATAATTTAGTATTTATCGTGATTTTGGAAATTAATTATTACTATATTTATTTAATTATGAAAATAATATTTGGAATTTTGTTAATTTTAATATTTGATTAAATATGGTAAATTAAATTGCAAAAGATTTTATTGACTTTATTTTAAAATAGTTTAAATTAATGATAGAATTTACCTAGATTTGATTTGTTTTGGATTGAGTTATTTTTAAATCGGCTTAAATTAATAGGGGATTTACCTAATTGGAATTTAAACGAATCATACTCCTTATCCAACTGGAATTCCCATCTCCTATATAAGCAGGGGTACTCATCCATATATTTCTACCATTCACAAATTCCTCCAAAATTATTCTCCACACGGGCGTGCATCGTGTCCGTGCCAACCCAAGCTAGCGTGCATCGTGTCTGTGAATCTTATTCCAGCTTCTTTACAATTATCTGTGTCGTGTCCGACATCCCGACAGGACACATCCAACTCGACATGGCCAATCCCAATCAAAAATCCCAAAAACCCTAAACCCGTCTCCCCGTCTCCACCACAGCCCTGCCTTCATCATGCCCCGTCCTCGATCTCTCAGCCGGGCCGTACAGTACCAGCATCCACCATATCATCCGCGACATCCACCCTGTCGTGTCAGACCCTCCCGACACGATGACCTTAACAAACTGAACCCGTCACCACCATAACCGACAACGCCCCATCTCCTCCTTTCCTCTCCGCCATATCCATAGCCCTGCCCCGACACTCCACGTCACCCCCCAACAGCAACCCAGAACCCACCACAACCACCACCGCCACCGGCGTCTATTGCCGGCGACCCCAAAGACCACCATCATCCAGAAAAAGAAAAAGAAGAAGACCCTAAACCCTCACATGGCCGCGCCGAAACAGTCCACCGTCGCCACCGTTCCGGTGACAGGCCGCCGCCGCAGTACACGAGCGTGCCTGCGCTCGACGCAGCATACTCGCGTGCCACAACCGCCCGAAGCCGCCACTATCGGAAGCCCGCCGCTCCGTCTCCATCCGAGCGGCGCTTCCTCCTTCCGCCCCGCGCGCGACCGCCCTTTCCACAGTGCCACCGCCACGAGTAGCGCGGCCAGCCATCGCGCCACACCGGCGCTCTTCGCATCCGCCATCAGCCGCCCCCGATCTCCCCCAAGCCCCTCGTCGCGGCTGCGCCACCATCGCCGCCTCATCGAAACCGGCGACGACCGCAGGTGAAACCCTCCGCCGCTCGTTCCTCGATTCCCCCTTTCTAAATTCTAATTGCTCCACTCTCTCTCTCTCTCTCTCTCTTACCATAAATATTGGAGGAAGTAACAGTGCAAGTTACTTTGATTATTATTAATTATTATTATTATTATTATTACTATTATTATTAGTATTATTATTTTCAGTTTATTATTATTAGGAATAATATATTATTTTATATGGTATGGGTATTATTCAGAATATTATTTAAAATACTAGTAGTATTTTTGCAAGTATTAATAATTGTATTATTTTAGGAATTCTAGAAAAATATTTTTGTCAATATTATTATTAATAATTGCATTATTTGATAAACGAGAAATTTTAGTTCAAAACTATTTTTTTTCTTCAAACATTTTTTTCAAAAACTATTTTAACTAGTAAAAGGGTTTTTTTTGAAAGTATAAATGATTTCAAGTATTTTCAATAATTGTCTAAATTATGTTACTAACAAGATACATGTTATCTTCCTAGAAATCCTATTTTGGTAAACTTATAGTTTTAGCCTAAATCGAGTTTTCCACATTTTCAAAATATTTGTCAAAAATCCTATTTTACTAATAAACTTGGTTTTCAAGTATTATACATATTTTCTAAGAAATGGTATATGTATTCTTCACACAAATTCCCCTATTATCGTCATTGATCATGACTAATCCCATGTTTCTATTTTCTCACGATTTGGACCATTACATCGACCATGGCTATTGGACTATTGAGACATGTCAGAGAACACCGCACCACACCTGGCGACACACCAGGCAAGATACCTTGCCATTATTTACTGTTTATAGTTTATCTGCATTTTATTTATATATCACTGTTTATTTATTTCTTGTTCTTACAGTTCTAGATTTACTACATGTTCAGTGATATTAGCTAAATTGTTATTATCCTTTGATTGCATATGGACCTAGAGTTAAGGGACTACCGTCTGTAGTGTATTACATACCCCTTGACACAGTTGTACCACGAGGATGTGTGCGATGAGTAGTATGTAGAGGTTCTTGCGTATGGGCTGATCCCCCATGTGCATGCGTTAGGGCTAACTGCTAATAGAGGCATGTTAGGAGACTTAGCAGTTAGTAGAGAAATATGGTCGTAGATACGACTTGGTAGGGACATTTGGGTGGGGAGGACAATACCTGACGTATGGGCTTCGATTGTACTTCCCTTATAACCCGGAAGCTCCGCTGGAGATACGGGTATGAGCCTATCAGGTTGGCCACTGTCGTTTTTGAACGTCATGCGCTTAGGTTACTGGTACCCAAGTGGAGACTATACCAGATCCCATTTACAGCCAGGGCTCATGCGTCGAAGGATTGTTTCTCAACTGCATGTTCACTTTAGTATGGTTAGATTACCTTATTGTTGTCTTGTCACCTACATTTATTCGTGGCATATTTATATTCAGTATTTATATGGCTTGTTTATTGTATCTTGTTAAGTCTCTCTGGGGACCTGGTTATCTCGCCAGGTGTGTGTTCTTGTCTTTCGCAGGTGTTCTAGCCGTGGCCATGATTGTCACTATTTCTTCGAGGATGATTGCGCTTTGATCGTCTTCGCTTCGCTCGCCAAACTTATTTCATTTCCCATGTATTTTTCCTCACTTGTTGGTAGTGGATTTGTCTCCGCCCAACGATTGTATACATGACAAATTCAAAGTTGCTTTTATATCATTATTTATCTTTGTGGATGAGATTTAGTTCCTTGGTTAATGTATTTTACAGCTTATGTATACACACGACGGTCTATATACTTTGTATGTATACAGCTGGCATGATTACGTTCTAGTCCTTCTATTTTTGGGACTGGGGTGTTACATGTTTTTGTGGTGGCCCATGCAGGTCAAGTTTGTCGTTTTGGTTACATGATTGAACCAAACGGGCCTGCAGTATAGGATTAGAGTTTAGAATCTCAACCACCTACTTAACATCCTTTCTTGACTTCAAATTTCGAACTCTCGTTCGACCTCCTTGATTTATATCTTGCTTGACTCCTTCTACCGTAAATTCTTAGTTTCGTGTTTAGTAAGATGACTACACTAGTATATGCCCATAGGTTAAACCCATGGCTAGATGGAGTGCATTAACAATTAATATGCATTATATTTATTTGAGTTATAAAGGCAGTTATTTTCCTAGAAATATGATCTTAAGGATTAGTTAATTCCAAGTTGGGTAGTAGCATATTACCGCTTCCAAAATATAGTTGGAATTTTAATTTGATATTACAAGGTGATATACACAAGAGGATAGCTAGATCGAGAAAACAAATTAATTTGTATTTGCGTTTTGATTTGAAGGTGTTTGAACATTTATGATTGTTGAGTTATAGCTATACATCTTTTGGACTGACATAAATTTGATTTGAAAAGAATCATAAAAATTTTAATGTGGAAATATATATGAATTACGACTGACCAAAATTTGAGGATGGTTGATAAATTTTGGTAAAATATTTTTTAATTAAATTACGTCATATGATCTATGATTTATAAAGTTATTTAGATTTCGAGTTTAAAGCCTTGATTATGGACATTTGTATTTTGGTGTAAAAAAATTTAATAGTAGTTGTGACTTATTGGAAGTTAGATATACAATTTGAAGGATATACAATTAAATTTGGGAGTTATTTAGTTGTTCTATTTGTAGTATAAAATTTGGCTGATAAACTTATTAAATGTTGAGTTTAAGGTTTGGAGAAAAAAAATGATTATTCGATTTACGATATACAATGGTTTTTTTTGGGGTTGACTAGAGATTTAAAATTTTGATTAAAGTTGACAGTCTAAGATAATTAAAAATTTTGGCGGAGTATCTTGAAAATTTATTTTGAGAAAATTTCGAGGAACTTGAAATTTTAGATTAGATCATATATTGGTAGAGGACCAAGAAGCAAGTAAGGTCACCCTAGTGAGATGGAAGTATTCCACATTAGATTGCCATACCACCTATGATTATGATATTGCATATACATAAGTATAGTTCGTCATCGACCAAACCAATGAACATATCTTTGACTTACTCAACCTTCCCTCAAAACTAGATCTTTATTCGTGACATCTAATTGTTTGAAACTTAGAAATGATTAGAACCATCCCCTTGACAATACCCTTATCTATGAAGACTATTTTCTCTCTAGAGACTGTGCCTCTAACTTATCTTAACTTGATCTACGAGATTTCCTAAATTATCTTTATTTCGTGCTTTAATCTTTTATTCTTGAGCATTAATTAGTACCTTATGAAAACCCACTTTTTATTTTGATCATTTGACGTTCCCCATCGTGACTTTGATATTTGGAGCACAATACTAGACTTTTCCTTCCAACAAATTTCACATGCAAAACCTAGACGAGCTCACCTTCTGGTAGGTATATCATGTCCCATTAAAACACATCCCCTTGTGCTCTATTTTTATGGTACAACTTTCGGGTCATAAAGACTAACTATAACCTATACCATGGTACCGAAATACTTTTGACTATATAATTTAACTCAATCTCGACTCAAATCTTCGGCCCGATTGCGGTATACTAAATCCGTTAAATGCTTAACCTTGTGTTTTTATCTTAACTGCTTAACCCCTGTCATTTTATTTTCTTGTATTATCTTGATTTACTTAGACCCATAACACCTTTTACTCTTCATACAATATTAGCAACACTTACTTTTCTCCCTTCCAATTAAATTGCCTTCTCATACTTCACTATGATTTCTCCATTGTTTATGCCACCTTGTTCCTTGTATGATTCCCTTATGCGAAATGAAATTTGATCATGACAATTTTGAGTTAGTAGAAGCTAGATTGAAGAACCCCACAACATGGATAAATAATGCAGTTGGTTAAGATAATTACGAGATTATGAGCTATAGGTGGGACATAAATAGAAATGTGCTATAAATCCTAATCAATGAAGTAAGGAATGATATATCATGTTTTGATGAAACACTCAAGGATAAATAGATTTCGCGAATTTCAAATTTGTTTCGAGGTAACAAAATATCCAGTAACGAATGCAAATTCTTGATAAAGACAAACGTGGACTTGCCTTCGATAAAATATGGTGTCATAAAGATAATAGTTTTCAAAGATAACCAATTGTTGAAGAAAGAAAGTGCGTACATTTTTGACGATTTAAGAATACGTTTCTAAAAGTGATTGTGGGTTTGAAGTAAAGACGGGTTATTTTTACCATCATGGATAATAAAAAAATCATTGGGTTCCAATTTCCGAGGAAGAGCCTAATAAATAAGAGATTGAGAGATTTTTATTTATAAAATATTGCTTTGTGAAGATGTGGTCAACAAATATTTAAGATGATATTTTAAGGATAAGTACGAATTTCCTACAAAGAATGTTGATTTGATTAAACATATTGAAGGATTATCTAGAACCTACTCTTGAAGAGATTGTGAACGACGAGATCTATTTTGAAGAAATGGAGGTATATATATATATGTGAGAGAAGTATATTAGAGATTCACTTAATTCAAAATTTGCTGAAAAAAATTTACGATGAAATATTGAATTAGATAATTGCATACATTTTGGAATTTTAAATTTGTGAGGAAAATGATTGAATTAAATAAAGAAGAAAAGAAAGTTATGGAATATATTGCAATAGTGAATAACAAATTGATAAGGACGATTTGAGAATTTTAACAATATTGAAAACACGCAAGGAAATGTTGAATCAAGAGTAGTGGTCTAAGGATCAAAATTTATATTGGAAGACTATTACCTATTTGGGGAGCTTGCACGTTCATAGAACAAATGACAGTAAATGATGGACTATCGGCATCGAGGGGTTGTCATACGCATAATCATACTATAACCGATTCTTTCCTAGTCATCCAACTGATCTATTATCATTGAAATGTCGTCCGCCTCCTCGCGAAATATTTTGTTTGCATTCTCGTCCCAAGAAGATCTCGTACATCTATTCGAACATAATGCTTCTACCTCCTTCACCCTACCTACCCTAATTAACCCTAAATTTTGAGGACAAAATTCTTTTAAGTTGGGTAGGATGTAAACCCCCTAAAATTCTACTATATTTTTTTTATTTTGGACTTCGCATACGAGTTCACATGGTTGTATTTACGCATAGCACGAGATTTGCGTTTCGTAATTTCTCGACGAGTGCGAATATGTGTCTAGGTACATATGTTAGAAAAATATTTTATTATAAATTTATTTTAAATAGGAAAGTACATGTTCAAATAATATGTGATAAATATTTTTAATTTCTAAAAAGGTTATTTTATTCGTCGTTTACAAATAATTGTGATTTGGAAAATTTTGGTTTAACATTTTGCGAAATGTAAAATTTGCTTATTAAAATATTTTGTTATTTATAAAAGCTAGTTCATGAATTAATAATTTAGTATTTATCGTGATTTTTGAAATTAATTATTACTATATTTATTTAATTATGAAAATGATATTTGGAATTTTGTTAATTTTAATATTTGATTAAATATGGTAAATTAAATTGCAAAAGATTTTATTGACTTTATTTTAAAATAGTTTAAATTAAGGGTAGAATTTACCTAGATTTGATTTGTTTTGGATTGAGTTATTTTTAAATCAGCTTAAATTAATAGGAGATTTACCTAATTGGAATTTAAACGAATCATACTCCTATCCAACTGGAATTCCCACCTCCTATATAAGGAGAGGTACTCATCCATATATTTCTACCATTCAAAAATTCCTCCAAAATTATTCTCCACACGGGCGTGCATCGTGTCCGTGCCAACCCAAGCTAGCGTGCATCGTGTCTGTGAATCTTATTCCAGCTTCTTTACAATTATCCGTGTCGTATCCGACATCCCGACATGACACATCCAACTCGACATGGCCAATCCCAATCAAAAATCCCGAAAACCCTAAACCCGTCTCCCCGTCTCCACCACAGCCCTGCCTTCATCATGTCGCGTCCTCGATCTCTCAGCCGGGCCGTACAGTACCAGCATCCACTATATCATCTGCGACATCCACCCTGTCGTGTCAGACCCTCCCGACACGATGACCTTAACAAACTGAACCCGTCACCACCATAACCGACAATGCCCCATCTCCTCCTTTCCTCTTTGCCATATCCACAGCCCTGCTCCGACACTCCACGTCACCCTCCATCAGCAACCCAGAACCCACCACAACCACCACCGCCACCGGCGTCCATTGCCGACGACCCCAAAGACCACCATCATCCAGAAAAAGAAAAAGAAGAAGACCCTAAACCCTCACATGGCCGCGCCGAAACAGTCCATCGTCGCCACCGTTCCGGTGACAGGCCGCCGCCGCAGTACGCGAGCGTGCTCGCGCTCGACGCAGCATACTCGCGTGCCACAACCGCCCGAAGCTGCCACTGTCGGAAGCCCGCCGCTCCGTCTCCTTCCGAGCGGCGCTTCCTCCTTCCGCCCCGCACGCGACCGCCCTTTCCACAGTGCCACCGCCGCGAGTAGCGCGACCAGCCACCGCGCCACACCGGCGCTCTTCGCATCCGCCATCAGCCGCCCCCGATCTCCCCCAAGCCCCTCCTCGCGGCTGCGCCACCACCGCCGCCTCGTGGAAACCGGCGACGACCACCGACGACCGCAGGTGAAACCCTCCGCCGCTCGTTCCTCGATTCCCCCTTTCTAAATTCTAATTGCTCCACTCTCTCTCTCTCTCTCGTACCGTAAATATTGGGGGAAGTAACAGTCCAAGTTACTTTGATTATTATTAATTATTATTATTATTATTATTATTATTATTACTATTATTATTAGTATTATTATTTTCAGTTTTATTATTATTAGGAATAATATATTATTTTATATGGTCGGGTATTATTAGGAATATTATTTAAAATACTAGTAGTATTATTGCAAGTATTAATAATTGTATTATTTTAGGAATTCTAGAAAAATATTTTTGTCAATATTATTATTAATAATTGCATTATTTGATAAACGAGAAATTTTAGTTCAAAACTATTTTTTTTCTTCAAACATTTTTTTCAAAAACTATTTTAACTAGTAAAAGGGTTTTTTTTTGAAAGTATAAATGATTTCAAGTATTTTCAATAATTGTCTAAATTATGTTACTAATAAGATACATGTTATCTTCCTAGAAATCCTATTTTGGTAAACTTATAGTTTTAGCCTAAATCGAGTTTCCCACATTTTCAAAATATTTGTCAAAAATCCTATTTTACTAGTAAATATGGTTTTCAAGTATTATACGTATTTTCTAAGAAATGGTATATGTATTCTTCACACAAATTCCCCTATTATCGTCATTGATCATGACTAATCCCATGTTTCTATTTTCTCACGATTTGGACCATTACATCGACCATGGCTATTGGACTATTGAGACATGTCAGAGAACACCGCACCACACCCGGCGACACACCAGACAAGATACCTTGCCATTATTTACTGTTTATAGTTTGTCTGTATTTTATTTACATATCACAGTTCATTTATTTCCTGTTCTTATAGTTCTAGATTTACTACATGTTCAGTGATATTAGCTAAATTGTTATTATCCTTTGATTTCATATGGACCTAGAGTTAAGGGACTACCGTCTGTAGTATATTGCATACCCCTTGACACAGTTGTACCACGAGGATGTGTGAGATGAGTAGCATGTAGAGGTTCTTGCGTGTGGGCTGATCCCCCATGTGCATGCGTTAGGGCTAACTGCTAATAGAGGCATGTTAGGAGACTTAGCAGTTAGTAGAAACATGGTCGTGGATACGACTTGGTAGGGACATTTGGGTGGGGAGGACAATACCTGACTTATGGGCTTCGATTGCACTTCCCTTATAACTCGAAAGCTCCGCTTGAGATACGGGTATGAGCCTCTCAGGTTGGCCACTGTCATTTTTGAACGTCATACGCTTAGGTCACTGGTACACAAGTGGGGACTATACCAGATCCCATTTACAGCCAGGGCTCATGCATCGAAGGATTGTTTCCCAACTGCATGTTCATTTTAGTATGGTTAGATTACCTTATTGTTGTCTTGTCACTTACATTTGTTAGTGGCATATTTATATTCAGTATTTATATGGCTTGTTTATTGTATCTTGTTACGTCTCTCTGAGGACCTGGTTATTTCTCCAGGTGTGTGTTCTTATCTTTCGCAGGTGTTCTAGCCGTGGCCATGATTGTCACTATTTCTTCGAGGATGATTGCGCTTTGATCGTCTTCGCTTCGCTCGCCAAACTCATTTCATTTCCCATGTATTTTTTCTCACTTGTTGGTAGTATATTTGTCTCCGCCCAACGATTGTATACATGACAAATTGAAAGTTGCTTTTATATCATTATTTATCTTTGTGGATGAGATTTAGTGTCTTGGTTACTGCATTTTACAGCTTATGTATACACACGATGGTCTATATACTTTGTATGTATACAGCTGGCATGATTACGTTCTAGTCCTTCAATTTTTGGGACTGCGGCGTTACACTCGGGCCATGTGCCCTGGGCTACGTGCTGTCCTGACCAGCATGCTGTATTGTGCAGTGTACTGCCTTGAGCAGCGTACTCTCATTCTTTGGGTTTCTCGGGACACGTGAACCTCGATTTGTTTGTGGTCTCAATTTTTGTGCCACCCCGACCCACGTGCTGTCTTGGTCAGCAGGGCGCCTCGAGCCCCACGCTGCCTCGGGCACCGTGATATCTTGAATTACGTATCGCCTCATTTTACGTGTCTCAGCCTTTGTGCCTATCTTGTGTTTTATGTCGCTCTGATTTACGTACACGTACCGATTTGTATCCCACATTGGTTTACGTACTTCCTTGAGTCTCACACCGTCTCGATTTATGTACACGTACTGATTGCATGCTGTATTGATTCGTGTCATATTTATCTTGCATCGTTTCGATTTGCGTGCACGCCATGATTTGTGTGTCACAATGATTCATGCGCCAACTCAAAATTTGTGATCCCTCGATCTACGTGTATGTCTCGATTTATGTACACATTCTATTCCCGTTTGTCTCGATATTTATGTATTCTCGATTCTCGTGCGTGTTTCGATATATGTGTCTCGATTTTCGTACTAGATCCCTGTACTACTTTTGGTACCTACATGGTATAGCCTTCTACCATCCTTGTGCTTCTATTATTATTTTATTATTTAATTCTAATGATTGTTTATTTTGTGTTCTGAGGACCTCGATGGACGTACGACCTGGATCCCGATCGCCGAAGACTTGCTTACCTAGCCGAGCCCTTTAGGCAAGTATCCCTTGCTAATCGACGGCTCTTTCCCTCGTCTTGGAGTTAATAGTATTTAATTTATTTGTAAATGTAAATGTATAACCATGACTAGTGTAGCTTAGCAGTATAACTACCATAATGATAACCTAGGATAGCTTGGTTCGATACCGGGTTACGATCGTATCGGACAACTCGGACGGGTCATCTAGACCTCCGAGGACACGAGCATGACTCATATGTATGGATTGTCCCCCATATGCCCCGTGTCCGACTCGCGGTCGTAACGGCTTGGCTAACTATTTCTATGACCATGCTTGTGGATTGGACATGACTCTGGGTCTGTGATGCGCCCCACGTGGCCATTTTTGTTGCATGTATTAGCTTGGCGCCCAGTTCGCATCGTAGCACTGCTGGAGGACGAGACTTTGTGTTCTCGGCTATGATTTGGTTTCCAGTACGCATTATAGTGCTGCTGGAACCCGGGACTTAGTGTTCTCGGTTTGCGATTATGCGGTGAGCTGTGCCGAGTGGATTTAGCCCCAAATTTGCTGGGAGCTCCCGTTCAGAATACAAAGGAGACTCTGTTGAATTTTTATAGAATTCTCGACCGAGAATTTGGTTCGAAGATTTGGACAGAACCGTTTCTTTGGTTTGCTGAACTAGACGCATGCACGTTTATCGTAGTATAGTTTACCTGATTCTAGTACCTGCTAGGTAGAATCATGGCAAGATTAGTCGCCTAGCTACTTGACCTGTCTTGTCCCTGGATAGCGTGAAGAGCACGGTTCAACTCCAGGGACGGTCTGCAATCCTGGTCCTTGTTTGGTTTAAGGGTTGTAGATCTGTTCCAGAGCGGTTCATGCAATCCTGACCATTTTTTGGCGGCATTAATTAATATATTTTTGTCCTCTGACTAGTCATTCTATGAGTCATCCCAGTCTAGCCAGATAGGGCTGACAGTTGTCTTATGTATCAGAATTTGTGACCTTTGGATATATATGAGGATTGGGTACTATATGGAGTATGATCCCGATATATTGATTTGTTAGATTCACGTAGATTCTTGGATAGTCTTGCCAGTTCCATTTAGATGATGTTTATTTTGATCGGATATGACTATGTGGATTCCTGGATTTTGATGATTGTGTGAGTGTTTCGCAGAACGAGAAGAATATAGAGGGCATCACTACATAATTTTTACTCGACTTCTCAAGCGCATAAAATCAGGTACGATTGCTATATTTTGGTAGATGAAAGGCTTATTTCTTGATAGCTTGGGATCATTGATTCAAAGGATTCTTGTGAGCCAAAAGGGCCTGACATTGATTATGATGATTAGCTTAGTATTTGATTATCATCTTTCCTGACATGATTTTTATTCTATCGTACATGGGAGACTCCTGATAGATTGATTCGGTAGGTAGATCGACTTGATAATTTGAGCTGTAGGCTCCCATGTGTACTTGAGATGCTATTCTAGTAGAGATCCCAACCATGACCTAATTTGATATCCATGCCACGATGTGGATAGATGATTTCATATAACTGACAAATTTGTCCTTGTTCCTGACATGACTACATGTATCTGTGCTATAAGTCCAGTTTATCCTTTGAGGTACTGGCCATGATTTTGTACTAAGGTGCTCCTTGTCTACTGGCACTATGAGATGCTATCTCCTTGATTATATTGCACTACAGTGCAATCTTGATATTCTAGTTATATGATATAATTACCTGCATGGGTACCTTGGTAGTTGGACTGTATTTTTAGTGTGGTCAGGATTGCTTGCTTGCTTATTTCATAATACTGAGAATGAATCACAACTGGGACTATAGGTGCCGAAGTTGATTCTTACTTAACATTCCCAAACTGAGGTACGACATCTAGGAGGATGATCATGTGACCACGATATGTGATTCCGGATAACTATAGGGATAATCTAAGTAACTTAAACTGGTAGAATCATTGGAAGGGAATAGAATTCCGAGATCGTGCAATACTAGCCTTATTCCAGACATTAGTTATGACTTGCAGGCTAGCCGCCACATATATTGTTATCGTTCGCATTATTGGATGGCTGTATTCGACTACTATTATGTACTATGTACTTTTCTTGCTCGTACGGTGGCCTTACGAGGGATCGATGCTCTTCTTGCTTGTTATACTTGGCCCCGCTAGCCCTGCTGGGATGGCACGATTTGAGGATTCCTATATCTTGCATTGTTGGGGTAACCCAACCTCTACCTAGAAAGCTGTAGGCATTTGAGTGGCCGCTTATTCCCCTCAATTGTTTGGCTTGTTGCTTACATAGTTGGCTGATATCGAGTTCCATTTGCCGATGCAGGCATTATTGGATGTTAGGAAGATTTTGATAATTGTTGGTTATTTAGCTACATTAGTTGTGGATTGGTATCGTGCGTTGGTACCACACGATCCTTACTCTCCTTACTGTTTATATATGCTATTCCTGTCTTATTTTATTCTGCTCGCTTTTCTTCGCCTGTCCTTGAGCCTTCCTTTCTGGTACTTGCTACGGTTGGCCTGGCCAGCCCGGGATTGTTTCTATATTACCAATGACCGACCTTATGGATCTTCCAGACTTGACTTGGAGGATGTACTTCAGTTCCAGACCATGCTAGGAACTGTGGCAAGGTATACCCGTCTACATTATCCTGTACTGTAGATTTCTTGATTATCATATGTGTATTTCCTGCTTTCTACATGTTTCTCTCTCTTGTAGTTATTTTCTTGTTATAGCCTGTGGATATGAGATCGAATTTAGGCCACAGATTGATTGCATGCTAGGATACCCAGCAAGATTGAGAGCCATCATCGTCGTATAACGTCTTTGTACCTTATACGGTGTAGTTAGCCGACATCCGTCCCCGTATCTCGGTACTGGGGCGTGACATGGTTTTAGTGGTGGCCCATGCAGGTCTCGTTTTGAGATATTGTTGGGTATCACATGATTATTAATCTTGGTCCACTATTCCTTGGTATTTCAACTTGTTACACTTGTCCTTCGCTCCCTTGAACTTGTGAACTGGTCATCATCTCTACCTGGACCTATTTTACTTTGCCCTATCTTATTCGTTGTTATCTACCTATTATTTATTATTTTAAGAGACATGGTCCTGTTGTTGGTTATGTCAATCACTTTATCAGATAAGACGATGTCTTATCATTGGGTTACTTGTTATCTATCTTGGGTTCTGTGTTCTCAACCAGTGTTTCGTCTTGATTGATTTCTTGTTATTCCCTTCATGCGTTGACTTTATGTTGACTTAGTATCATTATCGCCCTCTTCGAGCGTTGACTTGATTGTCGTGGAAGGAAGATTTCGTCAATACTCTGAGATTGGATATTTTAACATTTGTTGAGTATTCGGTGGATATTCTTGTATCAATTCAACTCTTTTGATTCTGGATTGTCCGCAATCATGATTATCTATTTTAGATATTATTTTGATTATAGATATATTTTCTATATAATATGATTTTACATGGATTTTGAATTTGGAGTATTTTTCTAGGAAACTATCTTGTGATTATTATTAAAGGTGTTTTTGCATATATATTATGACCGACCTAGATTTGGATTTTAATTATTTTTCTAGGACTGTCTTATTATATTGTTAGATGTTTTGTGATTTTAGTGACTAGGACTTTTGGGTTATGGATCTGATTCGTTTTGGGTATTTGTCAAGAGTGACCGGGTGACCCTAATATACCTTGATGGTGTGGTAACGAAAGTTGCAGCCGCTCGATTATAGTGCCATGATGAATCTTTTACAGCCATTCTGGATGGCGTGACAGAGAATGACCGTGACATACCTTATGATCGGATATAAGGAAACTACTGTCGTCGGTTTTAGACGAATATCCTAGATTTTATGATTTATGTGGATTTTCCTGCAGTTGGGATTTCAGGTTTTCTAATATTGTTTTCGATATTTTCTACTCTGTTTGATTTACGAGGTTATTTCGTGCATGTGAGATTTTTATTTTTTGAGATTCTTTCGGTATTTTTGATTTATTTTCAGAGTTGAATTGTGTAGCAAAACATTGTTCTCTTTGATGTTTTCATATTGAGATTTGTTCATTTCTAATTGTACTACTTGATTTCTGTAAGGTGGGTAGTGTTTTCATGATATATAGATACTAGATTTGAAAATTCTATTTTTAATTGATTTCAAAATTTCGAGGACAAAATTTTTGTAAGGTGGGTAGGATGTCATATACTTATTTTTTAAAAATATGTATATGACTGTATTCGTATTCTAGTGATTTTAAAATTTTGTATTTGTTTTAAATTTTATTTAATTTTTGGTTTGGACTGGTTGAGGACTCATTCTCAATTATTATTGCTGCTATTAAATTGTTGTTATCATTATTTTTATTAATGTTTATATTGGAGTAAAATTTGTTATTTTTAATTTATAGTTATCCCATTATTATTATTATTATTATTATTATTATTATTATTATTATTATTAAAACCTAACTACCCCTCCCCTTTTCCTAACCCCAACCCATACTCTCTCACTCTCATCTCTCTGTCTCCCCCACGATCAGGAGCTCCCCCCTCTCTTTACATCTCTCTCTCTCTCTCCACTCTCTCTCTCTCAGCTCTCATTTCTCTCATCTTCCTCTCTCCCCCTCACTGGAGCCAGCTGCTCACCCCCTCCACTCCCGAGCTCTCTCCCTCTTTCCTTCACTCGTCTCTCACTCCAACCCCTGTCTCTCCTCCACTCGTCCAGGCACCTCCGGCCATCGCCCGGCCGCCTCGACCAGCAGCTCCACCATCACCTCCACTTCGGTCGCCATGGACGCCACCTCCATCCGCTACCCACTTTATGGCTACCCCCTTCTCCTTCGTCGTGGCGCGAACGGCACCGTGATCCTCTTCCACCACCGTCAACACCATTACTGTCATCGACTCCTCTCTCCTTCTCGACGACGGCTCCCGTCTCCTCCAACTTCCCCTTCCTCCTTGTCTTCTCCGGTCGCAGAGCCCTACCACGAGCTGCTGCCGCCGTTCGCTTCCTCTGCCGGTGGGCCAGCCGACCTCGTCGAGCTACCCGACAACTCCTCCCCCTCTTCTCTTCTTTCCGTCAGCCAGAGCTTCGCCGCAGCGCTTGCTCCTCCGCCGGCGAGGGTTCCCGAGCACCCCTCTTTTTCCTCGGGCCACGTGCCTTAGGCCGCGTGCTGTCTCGACTAGCACGTTGCCTCGTGCAGTGTGCTGCCTCGAGCAGCGTACTCTCGTTCTTCGTGTCTTTCGGGACACGTGCACCTCGATTTGTGGGTGGTCTCAGTTTTTGTGCCAACCCGACCCATGTGCTCCCTTTGTCAGTGGGGCACCTCAAGCCTCGCGCTGCCTCTGGCACCGTGCTATCTTAAATTGTGTATCACCTAATTTTACGTGTCTCTGCCTTTGTGTCTATCTCGTGTTTCATGTCGCTCTGATTTACGTGCACGTACCGATTTGCATGCTACATTGCTTTGTTTGCTTCTTTGAGTCTCGTACCGTCTCAATTTACGTGTACATACCGATTTGCGTACCGTATTGATTCATATGTCATATTATATTTTATATCGTCTTGATTTGTGTGCATGCCTCGACTTGCATGGCGCAATGATTCGTGCGCCATCCCGATCATATTTGTGATCCCTCGATCTACGTGCACGTCTCGATTTACGTGCATATTCTATTCCCGTTTGTCTCGATATTCATGTTATCTCGATTCTCGTACGCGTCTCGATATACGTGCCTCAGTTTCTATGCCAGATCCATGTACTACTTGTGGGACCTACATTGTATAGGCTTCTGCCATCCTTGTGCTTCTATTATTATTTAATTCTAATAATTATTTATTTTTTGTTCTGAGGACCTCGATGGACGTACTACCTAGATCTCTATCGCCGAAGACTTGCTTACCTAGCCTAGCCCTCTAGGCAAGTATCCCTTGCTCATCGACGGCCCTTGCCCTCGTCATGGAGTTAATTATATTTAATTTATTTATAAATGTAAATATATAACTATGATTAGTGTAGCTTAGCAGTATAACTGTCATGATGATAACCTACGATAGCTTGGTTCGATACCGGGTTATGACCATATTGGCCAACTCGGATGGGTCATCCATACCTCCGAGGACACGAGCACGACTCACATATATGGATTGTCCCACATATGCCCCGTGTCTGACTCGCGGTCAGGTAACGGCTTGGCTAACTGTTTCTATGACCATGCTTATGGATTTGACATGACTCTTGGTCTGTGATGTGCCCCATGTGGCAGTTTTTGTTGCATGTGTTGGCTTGGCACCCAGTACGCATCGTAGCGCTGTTGGGGGCTGAGAATTAGTGTTCTCGGCTATGGTTTGGTTTCCAGTACGCATTGTTGTGCTGCTGGAACCAGGGACTTAGTGTTCTCGGTTTGCGATTATGCGGCGGGCTGCGCCGAGTGGATTTAGCCCCAAATTTGCTTGGAGCTCCCGTTTAGAATATAAAGGAGACTCTGTCTAATTTTTCCAGAATTCCCGATAGAGAATTTGGTTCGAAGATTTGGGCAGAACCGTTCCTTTGGTTTGCTAAACCAAACGCATGCACGTTTATCGTAGTATATTTTACCTGATTCCAGTACCTGCTAGGTAGACTCATGACTAGAATAGTCGCCTAGCTACTTGACCTGTCTTGTCCCTCGCATAGCATGAGGAACACGATTCCACTCCAGGGACGGTCTGTAACCCTGGTCCTTGTTTGGTTTAAGGGTTGTAGATCTGCTCCAGAGTGGTTCATGCAATCCTTACCATTTTTTCGGCGACATTAATTAATATACTTTTGTCCCCTGACCAGTCATTCTACGAGTCATCCAAGTCTAGGCAGATAGGGCTGACAGTTGTCCTATGTATCGAGATTTGTGACCTTTGGATATATATGAGGATTGGGTACTATATGGAGTATGATCCCGGGATATTGATTTGGTAGACTCATGTGGATTCTTGGTTAGTGTTGCAATTTCCTTTTAGATGATGTTTATTTTGATCAGATATGACTATGTAGATTCCTAGATTTTGATGATTGTGTGAGTGTTTTGCGGAACGAGGAGAATATAGAGGGTATCATTACATAATTTTTACTCGACTTCCCAAGCACACAAAATCTGGTACGATTTCTATATTTGGTAGTTGAGAGGCTTATTTCTTGATAGCTTGTGATCATTGATTCAGAGGATTCTTGTGAGCCAGAGGGCCTGACATTGATTATGATGATTAGCTTAGTATTTGATGATCGTCTTTCCTGGCATGATAGTTATTCCATCGTAGATGGAAGACTCCTGATAGATTAATTCGGTGGATAGATCGACTTGATAATTTGAGCTGTAGGTTCCCATGTGTACTTGAGATGCTATTCTAGTAGAGATCCCGACCATGTACCTGACCTGATATCCATGCTACGATGTGGGAAAATGATTTCATATGATTGACAGATTTGTCCTTGTTATTGACATGACTACTTGTATCCGTGCTATAATTCCAGTTTACCTTTTGAGGTACTGGCCCTGATTTTGCACTAAGGTGCTCCTTGTTTACTGGAACTTTGAGGTGCTATCTCCTTGATTATATTGTACTGCGGTGCAATCTTGATGTTCTAGCTATATGATATGGTTACCTGTACGGGTACCTTGGTAGTTGGACTGTATTCTTAGCGTGGTCAGGATTGTTTGCTTGCTTGTAGCACAACACTGAGAATGAATCACAATAGGGACTATAGGTGCCGAAGTTGATTTTTAATTAGTGTTCCCGTACTAAGGTACGACATCTAGAAGTATGATCATGTGACCACGACATGTGATTCCGAATAACTGTAGGAATAATCTAGGTAACTTAAACTGGTAGAAGCATTTGGAGGGAACGAAATCCCGATATCGTGCAATACTAGCCTTATTCTAGACATTAGTTATGACTTGCTGGTTGGCCGCTACGGATATTGTTACTGTTCGCACTAGTGGATGGCAGTATCTGACTACTATTATGTACTATGTACTTCATTTGCTCGTACGGTGGCCTTACGAGGTATCAGTGCTCTTCTTGCTTGTTATACTTGGCCCCGCTAGCCTGCTGGGACGGCACGATTTGAGGATTCCTATATCTTGCATTGTTGGGGTAACCCAACCTCCACATGGAAAGTTGTAGGCATTTGAGTGGCCATTTATTCCCCTAAATTGTTTGGCTTGTTGCTTGTATAGCTGGCTGATATCGAGTTCCAGTTGGCGATGCATGCATTATTGGTTATTAGTGAGATTGTGATGATTGTTGGTTATTTAGATGCATTAGTTTTGGATTGTTATCGTGCGTTGGTACCGCACGATCCTTACCCTTCTTACTGTTCATATATGCTATTCCTGTCTTATTTTATCCTGCTGGCTTTTCTTCGTCGGTCCTTGAGCCTTCATTTCTAGTACTTGCTACGGTTTGCCTGACCAACCCTGGATTGTTCCCAGATTGGCAGTAACTGACCCTGTGGACCTTCCAAACTTGACTTGGAGGATGTGCTTCAGTTCCAGACTATGCTAGAGACTGTGGGAAGGTATACCTTTCTATATTATCCTGTACTGTAGATTTTTTGATTATCATATGAGTATTTTCTGCTTTCTATATGATTCTCACTTTTGTAGTTATTTTCTTGTTATAGCTTGTGGATATGAGATCGAATTTAGGCCAATGATTGATTGCATGCTAGGATACCCAGCAACATTGACAGCCGTCATCGCCGTATAACGTCTTCATACCCTATATGGTGTAGCTGGCCGACGTCTGTCCCCGTATTCTGGTACTGGGGCGTGACATAGTCCGATGTACAGAGCTTCTTCTTACTTGCTTTTCACTTAGACACGATTATATAGATACCCTTGAGTAGTTATTTAGAGTACTTCCGTTTACATTTACTTGGCATGTTGTATTTTTGTACCTTGTTATGTCCCTGAGGACCTAGTCATCTCCACCAGGTGTAGACGAGGAGGCATATACTGAGGTGTACGAATCTGGTGCGGTTGTAGGAGATGTACCAACACAAGAGGACGAGATTGTGCCAGAGGACTTTGCTCCAGTACGTAGTTCATCCATACTTGGATGATTATTTCTCAGCAGACAGTCTGATCAGCCTTGTCATTTATTTCCTTTTGCTTATTGTCGGGGTGTACCCGAGACATTATATAGTTTTTAGTTGTTGGACAACTCTTTTATGATATTCAAACTCTCTTTATTATCATGTCCTGGTATTTTTGGATATTTGATTATTGTTGCGTGGATGAAAATAGCTTTGTACCTGTGGTCATGTGATACTTACAACTTACGTACTCATTAACAAGTCAAAAAATTTTAGTAGTCTGTTGGTGATGTACTGCTGGCATGTTTCGTATGCCCAGTCCCACGTAATTTGGGACTGGGGTATTACACAAGCCTATCCCATATACCACTTAGGGTTGAAGTCACTCAACAAATCCTCGAAATGATTATTTGAATCACAATCGATCACTTTAAATCTCTGTCAAAATCAAAGCATAATCCATCTATGTCGTATCGGCAATCTTGTCGTTTGACAATACTCTTATTGATGACTACTCAACATTTCATGAATCGAATCCAACTTATTCTCATTCGTAGACATGTGAACCCGTACAGAAGCTGCTAACGTTGACGCAGGTCTATGTGTATATTACCCAGCTCAACTCATCCAACCGTGCCTTACGTGATACTATCTTTTGTTCAATCGAATTTCTCTCATAAGATTTTACAAAATATATAGACTTATTGTATTGAACATCCCACGGAACAATGAGAAAGAGCGCAAATAACATCGATTATGGAAGCAACAATATCATAGTTCAAAAGAATTTAATCGAAAATCCAAGGACGTAAAGACGTGCTCTGATACTATTATATAACGACCCTATTTTGTAAAACCAGTCGTCCTTGCTAGGGCATGATGCTGTGCAAGCCTAGAGTTACGCTCGCGCAAGGCGAATGTGTAAGCCCCCTGAATTTTTGGCATTTATTTTCGAATTTTCTAAATGATTTATTCTCGACAATTTATTTTATTTAATTAATTTTGATCATTAAATGCTCTTTACCGTGACTTGGATTTCTAGAGCATCAGGGATGCCAGTCGCTGGAAACTTTCTTCTTGAAGTTTGTAGTAGACGAGATTATCTTCATGTTGATATATCGTGTCCCACTCGAACTTGTTCCCTTGTGCTCCATTTGCTTTGCGCAACTTTCGGGTCAATTTAGACCAATTTATTGTCTGTCGTAATTCGTGACTTAACTTCCAACTTAATTTTCGGGCCCGACATCGGTCCAATCAAGTCGACCCAATATATGGCCCTGGCCTGTTTTGAGTCTACTATGCATGTGCTACTTGCGTGGCACCGATTTGATCTCCCTTGTGCTCCCATTTCATCTATGATTTAATTTGGTTTAAAAATTATTATTTTAATTAAATCTTCGCCCCAAGCCTGACCAACTTGACCCAACACCCAACCCAAATTGGTGTGACCCTACCATGTCTACCCATACACCCTGCTATTGTATTTGTATTTTCTCTACTCAAAAATATTCCTATTCTATATAAATATCTTATTTTCTCTCTCTATTACATATATACATATATATATAATACTCTCTCTCTCTCTCTCTATATTTAAATCTTTACCTCACTCTCTCTTAACTCACTCCCCTATATGCAGCCGACCTACCCTCTCTCTCTCTTCTTTCTCTCTCTAAATATCTCTCTCTTTATAAAATATACATACATACATATATTATATATATATATATATATATATATATATATTTATATACATATATATATATATATATATATATATATATATATATATATATATATATATATATTAACTCTCTCTCTCTCCTCACTCCCATCACCCCAAGCCTACACCTCCATCACCTCACTCCTCTCCCCCTCTACAGCTGACATCCCCCTCCCTCCTTTTTTCTTCTCATTATCATTTCATTTCCTTTCCCTTCTTCTTTTTCATTTTTCTTCTTCTTCCTCACTCCTTATTGTTTTCTTCCATTCAAACCACCACCCTCACCATCATCAAACCACCACCCTCACCACCATCAAACCATCACCACCATCACCATCAACCGCCTCCACTATCCTCCTCCTTCATCTCCAGCCGTGTACTGCCGCAGCCCTGGCCGTGTCGCCGCCACCCTGGTCGTACGCACAGCAGTGTGCGCTGCTGCAGCAGCAAGCAGCAGTTACAGCAGCAGCAGCGGTTGTCGTTCGCCGCGTTGGTAGCCGCGTACCACCGTGCGCCACCGCCGTGGTCGGCCCCCCTTGGCCGGGCACACCCCCGGACAGGCCCTCGTGGCGCACTCCCTCTTCCTCGGCACGAAAAACGCCCGATTCGTGCGTTTTGTACGGAATCCCGTCGACATGCGCGCGGACGAATTTCCGAAAGTGCGCTTCGTTGCAGAAACTTCATGCGCACTTTCTGGGAAAGCCGACCGTTGGATCGACGAACTCTTTGCTCCATCAAAATCTCGGTATATCTATCTACCTCTCCCTCAAGTTTCGTCTGTTAATTTCGTCGTTTGATAGATCAAAACTGGCCACCAAGTTGACCCTTTAAATTAAACTATTTTTGGACAGTTTTGTGGAGCCAACTTCGCGGGATCGTATCTTCATTGTCGCAGCTCCATTTGGTGTGCCGTCAGTTTCTGTGCATGTAAAAGCATGAAAAAGAATTGTAATTCATATGCGGCTCAGATTCAGTATGCAGCTCAAAAGCTTGAAGAGTTTTGTGCGGCTCAGAAAGTCCCAGAGAGCCACATGCGGCTCAAGAATTTTATGCGGCTCAGGAAGAGCCACGTGGCCTCATGCGGCTCAAAACAGGCCGATTACAGCTGGCCATAATTACTCCCTGCATCTGGCCATTAAATGCTCTGACATAAAGTGACAGTTCTGACGGCTCCGACATAATGAAGAGACGCGTCATGCTCATCAAAAGACGAGAAAATCTCTGAGATAGCCGACGCAGTTCACGAAGTCCAAAGAAGTTCTCTATGCGGACCGCCTAGGCCACCCTTATGCGTTTCAATTGGAGGGGCCACCCTTATGCGGCTCGGTTGTGGGGGCCAACCTTATGCGGCTCGGTTGTGGGAGCCACCCTTATGCGGTTCAGTTGGAGGCCACCCTTATGCGGGTCAGTTGGGGGGCCACCCTTATGTGGCTCGGTTGTGAGGCCATTCTCATGCGGCTCAGTTGTGAGGCTACCCTCATGCGGCTCGGTTGTGAGGCTATTCTCATGCGGCTCAGTTGTGTGGCCATCCTCATGCAGCTCGGTTGTGAGGCCACCCTCATGCGGCTCAGTTACCAGACCACACTCATGCGGCTCTACCAGGACGCCCCGTTTATGCGGCTCGCAGCATAATGGCAGTTGGGACACGTGGCAGAAGATTGACTAAGACTTATCCACTCGGATTTATTGCAAACAATAAATCATAACAATACATATTTATTGCAACTAACACAACAACCCAAATTGATTTCTAACAAACAGATCAAGGTTAATCTTAACCAATCTCCAACCGCCCACTTTTCAAGGAACAATTACTACACACCCCACTCATCACAAATTTCTATAAATAGCAAGGTGTTGTTCCCTTGTAAGGACACACAGCGCCCCGGCATAGAGATTAGCAACCCCCACACACATAGAGAGCATTTCTTCGCCGGAGCCAAGGTTGCGTTCGATCGTCCAAGGAGTAAGGCAGAGTTGATAACACTTTCCCGAGCCTCTACCGTCATCCCCTGGAATCAAAACTAAACAATTGTACTTAGATTGCTTTTCCTAGGTTTTGTTCCTAGGCTCTCTTTGTACGAGCGAGTTTGTATTATGAATTAAAGTTCAGTCCTCCCATAAAACTGTTTTGTTCTTTGATAATCAATGGAAAACACGATGGCGACTCTGCTGGGGACTAACTTCTCTACTGTGAGAAGTTGGGGACGCATTCGAACGCAGCGAAGCTTTGCTTCGCGCAACAGATGCTGGTTGTTCGCTTCGACCAGCAAGCATTTGAAGAGATGGTCTCCGACGGGAGCGCTAGCCTGGTCCAGAAGCGAGCCCACATGAAGAAGGCCCACAGGGAGTGGAGGCCCAAATCATTTGCTCCTCCCCAAGCTCTAGAAGAAGTATTCTCTGCTGCACAAGACGGCGGAGAAGACTCGCATGCGGCCCCACTTCAGACCGTAGAGGACTCTGCTGTCCCCAAGCCCGGCAGAGGAAAACACTACGATGCTGGACTTGCAGGGGCAAAAAGGGACTCTATGCGGTCCAGGAAGAAGCCGCATAAGGACGCCAGCCGCATGAAGACTCATGCGGCCACAAAAGCCAGCCGCATGCAGAAGGTTCATGCGGCCACGACTTCCAGCCGCATACAAAAGGTTCATGCGGCTGCAGCTTCCAATCGCATGCAAACTGCTCAAGCAGCCACAAATGCCAGCCGTATGCAAACTGCTCAAGCGGCCATAAATGCCAGCCGCATGCAGACTGCTCAAGCAGCCACAAATGCCAGCCGCATGCAGACTGCTTATACGGCCACAAATGCCAGCCGCATGCAGACGGCCTATGTGGCCACCAATCCCAGCCGCAGACCATCTGCTCCATGCGGCTCGGGTTCAGTCTTCGACCGCCTCTCATGCGGTCCTGACCTCAGAAGCTCTCATGAGTGCGTGTCAGACTATGTACGGCACAATTTGGACTCTTCCTACTATGCACCCTCGGGTGCTAGAGCGAAGAAGTCTAGGACAGCGCGGGCTCGACGAGTTCAGTCAGTTGTCCCAACTTCCGACCATCAGAGTGTACCGCTAACTATTACGCGGGCCTCTGATGGAAAGATATACAAAACTACCCGTGTCCAGCCCCCGGCGGCCAATGGACAGGATGGTCAGGGATCTTCCAACAATAATTTGGGGCAAGTACTTTTGCCAGCCCTACATCAGGAAGCAAACATGATACCAACGCACTCATGTGCTCGGGACTCCCGGGCCCACAAAACGAGTGTAAAGGTTGCTCGAGATGCACTTGACTTACGCGATGTGATCCTTCACAAGCGCAAGGAAAGAAAAGAAAACTTGGTGTGCAGAGAGTCCTTCTATGGACATCACTGCACTCAAGTCATTGTCAATTGCTGCTGCAACAAAACAACAGTCCAAGAGGACCGGCAGTCCGTCTTCCAATGACTGTAACAACCAAGATCGGTCCTGCAATAAAACTCGAAAGACGAGGCACTTCTTGTCGCCTCCTACAATTCTGCCAGGAAGATCCCTGTCGGCAAGAAGAAAATAAATGTCTCCAGTGCGACGGTCTCTGCTAGCGCGTCTAAGAAACTCTCATCCAAGCGGTTGTCCACAACCACCACAGGAGAAGTTTATCAAGGCACCCACTCTAAGACGAAATCCTCAACACTTGGAGATTTGTCATCCCCATCCCTGGGGGTAGCTGAAGATGGGGGTAGCACCCCTCCGAACGTCCACAACAATCCGGTGTTCCAAGAAGATACACCAGGGAAAACAATTCCCCCCACAGATGCAGTGGATCCAGACGTCCCTGAGGACGTCCATGGGTCCCAAGATGAGACAGCCTCCTATATAGGGGGTAGCACTTCCTCTGAGTCCGAACCAGAGGAGAACATTCCTCCACCGTTCCTTCCATCTCTCCTCATGTGAGAACGGTATTCATGACGAACAACGACCAAGACGGTCCCAGTGATCGCCAATGCATCGACACTCCGGAGGCCATACTTCATACCTTGGTCAAGTCCGTGGACGAGATCAAAGCGGCCCTACCGGCTCTGCAAGGAAGGACACCTGGCCAAACAAGCTTGGGTCCCATGGTCAATGCAGACTCAAACACAACTGCGCCAAACCCGGGCGACAATCCTCCTGGAATATTGGCTTCCACCGCTGCAGACGAGGCCAGGAAGACAAGAAAAGAGGTCCAGGAGCTCCAGGCCATGTTTTACGCCTGAGAAACCTTCCAGGACCTCAGGATACGACAACCGTATCTTGCTGCATGGAGAGATATCCCCTTCCCACCAAGATATAAGACATTCAACATTAATCTATATGATGGAAAGACATCTGCAAGCAGGTACATCACCTACTTTGAAGTCACAATCGACCATCTGCCTTATGACGACGCCATCCTCATGCGGCTGTTCATTGCAACATTGGAAGGGGTCGCCTTCGATTGGTACCGCAACTTGCCGGACAACTACATCCATTCCTTCGTCGGCTTCAAAAACATATTCTTGGAGAGATTCTACGAAGTAGGGCAAGACGTGACAATGTCCACCCTCATGGACGTTGTTCAAGGGAAGAAGGAGCTGACAAGGAACTACATTGAGCGGTTTCGCCAAACCGTGATGAAGTTGCCCTCTAGGAACCCGGACTCTTCTTTGATTGAAATTTGCCAAAAGAGGCTGCTCCCCACGATCAGTCTCTTGATGGACGAAAGTCAATTCAAAGACTGGAAGGCCTTCATTATCAGTGCCACAAGTGCAGAAACAAAGCTGAAGAAGGCTCGCCAACTGGGGCTACACATCTCGGATGGAGAGGACAAGACCAAACGCCCAAACAACAACAACAACAAAAATGACGGTGGCTCCTCTAACAACCGAGACACTAAAGGCAAACAGGCTATGGTGGCCGATACAGCACCGAAGCCTGAACCAAAGTCGGCGGAGAAGCAGTGGCCTCAGATAACCTACTCCTTCGAAGATAGTCATGTCAAGCCCATCTTTGACATGCTCCTACAAGGTGGCAGAATTTAGCTCCCTCCTCCGAGACGTGAACCTCGGCCTGCAGAGATGGAGAGCCCTAAGTACTGTCATTTCCATCGCTATGTCCACCATGCTACACAAGACTGCTTCCAATTAAAGTGGTACATCCAGAACCTTATCGACTCCAATGCCCTGGCCATTGATTTCGAGGAGGTGACGGTCCCTGCCAACATGGTGTCGGTCCAATTCGACAGTTTTTCGCTGACGAGGACCCAAGACGACGTAGTACCCGTCCTCCGGGCAAAAATGAAGGTCCCTAATCTTCCACCTCCCCGAGACCAGGCTGCTGGGCTGGTACCTCTCACCACATCACGAGGGGAGGTCACGTGGGTACACCAGGACTTAGTATCTGAAGTAACCCAGCCAGCATCACCCTCTACTGGCAAGAAAAAGGGCGGGAAAGTCAAATCCTGTCGCACAATCTTAGCCGACATCGAAGAAGCGACAGCTGTCGTTACCCGATCCGGGGTACAAACTCAACCCCCACCGGGTAACGCGGCTGAAGATCATCAGCCGGCTGCTGCTGATGCTTCAGGACCTTCTCAGCCTCCGACGACCGACAAGCCTAGGTCAAAGGAGACTCGCTTTGACAAGCCGCTCCGAAAGGAGGTACCTCATGGGCTGGAAAGGCCCTACAACTTTGACATCTTGGCAAAATTGGCCAATACACCGGTCAAGTTGTCATTATACGAGCTCTTGAGGATCTCCAAGGACGTCTGCATCGCACTGAGCGAAGCGCTCCAGAATGCTGACGCGTATTTGGCTCAAGTCAAGCTCACAGGAGAGAACCCGCTAGCAAATCTTCAAGACAGTGCTTATATTGAGCGATTCCCAATATTGTCTTTACTCTGCAGGATATGCTCATTAAGACCAACCTACATGATTGCCTGCTGTATTACACTGGATACGTCAACGATGTCAAGGTGGATCAGATGCACATCGATCCAGGTTCTTCCATAAGCATTATCCCGAAGAGCCTGCTTCACTTCCTGGGCATTCCTATGCATTGCCTGACACCGATAAGCACCGCCATCAGCGGTTTCAATTCAGGCAGAAGCTATCCGGTCGGAAAGATTCGCTTGAAGTGCCAAATCGGTGACCTTCAGTCAGAGGTGACATGTTATGTCATAGACGCGGACACTTCCTACAATATTCTCCCGGGGCGTCCTTGGATACACGATTACATGATCGTGCCTTCCACATTGCACCGCTGCTTCAACTACGTCGATAAACACGATTTTGTGAGAACAGAATTTGCCGATATTGATCCTTTCAGAGGGCTAGAATCCTACTACTCGGACTCCTGCTTGTACGAGAAGTCGAAGAGGCACTTGGTCGAAGAAGATACTCAAGCTCAAACTGAGGCGACAACAGGATCAGAAGAACATCTGACGATCCACCTCCAAGCCCGCAAACCAGGCAGAGCTGCACCCCTTATGGCCACTCTGCGTAAGGATGCAATCAGTCTCTATAACACCCAGTTTTCCAAATAAGGGTAATTTTGAACTTTTGTAAAAGTTTATTATTTAATAATAGGATTTATGATTTATGGGAATTTTTAATTAATTTAATACTATTTAAAATTGGTGAATTATAATTTTGATGTGTTAGCTAGTGAACTCAAAAGTGTTGGGCCTAGAGACTAACCATGACCATGGGAACCTAACCATGTGATTAGAATGACTTGTTACAACTTTTTAGGCTAAGGGTATTTTGGTCATTTTGTGACTTTTGAATTATTTAGGATTTTGATTAATTGGTGAATTTTAGATTATTTTAATAATATTTAAATTGATGTATTATGATTTTGGTCATTTTTCATATTTTAATATTTTGGAAAAATTTTATTTTTTTAATATTGTTTT
Organism: Iris pallida; assembly: GCA_029216955.1. Classification (NCBI taxonomy): domain Eukaryota; kingdom Viridiplantae; phylum Streptophyta; class Magnoliopsida; order Asparagales; family Iridaceae; genus Iris; species Iris pallida. The sequence goes on along the minus strand of JANAVB010042620.1, from coordinate 2,150,908 downwards.
TATTGGATTTGTTTAGTCGGGTTTGAGTTTCGTCTCGTTCCGACTTGAATTGTGACCCGGGTAGCTTGAACTTTAGATGGGACCCAATATTAAGTTAAGCATGGCTCACAAGACCCAACATTAAGTTAGTTAATTAAACTAATTTTTATCATGTTAGAATGGTTAAGTTAGAGACTCAAAACTAGATCATTTTGACCCCAAACTTGAACCTAGTCTAGACTTAACCATATGAGACTAGGGAGGGGCAATTATGACATTTCCCATTAGCTCTAAGGGACTCTTTATGGCAGCCACCTTTAGGAGAGAATGATTCATTTTATTCATTACAATCTTGCCTTTTTTATTTTCCTTTTGTTCTTTCCCAATTTTAGAGTGCCTTCCCAATGATTTGATCTCCAAATCAAATCATTCCATCACCAAACCTTTCCTCAATTATTCCCATTCTCCAAAGGAAGGGTGCTACCAAGGATTGGAAGAGGAGTGCAAGGAGGAGTGTCCACTTTGAGGGATCTTCGTATCGGAGCTGTATCCTAAAGGATTTCATTGGGATTCCACTCCCAATAGGTAAAACCCATCCTCTAAATCGATTTCCTTTGCATATAAATTAGTTTTGAATCTGTAGGATCCATCTTCATGCATGTGTCCCTTTTAGATTCAAATTTGAGACCATTTGGAGCTCTCTTGAGGATTTTAGATATGTGTCTTGTGTCCTACTTGATAGATCCCAAATTAGGACACCCCATGTGCATGTATGTATGATAATAGTTTAAATAGATATTTAAATTCAGTTTTATAATGTTTAGAGAGTGGATTGATCTTTGTTAGGATGGTTCAAATGAGTTTCATTTGGATACCTATGTTTGTATGCAAGTATCTTGGCCTATAGGTGTTCTTTTGTCAAATCCGTCATAATTTTCATCCACATTTTTATTAACCAAAGCAACTTAGAAATGTCATAACTTTTAGCTTAGAACTCCGATTTACCTCTCGTTTTTTTAAAGGAACCGTATCGAAGTTAGCTTTCCAAATATATATTTTAATAAGCCAAATTCTTTCTATAACTTTCTGTAGAATTATTTGAGTGTCAGCTGCACGAAAGACAAACGTGTTTCGGTATTTTCGTGATTCCGGGAGCTTCCGGACACCAAAATACGATCCGTTTAAAGTTTCGGAAAGCTAACACAAAGGGTTACGACATACTTTAATCCTAAAATTTAATGAATGCTTAATTTGTACAGTATTGATTTTAAGTAGAAGGTTACTATACGACATATGCATTTTGTGTATCCTTGTATGTACAAATATGTATGTATGCATGTGTATATATATATGTGTGTGTGTTAAGATAATGTCATATAATATAAAGTATGCATAAATGATATATTGTATGAAAGTATATAATGCATTCAAATATGTATGTATAGGTGCATGAATGAATGAATGCAATGCAATGCATGAATGAATGGATGAAATGCAAGCATGTGGGTAATGCAAGGTATTGAAACATGTATGCAAGTATCCATATGTAAGTAAGTAACGTAATCAAGTATGAATGTATGCTATATATGAATGCCAACATGATAGGAATGTATGATGCCATATTAGCACTTAGGACCATGTTCATATGTTAAAACCCCCTTCTACATGTTGACAGTAACCCCAAACATGAATACACATAAAACCTACTTACTATTATGAGTAAATCCTTTGATGTATAAATAAACCCTTTTTGTTAAGATTAACACCCACGCACACACATGCTAAACCTATGCTTTACATGTTATTTCTTTTATGTGACACAATGAACCCTTGCTAAATGTTATCCTTCTAACATAATACCCTCACACTTGAACACATTGTACTGCTATGTACACATTGCCATATCCACATTCATGTATCACTCACTCCTTGTCTTTATGCACCTTGCTTGTAATAAAAATATATATGAATATATATGTAATGTGTGTTTGATAACTTGTGTAGCTTTGTGATTTTGTGTGAGTGTTAGTCTAGGCTTGGTTAGGCCTAATGAGACTTGTTAGTCTAGATTTAGACCTAGTACTGCCTAGTTAACCTAATTTGACTAGTACGGTTGACCAGAGTTGACCAAGAGTTGACCAAGAGTTGACTTTGACCTAGAATGACCCAGAATCATGTAGAATGCATAATAGAGCTTTATTTTACCATTTTGGACTTGTTGTGACTTGTGCTGTTCTAAATAGGAGCCAGATACCTCTCTTCGGACAGTACATTTCCTTTGGACATTCAGATAGCAGGCGAGTACATTCTCTGATCATTTCATAACTTGCTTAGAATTATATTCCTGCTCTAGTTTACCTTATTTGATGCTGTCACGATATTATCACGGATTGGTACTATATGGATCCCTACATTGAGATGTTATCCACCTCGGGAGCATCGGATACATTGTGTCATATGTTTCATGTACATCGTGTATTCCTCGCTCTCATGTTATTCATGTTTCTCATGTGCATCATGCTCGTTCATGCTCGCTCGTGTACTCTCATGTGCTTTAATGAATCGGTCATATTTTCCATATATCTCATGTATAACCTATATTGCATGTGCATTCATTTATGAGCCTTCATGTGAATTTCATGTACACCCATTTATGGGCTCCCATCTGGACTTCATGTGCACTCATGTATGAGCTATCGTGTATACTTCATGTGCACCCATTTATAGGCTTTATGTGAAAACCATGTACGTAACATAACTTGTTTGGATCCTTGTGTATTGATTGTGGTATGGGGGAGTATAAATAGTCATGTGAACAATTCCAAAGTAGTATAGCCATGTGCACCTCTTTAGTATAGTCATGTGCAAATTCAGCCATTCATATGTCGACTTTGTACTCTAAATCTGGTAGCTCTCTACTTATAGTAGATATTTCTATTACAGTTTTCGCTTTGTTTACATCATGTACTTTCTTTCAGTTTCATGTATCGTACTCTCTTGCATGTTTATATTCTCTAACCTGTTATGATCTGCGTGAGATGTATTGTGCTTGCTCCCGTCCTGACTGGACCTATTAAAAATTTTACAGATAGCTTGGAGGTTGCCTGCTAGCCTAGAGGAGACACAGTAGAGGTTGTATAGATAGCTAGGGTTTTGCTTATAGTTTATTTTCAGTTGTCTTGAGTTGTATTTATGGATTTAATGTATTTGAGCTTTGAGATGTATTTCTGGGTTGTGTATTATAGACACATAGACTTCTATCTGCTGTATCTCTTTTGGATTTCATGTTTTATCTATCTTCTATTATGCTCTACCTTAGATGTGATTGAGTTTACATTCTGCTATGTCACCCCCATTCGGGGAGTATAAACTGCTTAGCCTTATACTGTTAGATACATGAGACCTAGGACAGCGTTCTACCGTCGATACTGTGGCGTAGGCTGGACATACCCACTTTTCGTGCCCTTACTCTAGGGTGCGGGTCGTGACACGTTTTTAGTGGTGGCCCATGCAGGTCAAGTTTATGTAGTGGTATTCGAACTAGAGTACCACTACAGCCTGCAGTAAGATTATGATATATTTTGAAGGTACTCAATCACAGTTAGGATCCCATAAGAGATTCCTGGGACGACCCTTGAGAATCTTATTTTAACTTTAATTTGAAAACTCTCTTCCCTTGATTTGATTTATATTTACTTTCTGTTGTTGAATTTGATTTTGAGGGATTATTGTTGAATTTGAGTTTGTATTTATTAATTTGATGGAAGATTGTTGAATTTTGAATCTTGATGTTAGCTGTAGCATCCGAGTTTGTATTTATATGATTTGAAGGATTTTTGTTCATTTTTGAATCTTGATGTTCGTTGAAAAATTTGATTTTTGGGTATTCATTGTTGATTTAATTTAATTTTTGTCAAGATGAAATTATATGGGCTAGGTCATCTAAGTTATGGAATCTAGTCTTCTATAGTCACATTAGCCAGCATGGTGAGGACATATAGTCTGATTTTGGATATATTTCTCGGGTGTGGAAATTTAAGGTTTTCGCAACCAAGCTAGCGGCATCGCAAAAATGTTAAATACCATGATTCTAGATGTATGTGCCTAAGTCGAGGACTCTGTGATTATCGTAGCCTTACTTACTAGTATGACGAGGATTTAGATTACCATGATTGTGGATAGACGCATATGATTATCATATTGTACCTTAAATATTTTCGAACATGTTTTCTCTACTTTTGTTTCAGTCCTTCAAAAAAAAAGAGAAGTTATTATTTGTTTTGTTTTGCTTCTCATTATTTAACTTAGGAGTAGCTTTAGCTATTTTTATGAACCTTGTGCAACTTCTTACTATGAATTTTTTCTAAATACAATGAATCGACGATTTTGCTAGACCTTATCTTGGATTTGATATTATAGCTATGGTTTCAAAATGGTTCTTCCTTTAAACAGATAAGCAGAATAGATTTCATTATTATTTCTTCTTGCTATTATTATTGTATTAAATAATGATAATAATAATAAAACTGTCTTGATTTCACCAATCACCTACTTTGCAATCTTGGTAGGAATCTAAATGTTGGTCTTGATATAGAATTTGATTTTTATATTGGGACATGAAAATATATATATAGTGGACACAGACTCTTTGCCTGACACGTATGCATGCTACACTTGATTTTCCACCTATCTAAATACATATTAATATATTGTTGATATTTAAATTATCAAAATCCTAATATTTCTGGTTTTCTGCTTTTCCAGTTTAAATTCGTAATTCAAATAAAGATTTCATGTTATTAATTATATTTACATCACTGCACATGTATGTTATACGTAGGGTTTCAATTCAAAAATTTTAGTTGAGTTTTGTGTTTGAATTTGTCAAATCTAAGACTGTGTGCATATTAACCCTTCATATTGGATTTTAAATATTAGTTCAAATTGTTGTTTTAAATGTGATGTTTTGAGCTATATACATTGTGGTATGTAGGGATATAAATTTAGGTTTTGTATTCTTATATATTAGGTTGTGATAAACATTCGGTTGGTTTGATGTTCGAATTTCTCCAAAATCCTAAACTGAATACATGTTAATATTTTACATTGATTTCCATGTTTAGTTCACTTTCAGATTTAATATGTAATATTGAACTGTATGCATAGATAATTATGTGGATAGTATGTTAGGGTTTTATTTCCATCATGTTAGGTTGTGTTAGGAGCATTAAGTTGGTTGTGATGTTTAAGCCCCTAGATTCTGAAATTGTATTATGTTAATATTACACTGGTTTAAATGTTAGCTTATTTTCAGATTTTGTATGTAAATGCTGAACTAAAACCAGTTTTAACCTTTCAATACTAAGCTGTACCCTGTACAAGGACACACACACCCTAACTTAGTATATACTGCCATGTAAACCTAACCTTTCCTCTCTATGTTATGTTCATATACCTGTATAGATATATATAGAGTTTATGCATACATGTTATAATGTATATAGATACATAACTAAATCTCTACCTCCTTACATATATATATGTATATGGTTAGCCATGCACGTTGAGTAAATAGGTTGTGTGTTGTAGATTGTTTAACCAATATGCCATGAGTAGTGTAACTGGATAGCTATTGTTTTGAAACCCAAATCCTCCTATACTCTTCATGTATATTCCATATACACCCATGCCTACTATCTAACCATATGAACATGTCCATATATACCCATACACACACGAACCACATAACCTTTACATAATGCTAGCTTTTCCCTCTCTAACACACCCTCTCTATATATACATATTGTGATTGGATTTCCATGTAAGTGACTTTCATTCCTTAACTTTTGATTTTGATTTTTCTGAACCCTTTATAGATAATTGGTAGTTACCTTTCTTTATTTTTTTATGATAATACCAGTTTTCGTGTAGAATGGTAGACTGCCTTACAGTTTTGATGATTTGTTATTTCTGTATCTTTTCTAGTTTAGCATCCTAGATTGCTTGTGTGTTTTGATACCCTATGACCATTTCGGTTAGCATGACTAGTATACCTAGATGAGACTTTCACTACCACCGTATGCTATGATCCTGTATGTCGTCCTTTTAAATCGTATGATTTGTTTAAGTTCTGAGACTTTGATTATGGGGGTTTGACCTTGAAGGAGTATGAACATTTTAATTTCGAGGACAAAATTTTTCTAGGGGGGTAGGATTGTAACACCCAGTTTTTCAAATGAGGGTAATTTTGATCTTTTGTAAAAGTTTATTATTTAATAATATGATTTATGATTTATGGAAATTTTTAATTAATTTAATACTATTTAAAATTGGTGAATTATAATTTTGATGTGTTAGCTAGTGAACTCAAAAGTGTTGGGCCTAGAGACTAACCATGACCATGAGGACCTAACCATGTGATTAGAATGACTAGTTACAACTTTTTAGGCTAAGGGTATTTTGGTCATTTTGTGACTTTTAAATTATTTAGGATTTTGATTAATTGGTGAATTTTAGATTATTTTAATAATATTTAAATTAATGTATTATGATTTTGGTCATTTTTTATATTTTAATATTTTAGGAAAATTTTATATTTTTAATATTGTTTTATTGGATTTGTTTAGTCAGGTTTGAGTTTCGTCTCGTTCCGACTTGTATTGTGACCCGGGTAGCTTGAACTCTAGATGGGATCCAATATTAAGTTAAGCATGGCTCACAAGACCCAACATTAAGTTAGTTAATTAAACTAATTTTTATCATGTTAGAATTGTTAAGTTAGAGACTCAAAACTAGATCATTTTGACCCCAAACTTGAATCTAGTCTAGACTTAACCATATGAGACTAGGGAGGGGCAATTAGGACATTTTCCATTAGCCCTAAGGGACTCTTTATGGCAGCCACCTTTAGGAGAGAATGATTCATTTCATTCATTACAATCTTGCCTCTTTTATTTTCCTTTTGTCCTTTCCTAATTTTAGAGAGCCTTCCCATTGATTTGATCTCCAAATCAAATCATTCCTTCACCAAACCTTCCCTCAATCATTCCCATTCTCCAAGGGTAGGGTGCTACCAAGGATTGGAAGAGGAGTGCAAGGAGGAGTGTCCACTTTGAGGGATCTTCGTATCGAAGCCGTGTCCTAAAGGATTTCATTGGGATTCCACTCCCAATAGGTAAAACCCATCCTCTAAATCGATTTTCTTTGCATATAAATTAGTTTTGAATCCGTAGGATCCATCCTCATGCATGTGTCCCATTTAGATTCAAATTTGAGGCCATTTGGAGCTCTCTTGAGGATTTTAGATATGTGTCTTGTGTCCTACTTGATAGATCCCAAATTAGGACACCCCATGTGTATGTATGTATGATAATAGTTTAAATAGATATTTAAATTCAGTTTTATAATGTTTAGAGAGTGGATTGATCTTTGTTAGGATGGTTAGAATGAGTTTCATTTGGATACCTATGTTTGTATGCAAGTATCTTGGCCTATATGTGTTCTTTTGTCAAATCCGTCATAATTTTCATCCACGTTTTTATTAACCAAAGCAACTTAGAAATGTCATAACTTTTAGCTTAGAACTCCGATTTATCTCTCGTTTTTTTAAAAGAACCGTATCGAAGTTAGCTTTCCAAATATATATTTTAATAAGCTAAATTCTTTCTGTAACTTTCTGTAGAATTATTTGAGTGTCAGATGTACGAAAGACAAACGTGTTTCGGTATTTTCATGATTCTGGGAGCTTCCGAACACGAAAATACGATCCGTTTAAAGTTTCGGAAAGCTAACACAAAGGGCTACGACATACTTTAATCCTAAAATTTAATGAATGCTTAATTTGTACAGTATTAATTTTAAGTAGAAGGTTACCATACGACATGCATTTTGTGTATCCTTGTATGTACAAATATGCATGTATGCATGTGTATATATATATGTGTGTGTGTTAAGAGAATGTAATGTAATATAGAGTATGCATAAATGATATAATGTATGAAAATATATAATGCATTCAAATATGTATGTATTGGTGCATGAATGAATGAATGAATGAATGCAATGCAATGCATGAATGAATGGATGAAATGCAAGCATGTGGGTAATGCAAGGTATTGAAACATGTATGCAAGTATCCATATGTAAGTAAGTAACGTAATCAAGTATGAACGTATGCTTTATATGAATGCCAACATGATAGGAATGTATAATGCCATATTAGCACTTAGCACCATGTTCATATGTTAAAACCCCCTTCTACATGTTGACAGTAACCCCAAGCATGAATACACATAAAACCTACTTACTATTATGAGTAAACCCTTTGATGTATAAATAAACACCTTTTGTTATGATTAACACCCACACACACACATGCTAAACCTATGCTTTACATGTTATTTCTTTTATGTGACACAATGAACCCTTGCTAAATGTTATCCTTCTAACATAATACCCTCACACTTGAACACATTGTACTGCTATGTACACATTGCCATATCCACATTCATGTATCACTCACTCCTTGTCTTTATGCACCTTGCTTGTAATAAAAATATATATGAATATATATGTAATGTGTGTTTGATAACTTGTGCAGCTTTGTGATTTTGTGTGAGTGTTAGTCTAGGCTTGGTTAGGCCTAATGAGACTTGTTAGTCTAGGTTTAGACCTAGTACTGCCTAGTTAACCTAATTTGACTAGTACGGTTGACCAGAGTTGACCAAGAGTTGACCAAGAGTTGACTTTGACCTAGAATGACCCAGAATCATGTAGAATGCATAGTAGAGCTTTACTTTACCATTTTGGACTTGTTGTGACTTGTGCTGTTCTAAATAGGAGCCAGACACCTCTCTTCGGACAGTACATTTCCTTTGGACATTCAGATAGCAGGCGAGTACATTCTCTGATCATTTCATAACTTGCTTATAATTATATTCCTGCTCTAGTTTACCTTATTTGATGATGTCACGATATTATCACGGATTGGTACTATATGGATCCCTACATTGAGATGTTATCCCCCTCGGGAGCATCGGATACATTGTCTCATGTGTTTCATATACATCGTGTATTCCTCGCTCTTATGTTATTCATGTGCATCATGCTCGTTCATGCTCGCTCGTGTACTCTCATGTGCTCTCATGAATTGGTCATGTTTCCCATGTATCTCATGTATAACCTATTGTAGGAGCATAAAAAGTGCTTCAAAGAAAGAGTCATCTCATTCATAAGTGATCTGCTTTACGCCTAGCAGAGAGGGTAATCTCTTTACGCCCAAGACTAGGCTAATCGCTTTATGCCTAAGCAGGCTGATCATTTTACGCTCGGGTCTACACCCATGATTTTATGCCAAGGACAGAGCAACCACTTTTACGCTGGACAAAGCTGTCAAATCTCGCATTTAATGCAAACTCTGACATGGAGATATTAATGATGGCATATATCACAAAGGGATTTGTTTTTACACAGAGGCCAATGTTGTTGTTTAGTGTGTGGATTGAGCTACTTTACGCTCATACTACGGCTTCTTTTACGTACGAAGATTATACGAGCCTTTACGCTCAACAGTCGACGTGTGCGTAAAGTCTATTTGAGTTTCTTTTACGCTCAAGGTTATTTAATAACCACTTTACGCGAGAAGTCTATGTCAAGGCCATTTTATGCCAAATCTACTGCTTTACGCTTAGAGTACATTGGGGCTGTTTTTACGCCCTATTCTCCTCCACCAGTTTGGAACGTGGTTTACTTACGTGGCTTTCATGCCACTCTTCTCGAAGAACGTGTGTACATGCATCCTATCCTTACTGAAGTGATGGGACACACGTCAACATATGCAGAGGATGGCTTCGATCATGGGTGGCAGTTGTTAGCGTAAAGATGGAACTTTTGCTGAGTTTTTACGCACAAGAGCCCAAGTCTATAAATAGACTTATTTTTCTCACAGCGACAGAGAGAGACAGACAGAAGAGAATACAGAGATCAGAATTTAGAGATTTTGATTCTCTAGAGCATTCTTCTTCAACTTTTCTTTCAGAACAGAGTGAAGCAAAGCAGGAAAGCATTCGGCCTCGACATCAGTGCCCAAGTGCGTCGATACCTTTCTGGTGACTTAGTTCTTCCAGTTGTTCTACTTCAAGCAGTGATCTTCATCATCATCATATGGTCCAAGGAACAAAGTGATCATTTACGAATCAGACTTCCATAGCAATACTTCCACAGAATCAAATTTGTACTTCTTGTACTTTTTCTCGTTTTATTTTCAAAAGCCAATTCCTTCAAGGCATTTTGTTAAGTGAAACAAAATGGCGACTTTGCTGGGGACGACCTTCTCCTCTGACGAGGAGGCAATTGCTCAATATGATGATGTTTCGGTCGGTTCGACCAAGAAGACTCAGGTTGTACACTTCGACCAGACTGCCTACGAAGAAATGCTCCGAACTGGGGGTGGTTCTCGCTGTTCCAATGTTCAAAAGTCTCGCAAAGCACGAAAAGTTTGGATTCCTAAATCTAAAATATCTTCTGATCTCTCTGTTGCTGTTGACAACAAGGGAATTCTTCCCTCTCCTGTCGTAGGGGCTCCCGTTCATAACGAGGCAGTCCTTACTTCGGCGTCGCTCTCTAAGGGTGACAATTTGTCTCCCGTCTGTGACGGTGTAGATGATCGGGTTCCACGCCCACTGCGTAAGAACCAGGTTTTACGCCCACTGGATAAAAACCAAGTTTTACGCTCAAGGTATAAGAATGAGTCTCGTATTTGTAATGTGGCAGATTCTAATGCTTCTGAGTGTAAAAATAAGTCTCCCGTCTGGGACGTGGTAGACACACACAAATTACGCTCCTCGCGTAAAACAAAATCTCCCATCTGTGACGTGGTAGATAATCAATTTTTACATTTTATGCGTAAAGGCAAATCTTCTGTTTGTGACAGTGTAGATAAAATTCACAATGATGTTTGCACATCTAATGTGAATGTACCTAAACGCATACAGCATAAAAATGTTGTTGGTAAAACTTTTGTCCTACACCAACAACCTTCTTATACTACTTTACGCAAAGTACCAAACTTGTAAATCACGCGCCATGAAGATGGAGTCCTTCGTGCTCAAAAATCTCAAGATTTACGCACACAACTCCAAATGCGTAGAAATATACAATTTGGTTCTGCGAATGCTGCTAGTAATCTTCTTTACACACAGGGTACTAAACGTTTTTCTACCCCAATGTGATAAAGAAGAATACTCCTTACACTCCTTTTGATTTACGTGAATTGCTCATACAAAAGCGTAAGAATTCACAATCTCCGGTGACGCTCTCCAAGAAAAACATCTTTGTGAATATCACCAGGTTGTGATCAATTGTTGTTGTTCAGCTTCAAAACGGTCAGTTTTTGATCGATTGAGTTTTAATTCGCTTCAACATCAAGCTGAAGACCAAGAAGATGAGCTGTCATATGCATCAGTCAACATGGCATCTCATACTCACAGAGGACGACGTCCGAGACGAAACATGTCCCAAACTCTAGGTCAACAATAGTTCAACAGACTTGTTGATTCATTTGAAGGAGTATATCAGAATACTCGATCAAGAAGACAAAGGCAATTACAGACTTCTGATTCAGAAGCCGGGGGGTACTCAATCTTTTGAGTCTGATACCGATAGTGTGGATTCATACTTCTATACAAATCCTTCCGTATCTTCACGAGAGGTTGAATCCTACGCTGTTGGAGATGAACCAGAGACGTCATCTGCTAATACAGAACAACGTCTCACTACCGTTGAGCAATCACTGAACGATATGCTTAACATGGTACAAAGTATGCATCAGATAATTTTGAATCAGCGAACTGCTCAACCGACGGTAATAACACCAGTACCAGTAGCAGCACAAACTCAAGATAGTCAAGGGGCTGAAATACCATTGAATACTCAAGAGCCGGCTGTTAATCAGAATTCTGCATCTCTAGATCCCATTATTTCTGAAGATATACCACCTCTAGTGGGGATTACGGTACATCAACAACCATTCAATCAAATGTGCTTCCCAAACCAGTGAAGCCATTCAAGCAGTGCGTGAGCTCAAAGCACAGTTTGAAGTTTTGAGGCACAAAGATTAACTCCAGAGGTTAGGGATCAAGCAACCTATCTCCTCACTGAT